>OY856410.1:734422605-735022605 GCA_963693085.1 Alisma plantago-aquatica | reverse complement strand
TGCAAAGATGAAATGCATGATCTCAGTAACAACATGGAACAGCTAACGTAGGCATCATTGTTTTTGCCTCTAAACTAATTCGTCAAGTCTACACCTTGTTATTGACACAATGCATATCTCTTCCAATGATGCTACTAGCTGAAGTACCTTCAAGCACACCGCCCTCTCCGTAGTTGTCAGGTCGTGCTACCTCCCTAAAACTCGACACTCTTTTTCTGTGGGATTCATCCGACCATTCCTCCACATCTACCCTCCGAAAGAGCATGACCGCCTACTCCTCTGCGACTCGTCATGATATGGATAGCAATATGAATTCTATGTTTTGCCTCTCTAACTTAAGGAAATCATTTTTTATATTTCATTTTGCATAGATGTGACAACATTTATAAGTAACAATTGTTTCACACATTCATGTAAATTACGATGTACTTCGTCACGTAAAATTGGTGCATGTCTCTTAAAGTAAAAGAAATATGAGTATTGGGCCCCATAGGGTGAATTTTTAGGTTAAGAATCCATTTCACTATTTCTTTTATGTTATCAATAATTCAACAAAAAATGTTTAAATATGTTAGCTTAACTAATCATTTTTTAATCAATTTTGTCTAGATTATGAGTGCGTTCATGAAGATGATTAGATGACAATGAAATCTAGAATAAAAACAAAATAGTGTTTATTTCATGAAAGTTGGCAAAAAAGTCTAGTTTGCCATTGTACATTGAAACGAATTTGTATGTGGCAATATGTTTTTACACGAATCACATTTAGTTATAAGTATTTGTATCATTAATATTAAAAAACAAAGTCACATCGCTGATTTTGTTTTCACAATAAAGTTTTCATTGCATAACATAATTTTAGTCTATAATACTCAAAATTCAAATTATATATGTGATGAAATTCTAATACATCTTACATATTTATATACATAATTATATCTAAAATTAGAAAATTAAACTTCATCAAACATAATTGTATATGTATGAGTTTATACGTGTGTGGCACGTGGATTCACTAGTGTATATATATATATATATATATATATATATATATATATATATATATATATATATATATATATATATATATATATAGTCCGACTAGAATACACTTGAGTGTACAGATAGCATGAATACACTCAAGTGTGTTTGCATATCAAGACTATTTTTTACAAAATATAAACCATTGATCTTCACTGTCATATTATAAATAGGCTATATACAAATTTTGAGCCCATTTGGATGAGTGTAAGTCACTCATCCAAGGGCAACAAAATCGACGCACGAAACTAATTTGAAATGCATAATTTTTGCGGTCTTTATAACATGACCTACAAATGTCCGAATGTGCTCAAATTTTATATATGAGCTATCTACAAGATGTTTAAGAAGATCAACGGATTAGATTTTTGAAAAAAATATTGCATCATAGAAAACTACTTGAGTGTATTCTGCTCCAAATACATTCGAGTGTATTCTAGCCTGACTCTCTCTCTCTCTCTCCCTCTCTCTCTCTCTCTCTCTCTATATATATATATATATATATATATATATATATATATATGGCTAAAAGAATTGTGTACCCGAGTACATGTAGCTTACATGTACCCAACTTCATTTATGGTGATTGTAAAATGCAACTGAATAATCCAACCTTATGGATGTAAAGTATACCCCTTAGATAATATGTATACAAAAAATCACCACAATCTCATATTCATAGATCATCCAAAGAAAGAAAATGTGTATTTTTTGATTAACGGTAAGTTGCAAAAATTGCATAAACCATTGAATGATATATTGTTATATCTCATGATCTTTATGAGATATGGTTATGATTGTGTAGACACGTCTAATCTATATAGTGTTGAATCAATCCATATAGTTGGATTTTATCAATATACTCCACATGTGCTATTTTAGTGATCCATACCATGTAAATTATATGTACCGGACGATACACACTTCATAACCTCTCTCTCTCTCTCTCTATATATATATATATATATATATATATATATATATATATATATATATAGAGAGAGAGAGAGAGAGAGAGAGAGAGAGAGAGAGAGAGAGAGATAGATAGATAGATAGATAGAGAGAGAGAGAGGCATGTTAGAATACACTCGAGTGTACAGATCACACGAATACACTCAAGTGTGTTTGCATATCAAGATTATTTTTTACAAAATGTAAACCATTGATCTTCACCGTCATACTATAAACGAGGTGCCACAATTTTCTTTTGTCTGATTATGTCATGGTTGAAGTGACAAATCAACCTCAATGTCTTGTATGTTCATGGAAACATGATTCTTGGAAATATAGATAGAAGCTTGGTTATCACTCCTGAGCTTTGTAGGAATAGCAACAAATATACTCAATTTTTTCTAACACAAACTGAACCCATTGCGGTTCACAACAAGCATGAGCCATCGTTCTATATATGCTTCCATTCTAAAGTGAGCAATGCCAACCTATTTCTTACTCTTCCATGTGATAAGATGGCTCCAAAAAAGGTGCAATACCCAGAAGTGGAACACCTATCATGAGGATCTCCAACCTAATCGACGTTTGCATATCATCTTAGAACAAGCTGATCACCTCTTGTTGCCAATTTAGACCAAGTAATACCTTTCCAAGGAAACCCTTTTAAGTACCTCAAGATACCACATGCTGACTCAATTTTGTGACTTATTTGGTGATCACCTCTTGTTTCCCATTGTGACTTATTTGGTGAACTCATGAACTGACTCACCACTCCCACAATACATGATCTATCAAGGTGAGTAACAATCAGATAGATCAATATACCAACAATCCTCATGTATCAACTTGGATCTTAATAATCATCATCATCAAGAAAGATTTTAGTATTATAGTCCATAAGTGTGGAATTAGGTTTAGAATCATGCATTCTTGTTTCTTGAAGCAGGTCTAGGACATATCTTCGTTGAGATAAGTTTATTCCTCTACTTGAGCACATGACCTCAATTCCCAGAAAATATCTCAATTTTCCAAGATCCTTTGTATGAAAATGTTTATGTAATCCCAACTTGATGTAGCCATGTCCTTAGTATCACTTGTACTGATAATATCATCAACATAGACTACAAATATAACATCCCCCCTTGGAGTCAAATAAGGAATGACCATAACTACAACGAGCGAGAAAATCCTATATGTGAGACACCATCACAAAATTTGTCAAGCCAGGCCCAAGGTGATTGTTTTAGTTCATAAATTTCCTTGTTAAACTTGAACACCTTTTGGCACTCCTTGCGAGCAACATATCCAGGAGGTTGCTCCATATACACCTCTTCTTGAAGATCACCATGCAAGAATGCATTTTTCACATTTAGCTGAAACAATGGCCAATCAAAATGTGTAGCTAGAGAACAATCCACATAGAATTAAGCCTGGCAATGGGTGAAAAAGTCTCAAAGAAGTCCACATCATAAGTGTGCGTGTAACCTTTAGCCCTAATCATGCCTTCAATCTTTCAATAAAACCATTAGGTTTATGTTTAACTGTGTAGATCCATCTAGAATTCTGCACTCCAACAATGCTTCTACAAGGATGTAGATATGTCAATTTCAAGGCATTGTTATGCAAAAGAGGTGACCTTTCTAACTCCATCGCATATGACCATCTACTATCATGCAAACTTCACTATAATGCTTAAGCATAGTCACCGAGTCAATCATATCGGCAAAACCACATTGCACTTTTGGATAAGTCAGATGAACAACAAGCACCCAATATAGGGTGGCGAGTAGTACGAGAACGAACACTCTTACAGACAACAATGGGAAGACTAAAACTTTAGGTACCTTAGGGCCCGTCTAGTTGGTCCGTGTTTGAACTCGTTAAGTTGCAACTCATTTTGTTTTCTAACTTTTGACGTTTGGTTGGATGTTGTTCCAACCCACACCGAGAAAACCAACTGCACACAATGTGCGATCATGTAGAAAATTATGGAAAGCGGACTGCACCCTTTTTGGGCGTAGTTTGTTTCCTCGTTCTCCGCTGCTGTAGTATGTAACTCTCCCCCCATCTGGTCACCATATGATCTTCTTAATAACTACATGTAGAAAGCTTAATATCATGGCTCATAGCAACAAATGTCTTGGTGGTACATTAACTAGTAGGTAACCAGAACATATAACAACATCCAATCAAACGAAAAAAAACCAAAAGCTTGAGTTGAAGATGCGTCTAACCAAATGATAGACCCGTAGTTTAGTTTCTTGTTTTGAATGTTGTGTGTCTGAAATCGTGCTGTGTCTTGCAACTGCATGTAACCATACTATCCCCTAGTAGAGGAAGAAGATGGTGAAACCTCTAGGACTGGTGCATGTACTTCCTCTAGTTCTTGTCTTCCACGTCTATGGTGCAAACAAATTGCTCTCTCATCCCTCCCCCCTCTCTCGCTATAAATCTCCACTTAAAATAGGTAATGGTGATACACTCCATTCCTCTCTCTTGCTAATATGGCAAGACACTTTATTCTTGATGCTTGTACTCTGAGTTTAATATGCCTCATTTTTCTTTTTATCATTCATTTGAACTTACCTAACCGTAAACAACCCCCTTTTTGTGGGAACAATCCTTTTTGCACCTTTACCCCAGAATAATGTGCAAAATGTTTATTATGCGTACATACTCAACTCTTTGCTGACCTATACCTTGTTTCCTATATTCTGGGTGATGTTCCATTCCACCCAGGTTTAGATACTTTTGTAGACAAGGATGCACAAAGTTCGTATACATGGAAGTGGGCCTACATATAGCATGAAATGGTCAGGTTGCCCTTTGCAACAAATCCTGCATGTGATTAGACTTATTAGATGTATACCTTTTTAGTTTGCTATACCACCTTTTATGGCAAGAAAGAATTGCAAACTAATCATCATGTAAATTTGTAATAGTTTTGTTTCCGCTTCTTATTAACTTCCTGCCCTGATATGTATACCATTTGAGAAATGAATGAAATTCCTTCTTTCCTCCATAATTGGAATATGATGATTTTTTATCTCTCAATTAAGTGAAGAAAGGATCCCCTCTCGAGTTCCACTCTTTACCGTCTTGATGGGACTAGGCTATTAAAATGAGGGAGTCTTGTGCTAAAGACCACCTAGATCAATTGCGCAACCTCACAATAAAAAAATGTTATATAGGAATTCCTCATTATTCCAACACATAACACTTGGAGAAAGTGTTGGATCTAGGGCTCTAGAGGGGGGGATGAATAGAGCTTTAAAACTTGCACGAGAATGGTTAAACCTTCAAATTATATCAATTTAAACCAAATGGTGATGGTGAATTTGAAGTCCTATCTAAACAAGCATAACAAGGATGAGAGAGATTGAAATAAACACTTGGACAAGGTGTTTAGAGTGGTTCCAATCTTTAAACTACAAGACCGTCAGTCCACTACCTAGAGAGGTCAACCTCTAGGACTTTGCAACCCATATATACTTATATTCCATTATAAGACATACAAGAAGCCCACCTTACATCCATGGGCTTACCTATCCAAGAGCTAGTCTTCTACCTCACAACAAGTCTTACCCACTATTGCAAGCAGCTCAATTCCTTCTCCTAGGACATATCCTTTCAACAAGTCTTCAGTCTTGATGATTTATCGTAGGACATATCCTTGCAACAAGTCTTCAACCTTGAGGATTTACCCACCAAGCTCCTCGGATATTCTACCTTGTCCTTCTCCTTCACTTGTAGAAGATCTTCACACCTTCTTTAGTCTTGAAGAATAACAACAACTCCTCCTTCACTAGGAGAAGATCACTTCAACCTTTGTTCTTTGAGAAAAGGGATTGGGAAGTGGAAAGATGGAGAGCTTTACAAGGTAACAACGAGGTAGCTCTCTTACAACATGCCTAACTCACTCTTAATCACGAAATGCTTTGTAAACGGGAGAGAGAAAGGGGATCAAAGGGGCTTAGCACACTCAACTATAGCAAGGACCAAGGATAGCACGAATGACCAACCTTGGAATGAACTCCAAGAGGTCCTATTTATAGCTAGGGGTGTTCCTTTGAGTGTGGGATCACTTAAGAATGAAAAATAGACATTTAACAACTTAGAACAGATCTATTTTCATTTCTAACAACTCTCCAACGTTTGGAATAAATTTTTCTGCATTTTTCATACAGTGCATTCGGTCGAGTTTTAATAAAGGTAACTCGACCGATCCACTATCTGACAAAGTCAATTTTCAAACTATGGGTCGAGTTTGTCCTGGGATAACTCGATCGATCGATTAAAATAAACTTTGGTCAGAAAGTTGGTCGGTCAAGTTCTGTGAGTGTACAACTCGACCGATCCAATCATTTCCAAAAATTCATCACTGATCGATCGAGATTCAAACTTGACCGATTAAGTTTTTGTGACAAAATTTCCAAAATGATTTTAAGTGATCAAATAATGGAATTAAGTGTCCCTGATTTTTTATCATCTTAGTTACAAGTCATATCATCAATACAAATGATTACAAAAATATTCTAAGGTTGTTTGGAGTGTTTTCCACAAAAGTACATTTGCATTGCTTTTGACTTGAACTTGGACAAGCTAGGGTTCGAGGATTTTGAACTTTTTCATGTATCTAATGCCTAAAATCAATAAAAAAACAAATACATATGAATGTAATGGTTAAGTCATTATCAAAATATGGACAATATATAACTCTCAAGTCAATATAAAGGTCCATGAATGTTTCTTTTGTGAAAATTTTATTTGATTAAAAGTTTGTTTTGGACAGAGACCATGTGAATCTGAAAATGTTGGTATGCGGTTCATTGAACCGAAATTTCTTGATAAAGGGTGTACTTTAGCCTTTAAAAGAAAGAAACTTGAATGCTTTATCTGTTCAGAATTTGTCACCCATAATCAAGAGATTTTAGGGTTAGGTTTAGGAAAGGATATGAGTTGGTATGTAAGATTGATTGTATGGGTTGGAAGGAGGGATATGAGTCTTTTGAAGAAATTGTCTCTACAAATGTGAAAATGCCTTGAAGCTTTGGTAATTGTGGTGCTTGGAAGTATTGGATTGTCGATGTTAAGGTGTGATGCTAGCTATATCCCAACATCGAAGGGTCAAACCAAAAATATAATGAGAGCCTTAAATGTATGAATGTGATTTGAGATATTCTTCCAGATGAAGGAGCATTTATATTTTGGCATATGTTTCCAATAAGGGGTCATAGGTTAGAGAGTTTATTAATAAGGGCATGAAGATCTTTAAGTGCAGTCGTGTGAATGAGGTAGCTGGGTTGGATATGCCTCAACCACCTTGTGATTTGGGAATACATAGGGTATCCCATGAGATTGGTTGTAACATGGTATAGCTCTAAAGGAAGTCTATGTGAATTTTATTTATGTTATTTTTGGCGTTATTGGGAACGGGTATACCTCTCATGAAATAGGAGGGTAGGTGCTAGAGAATAGCAGTGTGGTTATAATGAAGAGAAGAAGGGAGAGTGATCCTTGATGAATTACTATTGGAGCATTGTGTTTATATAATGTTTAAATCTTATGAAATAAAATGTATCATGAATTTTCTAGCCTTTGAGGAAAACAACTTGGATATCAGATATGATTTAATCATGTTTTGAAGCTAGTCCAATGTTGAGTATTTTGGTTTGATTTGGTAGTTGTAGTTGAGGAGGCTAATTGGATGAAAATCAACTACGTGGCTAGCTTTTGTTTTAGGTAAAAAAGCAAGACATGTTGCACTGAGTTTGGAGATCAGAGCAGAAGGGTTGCGATTAGCATGTAGGTTTTGGCAGATATTTAGGATGTCCCATTTAGGGATGCACCAATTTGTTGTATAGAAGGAACTAGAGAAACTTTTAGGACTTATCATGAATGATGTTTCATGTGGCAAGCCAAATTTTCGTAGGAGTGTTTTGTTAGAGAGTAATGGTTTTGAACTAGGCAATGGGTGAACATGTTTGGATGGATATTAGGATTAGGGGTGGGTAGGATTTGGTTAAGTCTAGTTTAATCCCAAACCTACAGACCAGACTACACATAGTGGTTTAAAAAATATTCATACCAGACTTGACCGTTGGTAAGATCTAGACCAAACAAACTTAACTTGACTATAAAAGTGTGATCATTTTTGTAAATCATTTCTATTTAGTAATTACTTCACACATAAATAAATGAAAACCAACTAGTGGAAATTGTTAAATATACATTTGTTCAAAGGGTTTATGGCATATGAGGAGGAAGAAGAGACGTGTTTCACTAGAAGGAGCTACGGTTCAACATTTTGGTGTATTTACAATCAGCTAACTCATACGATCAAGGTGATTTTTATATTAGTTCATTGCTCAAATTTAACATTTATTTTATAACTTGTTGTCTTTACTTCATAAAAATACCTATTATAGTATTATTTTTTATCCATCAACATGAACATATATATATATATATCTAATTATATATATCAAAATCAAAATATGCATATATTAATATTGGTATATATATTTGGTCAATTTTGGCTTGACTGGTTGACCAACCACCCATACTATGGCCGAACTTCATAAAGATCAGTCTACTATAGAAATTTCAGAACAAACTCGACCAAAATACATGTCTAAACCAGACTAGACTGGGTGCTTTGGTCAAGTCTAGGATAGTCTGGTGGTCACACTTGGTTTATGCTCACCCCTAATTAAGATGGAGGTGATTATTTGAGGGTTGATGAGGTGTTGGAAGTGTGAGATAACACGGTTAATGATGTCACATTTGTTGGTAATTCTGAGATTATTAATCGTGATGGATGTGATGGTGTTCTTTCTATTATTTGATTAACAATTTTGGCAGCATTAGACTATATTTTGTCACCTTTGAATTTTGATCTTTGTTTCCAGTAGGTTTCTTGGTCTAGTAGGTAATCTTGGACATTAATATGGGGATTGATACAAAGAAAAAGGTATATATGATCTTGGAGGCCTAGAGTTTTTAGAAGGTCATATGTATGACTTATATGTGGTGAATGTTGACTACATCTCTTAAGTCATGATAGTGGATAGCAAGTCAAACACATATCTACCTTTTAGAGAACAATTGTACCAGACATACCCACTTTGTGAATGATACATAAATGCCATGAAATGTTCGTCAGAATCGTGTCTCAATGTGATAGTGGTGTCTGTAATCCTTAGACTTGAAGTCATTCCAATGATCGATCATATGTTGTTAAGTGTGCTTTAGCACTATTCAATGTGATCTTGATTAAGGATTGCCATAAAAAAAGTGATTGGGTACACTATGACACATGGATTGTTGAGTTGTATAAATGGAATTTGTGCCTCCTATTGGAGTGATTTATTGGTCACGTGATGAGTGAGACTATGAAATGCATCACCATGCTCATGTGAGTCGCTATTGGATATTTTAGCTCACTTGTATCTAAAAAATATATTCTAAATCAAGAGACATTAAATAGGAGATGATTCCATACCTTAGATACCAATCTTGACATCAGAGATAAAGGGGATGTACAATGATGATAACACATGTCAAATCAAGGTTGAAGTCATTCTTCAACTTATCCAATTACTTAAGTGGCAATGATGTGTTGTTGAATACCACTCATTTCTTGTGAAGTCATACTATGTAATGTATTTCGTTACCAATGTCATGTTGAACGATCATGTCACACACATAGGATGCTCATGAAAGAGGTGCATAATAATGGACATAAACAAAAATGTCCCAACTAATAAAATTCTAAATTGGGTTAGTCACTAAAATATTTAGACAATCAATTATAACTATGATAAGGATATATGCAACTCTAGAAATTTGGCTAGAGGATCTAGTAGACTAACCATATATTATACCTTTGACAAATATGATTAATCGACATTGTAGTTAATTGTCAGGGTTACAATAATCCATTAGACAGTTGACTAGAGCAACTATATGATTAACTGGTATGATCAATAGATTGTATACTTAATGATAAACTTTCTAAAACTTTCATACTAGTTGAATAGACCAATTGGTCAATCAACAAGTAATTTTGCACGAGACGATGGAAGCACAATACATGATTCCTGTATTTCTCATGTTTTAATTGAAATTGAATCTTCTACTTCCACAATGTATAAGGTATGTTAAGTGTATAAGTTTGTCTATACTCTTGTATATTGGGATTAGTTTCCATTGTGTAAATGCATATTGACAACCACCCATTTTCATATATAAAAATATATCCCTCTTATCTAAAATACACAAATATATTCTCCACCTTTTATCTGATTACATGGTATGAGATCATTTTGATCCTTTCTTATAAAGAAGTAGATAAGTTCTCTAGGTAGTGACTTTATTTTCTCCATCATCCTCATTGGCCACTTCTTCTCCATGGTGGAAGTCAAGTTTGTACAGAAGCTATCTCCGTGGAAACATATCTATAATGGAAATCATCTCCACCAAGATCCATATCTTCTCCGTCCTTTTCCATGGAGCCATCTTCATGGAAACATATCTATAATGGAAATCATCTCCACCCAGATCTTTATCTTTTCTAGTCACTTTTCCACAAAATTCATCCTCGTGGAAATATATATATATGATGAAAATCATCTTCACCCAGATCCATCTATGTGGAAATTATCTTCAATCTAGTCTCTTCTTATTCCTTATTCCTTGTACACTATCCAATCATGAACATATATATGAGTTCTCCAGATCTAAAGTCATCTCTGACAGCTACAAAAATGCGACGACACATCATGTCAGAATCCAACACGGTGTGTCGCCGTTAGGTCTTCATGTTCACCATCATCTTACGCGCTGTTTCACCACTAGATTTTATCCCCAATGCTGACTTGCCGCTGATTTACATGCCATGTCAATCCTAAAACACACAGTGTCAGTTCGGCCACACGTCGTGTTGAACTCTGTCTACGCTATAACATGGGAGATGAGAAGCGTAGGCAACCTTCATTCTCCTCAATTTTCTTTAAGTATTCAAAATTTTCAAATCGACAATGAAAAAGAGTACTTAATTCGTGCACTCCCCTCATGTATTTCTAATAAGGAATCATTCATCAATCATCTTGTCCTCTATCACCTCAACAAAATGGGATATTAGAAAAAAAATAGGCACATCAATGAACCAATGAGAACTCTTCTTCAACATGTCAAAGTCTCGTTCAACTTTTGGGGAGACACTGTCCTCACAACTACATATCTCATTAATCAAATGCGTTCATCCATTTTAGATAATCAAATCCCATTTCATATTTGTCCCCCAACTGTCCGCTGTATAGTGTTCCTCCTAAGTCTTTAGATGTGTTAGTTTTATCCTCAATTAAGTATTGTCCGCAACAAGCTCAATCCTCAAGCTATGAAGTGTGACTTTCTTGGATATTTTGAAACTTTTTGTTGTTATAATTCAAATACACATCATTTTCTAGTATCCGCTGATGTGACAATTTTCAAAGACACTCGTTACTCTAGAAAATTCATAGAAACATCTCAGACTTCTCCTTAAACTGAAGACTTCTGTGATGATCCCAATTTCTATATATTTTCCTTAGTGACATTTACAGATATGCATGCACTCATATCTAAAAATGTCAGAAGGGAAAAATACAAAGGTAGCCAACTAAAATAGAGAAGTGAGCCAAGATCGTTGTTCACAACACCATTGAATAGCCACACAAATATCCATTCATTGAAGATAATAAACTCATTACATAAATTTATTTGAGATAGAAGAGGTGAATAGTTCTATAGAAGGAATAAAGAAAAATACATAGGATTTAGAACATCCTATACATCATCTAGTAGTATAAGCAACTATCTAACTGAAAAGAGATAAGAAATGGAAATCTATCTATTTTTTCCTCCATGCCCATTTATTGATGGCTTTAGGTACTTTGAGATGCATTATTTGTTCCTTGTACCTAGAAAATACGAGAAACAAAATTCATCAACAAAAGTTGGTATGTGGTAAAACATACAATAGTATGGTTGCATGTATGAAAATACTTGAAGAAAGAAGAAAGAAAAGAAAACCATTGCTTAAGGCGGAAAATTAGGTAAACACCTCTTTTATACATTTCATTTGATGCAGTTGTACTACATTTTTAGAAGCACTTCTCATACATACAGTATGGGCAAAATTAATTCATCATACATCTAACATGGGAAATTCATCACACATCCATGTTAGGCAACATACATCCATACTGGGCCATGTGCACTAGTAGCTACAACTCATCACAATTTCCTTTTATGTTTCATTAAGTTTTGACAAAACATATAGTATAGTAGTTCAACCAACAAGTATAAGCAAGTAGTTTCATACAAGATACACATTATCATAAGCAACCATAGAAAACTAGTCTTATACTTAATAAGACCACATACATACTTTGGTTAGATCTGGATTCCAAGAGTCTAGAAGAACAATAATTAGATCACCCTGAAAGGAAATTAAGGGTATATTTGTTACTATTAGTCCATATGTGTAACATACTAGATTCCATACACATAGGCTAGTCCTCCATTCTTCTAGGCCCCTATTTGATCATGTGGATAACCAATCCCCCTTTTTTTCAGTCGACTACCTTTGAATATCTATATTTCACTGTATTAGCGTAAATGAAACCATATTTTGATCTTCAAACCCTAGATTGACTCAATAGGGTTCCATAGAAGTGAAACCATACTATATCATTACCAAAATACCTAATTGGGGCACTTACTAGCAATAATGATAATTGGGATTACCTGACCCTAGATTTGTGAACTGGGATAGCCATGGATCTCAGATAGGATAGGAATCAAGTCTAGGTGGAATGTTTCATCATAATTGACCATTAGACTAAGTCCATTACATTAAATGAATGATTATGCACAATAGTAAAATTTCAGCTTGGTTAACCTCAAAACCCAAATCTAAGTATATAATCGGGTTCCTCACATCCTAATTAGCCTACCTAAAGATTTTTAAGTCATTTGGATAGTGTTTGCCCTCTCAATTTGATGTAGGAAAGAAATTAATCAAATGAACTAAGTTTCTAATCAAATAAGTTAATTACATTTGATTGCCATTAATTTGTCTGCCCCTTGGACCCGGTCACGCGACTTATACCCCTGTGACTTATTCATCCTCGCAACGGATGCCACGGCCAGCGGATCCTTCCTATCTCTTCTCTCCAGTACAACATCTCCAATCCTCCTCCTCTTCTCCCTTCCCTCCTTGTTCGAAGACCCTAGCAGACCCCGCTCTTCTTCTTTTTCATCTCCCTCTTCTCCCTTGCCCTTCCTCCATTTGATCGTCCTCCACCTGCGCCCAACAACGCCAGACAGAGCCTAGAATCTCCAAGCAGCGCCGCCTCCTCCTCCTCTTCTCTTCCTTTTCACCCGGCTCTTCACTTCCTCCTCTCTGACGAACCCATGGTAGCCTTGGAGCTGTAGTCCATGGCATGCTCCCTCACCGCGGTCACCCTACCCACGCGCCGGTCGTATGCATAGTGGATGCCACAACCTATTTCATAAGGGAGCAATGGACCTACAGGTCACCTGCTTCAGTGAGCTCACTGACCCTTCAACCCTGGCGGCACCACAAACCCACATCCCTGCAGCCAGCAGCGTCAAGCAATGCCCTGAAACTCCAAGCGTCACCAGGTAGTGTTGGCCAGCGCTAGGCAGTGCCGCTGGCATCTTCCTCCTCCGAGAATGGATCCGCTGACAATGTGGCCCACTACCGTAGTCACTGCCGTCACATAGTCTCCTCCAGCTTCCCCATGATGAATTTCTGGCTCTTCTACAACTAACGCCTCCTTCTCTGTCGACTCACCTCCTCCTATATCCTCCATTAAAAACTAGTTGCTAGCCACTCATCTCTCTCGCCTTCCTTGACCTAGCCCCAACGGCCCGCTCATCATCCTCTTTGTGCCAAGTGGCTATGGTGGCAGGAGGCTGCCACTGCCTTGTGCATTGGCTGGTGGAGGCCATTCTAGCACCCTCAAGAGCGGCAACCATGTCAGCCTCCAATGTTTGGTCCAACAGCTACAGTCACCTCGACAACCATCTTTCCTCCCACCTTTTACGAGCACCATGGATACAGGTTGGACAAATGGGATCTGTCTCCATCAATGGCACCAGTCGGCGTGGGCTCAAGACCGACGTCTCCTAACACCAAGTCGGCTTGCTTCCATCTATGACGCATACCCCCTGGATCTGTGAGGTTCTTGATCCACTGCAATGCACACACTCTCTATCCTTGGCAGACGTTGCGGATCATCTGTGCCTGCAGAACGCAAGCCACCGGCAGGCACATCTTCTTCTTTGTCCTCCTCCTGGTGCCTCACTGTCTGACACAAGATATGCTATAATCTGCCTCCTTGCCCTCGTCTCCCTATCCCTCATTGCTGGAAGCAATCTAGTCTAGCCATGGTGTGCGTGGAAGCACCCCTCATGCCCTCGCATCCTGGCGAGCACAGATCAGCTGTGCTTGAACCTGCAGATCGACAACACCCCTGAACATGCAGAGAATATGGCATTGCCACCTCCCCTACTCACCATCACAGTCATCTCCGGGCATCCCACTGGTGCTGGTAGCCGCCTATAGACCAGACACACCTCCTCCATTTTAAACCCCCGACGTTGGAGCCACCCCCACCAAACCTTCTCAGCCTTCTCCTAACTCCTCACCACCAACAACTTTAGCTCACTGCAACAGTCCATAATTCACAGAATGAAGGACGATGACCTATAACCAATGCAACACATCTAGGAGAGATAGCCCCTTTCTGCATCCATGAACCACCGGTCTAACTCCAATTCATCTCCAGGAAACATGAGGTCAGAATAGGACAACCTCCATTCAAGATATGTTCATTGAAGATATGTTCAAGCGCACGATTAGTTGGATGATAACTTGATTTTGTGGACCAAATATATCTATTGAGTTAGTCATTAGCCTTGAAGATCAGGTATGTACATCCTCTATTTTATTTTGGGCATTATTTGACTAAACCTACATTTATTTAATGAGTCATCTCTTGAACTATGAATTTTATTTAAAATCCAATTGTTGGACATTCATACTTTCTGCTTTTGATTCATACAAATTCTTGTGATTGGTGGAATATTCATTATTAATGGGTCTTTGGACCCCTCCTTCTATGATTGCCATTTTATGTGAAATTGACTAAAATGTTAGTCTTTCCATTCTATTTATGCATGCTACGTGTTTGACTAGAATATCTAGAATAGTGGTATTTATGTACAACCATATTTATATAGGGCGGGTGTATTCCGCCCGGGGTGTGCGTTTCCACCCTTAATTCTTTAGTCCATGATCCTATGGTGTTATGGCCCTATTTTAGGTATATTTAGTCTAAATTGTTATGCATGCAAATATTTATTGTTTTAATGTGAATCTGTGGATGATTGTTATGGCAAAACACACTTTTATTATCATGTTTGTAATCTGAAATTTAATATGCCTCATTTCTTTTATTACTTCTCTCTTGAACATACCTACTTGTAAATAGCCCCCTTTTCTTGTGGGAACACCTCTTTTGCACTTTTATCCCTATATAATGCCCAAAGTGTTTATATATGTACATACTCAGCCTTTGCTGACCTCTTTGTTGTTTCCTATGTTCTGGGTGATGTTCCTTTCCACCCAGTTTTAGGTACATTAAAAGATCAAGGATGCTCGATGATCATATAAAGGGAATTGTACCTAAGGATAACTTGTAATGGCTAGGTTACTCTCTGCTACTGGCCTTAATTGTAGTTATTTTAAGTTTTTGATGTATCATCTTTTATGGTGATGAGTAATTGTATAATGATACACATTGTAACTTTGTAATAGTTTTGTTTCTGCTGCTTATCCATTATCATGCTCTATAATATGTACCCATTGAGAAATGAATGGAATTCCTCCTTCCCTTCTTACCCATTTGGTATGTTTGGGATTAGATGGACATATTCTTCAATTCAATGAAGAGTGGACCCCTATCGGATCTCACTCTTTACAAAATGGTATCAAAGCCTAAGCGATCGGTAACTTGACTATTTCAAGTTATCCTTGGTTGACCCTTAATTAGATAGGTGACCCTTAGAAGTTATTGATAAACCTATTTCCTAGTAGTCAATACCAATTAGGGTTTTCAACCCCTGACTAATTTGGTCACTTGCACTACTCGACCCACCTATGTGAACATGAGTTAATCGTTAGTAACCTGTAACACCCACACCCTCTTTATGGAGGTGGGATGAAGTCACATCGAACTAACTCTTGTAGTGTTTGGTTTACGTCTCATAATTTTCTAGGATGTTAGCCTAAGAGCCGTGAAGTGCAGATTGACTTAAATAGTAATAGATAAGCATATTTTAGTTCTCACCTTAAATCCCTTTACCTTTGTTGTTCTCTAGCATAGCTTGCATACACCTTTTATGGGGGTGCTGAGGACACATAAATCATAAATATAAAATTCCGATGTAAATCTTAGAAATTTAGATGAATCCCTTGTTACTAAGAGATGGTATGAACGAGCTTAATTATTGTTAGGCATGCCTTGCCTTCAATGTGAAGAATCACAACATAGGTATGTCCCAAGACCACTTATCTAAGGTTTGGATACCATGTTTGTTTAGCTCTTATGCCTTATACGTGATGTTTAGGGGGTAGAAGCTATTAAGTTTTATATAATATTCTTAGGAGTTTGCCTCTCTCGCCTCCATGGTGCAATTAGATTACCCAGTGAATGATGTTATTGGTAAATTTACTATATAGTTCATCTTGTCTTGTGATGGGACTATAGTTGTAAATCGTCAAGTGTGGAAGGAACACATATACCTTACTATAATTATTGGATGATCATATGACTCCCTTAGATCTTGTGATGAGGCTGTGTAAATTATTCTTAAGAGTGACATGGGGAATGGAGGATGTCTTACCTCATTAAGGTTTGATGAATTTGACCATGCGTAATAGGGAACCCTTCTCCCTCCCATGTAAAAACATAGTTGAGGTGTAGTCAAATGCCCTATGTGGTGTTTGAAGGATTAGACCCTTCAAGTAAAAGGAAGTGATGATAAATAATAGTATGTGTGTGGTTTTGTGATAGGTGGTTGGCTTGGTTCTCCGGTTGATTTTGGCGCCAATTTTGAATTTTTTTCACCGCAAGTTTTGCATCGTCAAACTTATTTTCATTATTATTTTATATTTACAAAAGAAAAGTTTTTAGATTTTATCGATGGTTTTTGGAACCAAATCACCACCACAAGAAAGTTGAGTAGTAGAGAATCTCTTTAGTATAGTATCCTTGGTTGGCATGTTCAACCCTAATACCCCATGCCTAAGATTGACATAGTTAGTTTCAAATATATATATATCAGACCTAGTGGATCCACCCTTTTCCCCTAGGTTATGCACCAAGTTATAGTTTAAACCTTTTATGGGGTGGAGTTTCAGATAGTTTATTCATTAGGAATCAAACTAACTTAAGGAAGGACCATGATTAATAACAATTACAATAAATAAAACCTGGACAACTCCTAGTATTAATGTCAAACATATGTAGAGGCTACCAAACTGAGAATTCCAAATGAGCCTTGCTAATCATACCATCATTATATAAAAAAAAAATTACCTCAACTATTAATATAGATTTTAAGATTTTATCTTGAGTTATCCTTAACGGATGTATTTAATCAGATATAGGTAAAAGTAAAATTTCACTTCAAAGCTCAAATTAATATTCTACACCCCATACCGCTAATAATTAAATGGTAAGGATGACTATATAGTATAGGCTAGGGTGAACATACTCAGTATGGTGGAATTTTTGAGCTTTTCCCATGTGACCCTTTTTGATAATAAGATGTTAATGATGTTTATGATGATGATGTTGTTGTTAATGATGATGATGATGATGATGATGATGATGAATATGATGATGAGTAGATGATAATGAGTAGATGAGAAGATAGTGACCATGATGATGTGAATGATGAGGACGATGACGTTGACGAAGATGATGATGATAATGTTGAAAAGGAAATTCTCCTTAGTAGTAATAATGAGAGGAATCATGGTGCCCAAGGATCAATATTTATATGCTAAAGGGTTCACCAAGTTAGCGGTCACAATCTGAATGGTTCTATTGGGAAATTTGTAAATGAAGATTGGTTATTCATGCTTAAGTGATGGAAGATGAGGATCTGTAGGACAAACTAGCACTCAGGTCTAGCGGTGGATGGATTTCAGGGACGAAATCCTCTCTAAGGGGTGGAGTTTTGTAACATACTCGATTACAGACACATAGGCTAGTCCTCCATTCTTCTAGGCCCCTACTTGATCATGTGGATAACCAATCCCCCTTCTTTTTTTTTCCAGTCGACTACCTTTGAATATCTATATTTCACTGTGTTAGCGTAAATGAAACCATATTTTGATCTTCAAACCCTAGATTGACTCAATAGGGTTCCATAGAAGTGAAACCATACTATATCATTACCAAAATACCTAATTGGGGCACTTACTAGCAATAATGATAATCGGGATTACCTGACCCTAGATTTGTGAACTGGGATAGCCATGGATCTCAGATAGGATAGGAATCAAGTCTAGGTGGAATGTTTCATCATAATTAACCATTATACTAAGTCCATTACATTAAATGAATGATTATGCACAATAGTAAAATTTCAGCTTGGTTAACCTCAAAACCAAATATAAGTATATAATCGTGTTCCTCACATCCTAATTAGCCTACCTAAAGATTTTTAAGTCATCTGGATAGTGTTTGCCCTCTCAATTTGATGTAGGAAAGAAATTAATCAAATGAACTAAGTTTCTAATCAAATAAGTTAATTACATTTGATTGCCATTAATTTGTCTGCCCCTTGTACCCGATCACACGGCTTATACCCCTGTGACTTTTTCATCCTCACAACGGATGCCGCGGCCAGCGGATCCTTCCTATCTCTTCTCTCCAGTACAACATCTCCAATCCTCCTCCTCTTCTCCCTTCCCTCCGTGTTTGAAGACCCTAGCAGACCCCGCTCTTCTTTTGTTTCATCTCCCTCTTCTCCCTCACCCTTCCTCCATTTGATCGTCCTCCACCTGCGCCCAACAACGCCAGATAGAGCCTAGAATCTCCAGGCAGCGCCGCCGCCTCCTCCTCTTCTCTTCCTTTTCACCCGACTCTTCACTTCTTCCTCTCTGACGAACCCATGGTAGCCTTGGAGCTGTAGTCCATGGCATGCTCCCTCACTGCGATCACCCTACCCACACGCCGGTCGTATGCATAGCGGATGCCACAACCTATTTCATAAGGGAGAAATGGACCTGCAGGTCATCTGCTTCAGCGAGCTCACTGACCCTTCAACCCTGGAGGCACCACAAACCCACATCCCTGCAACTATTAGCGTCAAGCAATGCCCTGAAACTCCAAGCGTTACCAGGTAGTGTTGGCCAGCGCTAGGCAGTGCCGCTGGCATCTTCCTCCTCTGAGAATGGATCCGCTGACAATGTGACCCACTACCGTAGTCACTGCCGTCACATAGTCTCCTCCAGCTTCCCCATGACGAATTTCTGGCTCTTCTACAACTGACACCTCCTTCTCCGTCGACTCACCTCCTCCTCCTATATCCTCCATTAAAAACTAGTTTCTAGCCACTTATTTCTCTCGCCTTCCTTGACCTAGCCCCAACGGCCCGCTCATCATCCTCTTTGTGCCAAGCGGCTATGGTGGCAGGAGGCTGCCGCTGCTTTGTGCATTGGCTGGTGGAAGCCATTCTAGCACCCTCAAGAGCGGAAACCATGTCAGCCTCCAATGTTTGGTCCAACAGCTACTGTCACCTCGGCAACCATCTTTCCTCCCACCTTTTACGAGCACCTTGGATACGGGTTGGACAGATGGGAGCAGTCTCCATCAATGGCACCAGTCGGCGTGGGCTCAAGACCGACGTCTCCTAACACCAAATCGGCTTGCTTCCATCTATGATGCATACACCCTAGATCTGTGAGGTTCTTGATCCACTGCAATGCACACACTCTCTATCCTTGGCGGACGTTGCGGATCATCTGTGCCTGCAGAACGCAAGCCACCGGCAGGCACATCTTCTTCTTTGTCCTCCTCCTGGTACCTCGCTGTCTGACACAAGATATGCTATAATCTGCCTCCTCACCCTCGTCTCCCTATCCCTCATTGCTGGAAGAAATCTAGTCTAGCCATGGTGTGCGTGGAAGCACCCCTCATGCCCTCGCATCCTGGCGAGCACAGATCAACTGTGCTTGAACCTGCAGATCGACAACGCCCCTGAACCTGTAGAGAATATGGCATTTCCACCTCCCCTTCTCACCATCAAAACCATCTCCGGGCATCCCACTGGTGCTGATAGCCGCCAATAGACCAGACACACCTCCTCCATTTTAAACCCCCGACGTTGGAACCACCCCCACCAAACCTTCTCAGCCTTCTCCTAACTCCTCACCACCAACAACTTTAGCTCACTGCAACAGTCTGTAATTCACAGAATGAAGGACGATGACCTATAACCAATGCAACACATCTAGGAGGGATAGCCCCTTTCTACATCCATGAACCACCGGTCTGACTCCAATTCATCTCCAGAAAACATGAGGTCAGAATAAGACAACCTCCATTCAAGATATGTTCATTGAAGATATGTTCAAGTGCACGATTAGTTGGATGATAACTTGATTTTGTGGACCAAATATATCTATTGAGTTAATCATTAGCCTTAAAGATCAGGTATGTACATCCTCTATTTTATGTTGGGCATTATTTGACTAAGCCTACATTTCTTTAATGAGGCATCTCTTGAACTATCAATTTTATTTAAAATCCAATTGTTGGACATTCATACTTTCTACTATTGATTCATACAAATTCTTGTGATTGGTGGAATATTCATTATTAATGGGTCTTTGGACCCCTCCTTCTATGATTTCCATTTTATGTGAAATTGACTAAAATGTTAGTCTTGCCACTCTATTTATGCATGCTACGTGTTTGACTAGAATATCTAGAATAGTGGTACTTATGTACAACCATACTTATATAGGGCGTGTGTATTCCGCCCGGGGTATGCGTTTGCACCCTTAATTCTTTAGGCCATGATCCTATGGTGTTATGGCCCTGTTTTAGGTATATTTAGTCTACATTGTTATGCATGCAAATATTTATTGTTTTAATGTGAATCCGTGGATGATTGTTATGCAATACACTCTTTTATTATCATGTTTGTAATCTGAAATTTAATATGCCTCATTTCTTTTATTAATTATTCTAATGGATATACATCATATTACAAAAACGTCCACTTGTATGACTTTGACTTGTCTTTTCTCCAATTTGAGATGCGCAAGTTAGGGCAATTGGAGTTAGTCTATACCTAATCTGAAAACACTCAAGTAGAGACATTAGACACCAATATGTGGAATGGTTAGTCATCATCAAAACACGGGTTTAGTCAATTTAGACGTGATTCAACATTGACCTAATTGACCTTGAGTCAACAGAAAGTTGATCCTGCCTTGCACATGAGTGGACAAAAGTGTGCAGTTAAGACTAGTGGGCATGTGGCATGCCCGTCTTGAGCCATGTGGTTTAGGCATGTAGGAAAGGGCTGTCCATGGTAGACGTAGCCACCCTTGTGCTGGTATTTTGTGATCGGGAGCTGGGTGTCCATGGGCCATTGTGGGTCTGCACTGAAATGGGGAAGAGATTTATGAGGCTTTATAGTTGAGCCTTGACGAGGACGTCAAGAGTCTAAGTGGGGGAGATTGTAACGTCCCAGGATTTGAGGTCTCGTATATAATGCTCTTATAAGGAATGATTGGACTACCCATATCACCAAGCTGCACCTCCTTTTTTGGGAGCCCATCTCTAAAGAACTCCATAGTTAATCGTGCTCAGCTTGGAGTAGTACTAGGATGGGTGACCAGTTGGGAAGTTGATCCTGTCTTGCACGTGAGTGGACAAAAGTATGCAGTTAAGGCTAGTGGTGGTCTGTGGGGCCAGTCATCATCCCTGAACTCTGCTAGAGCCTTGGGCAGTGGGCCCGAACATTACAACTTTCCTTCTTCCAATCCCCATTCACAACTTTATGCTATTTGTGCTCCCCGGCTACTCCAAGTGGAGGAGGCTTCCTGAGGAAGTTTGATTGGAGCTATTTCTTGGTGGAGAAGGCTTCTCCAAGGTTGCTTGAGGTTACGTCAAGTAGGTTGCTTCAAAGGAAGTTTAAGCTACTTCAAGGTGAACGCTATCTCAAGGTGGTGGAGCTACTTCAAGGAGGTGAAGGCTGCTCTAAGGACTTGAGATTAATTCAACAAGGTTGCTTCAAGGAGGTTAAGGCTACTTCTAGGTGAATGTTACTTCAAGGAAGGTGATTGTATTTTGTTGTAACATCCTTGAGAGATAAATAAAATAAATCACTTTCAAAATCACAATTGGAGACAATTGGGTAGTGTACTAATTTTTTTTGATTCAAAGGTTGGAACCACTCTACATCGAAGTGTCTTTCCTCTTTCCTCCTCCTTCTTTGGTTTGAGTTTTAAATTAATTTTTAAAGTACAAAAAGCTGTATTCACCCCCTCTAGATCATTCAATTGGTATCTGAGCATGTATTCAAGGAGCCTTAACCGATCTTGAATGGGGGATGGCGTACTTCACAACCTCAACCTTGAAGGAACTTACTTTAGCCGACCACCACCTTTTGATGGAAGCAACTATACTTATTCGAAAAAAAGGATGCAATTTTACTTTCAAGGGATCAATCTGGACCTTTAGAGGATGGTGTCTTTACCCTATGCAATTCCTACTATAGAATATGAAATGATTAGGAAAGTTCAATCAAATGCAAAAGAAGTAATTACATTATATTATTCTATTTCTGTGATGAATTTAATATAATATCTTCATGTGAGGCTGCTTATGAAATATGACATAAACTTTCAATTACACATGAAGATACAACTCAAGTTAAGAATACTAAGATTAATATGGTTAAACAAAAGTTTGAACAATTTTGAATGTTACCTAATGAGAATATTAGTGAAATGTATGCAAGGTTCTCTTCTATTGTTAATAGCTTGAGTGCCTTAGGTCAATATATAAGTGAGGAAGATCAAGTGTCCAAAATCCTTAGATCCTTTCCTCCAAAGTACAAGCCAAAAGTGACTACCATTGAAGAAGCCAATGACCTTACCATTTAAAAGATGGAGCAACTCATTGACGACCTTGAGACACATGAAGTCACCCTTGAAGAAGAATTACTGGAGGCCAAACTTCAAAAAGGTAAAAGGAAGGACATTGCATTATAAGATACAACCAAGGTTCAATTAAAAGTCATCACTTCAGAAAGTGATGAAACAAGTGAAGGAGATGACGAAGAAGATGCACTTATTGTGAATGTAAGAAATATAGAAGGTATAAATCTAATAAAAATTCTAGTGCTTCTTCTACTTCCCTTAGGTGCATTGAATGCAATAAGAAAGGATGTAAATAATGAATGTCATAAGACTAATCAAAAAGAAAAACAAAGGAGATAAAGCCTACAAAGCAGCTTGGGATGAATTAAGCGATGATAGAATAAGTGGAGAAGAATAATTGGAGTGTCTCATGGCTAAGGAAGATGAAAATGAAGTTTCAAGTGAGGTAAGTATACTTGATTTATCCGATGAGGAGCTAGTTACAATTCTTGAAGAACTACATGGTATAAATATGTTGATTGTAAAAGAAAATTGAAGAAGCTCACAAAAACACATGATGATCTGCATGCTAAATTATATGTGCTTACTTCTGAAAATGAAAGTCTTATATCTACAAAAGATACCTTGAAATCATATATTAATGATCACAATATCAAATTTCTTTCTCTAGAAACTAACTATAATCTTCTCTCTCAAGAAAAGGTTGAATTACTTGCTAACATAAATAATATTCAAACTCAACGTATTCTAAGTACTCATTTAGATTACAATGTTATTGTTAAATAAAGAGATAACTTGTTATCTAGCTTAAATCAAGAAAAGTCATACATTAAAAAGAAAATGGATGAATTTGTTAAGTTGCAAAAGTATGTTAATAGCTTGAAAAATAATGATATTCTTGATAAAATCCTAGAAAATTCTTCTGGACAAATTGTAAGGAGAGGCCTAGATTATGTAGCCAAAGATAGATCCTATCAAAAGCCTAGAGCTAAAAAGACACAATTACCCAATACCAAGGTCATGTATGTGCCTAACGACAATCTAGCTCATAATACTAATTTATTGTTTATGTCTTGGACATTATTCATTTTCATATAATTATAAGAAAACTAAGGACAAAGATTTAGTTTGGGTTCCAAAACCTCCAACATAAAAATGTTGTATACTTAATTGAGATTTGATGTAAACTTCATTTTGAAATTCATAATGTCTTATCTCAACTAAAATAAGCTTTAACTTGTATATTCTTGTATGTTTTGATTTATTAGTTGTGTTATCTAAAAATGATACCATGATTTGTTTACATTAGAGATGTTAACATTACTGAAAATGCATAGAAATTCATTTTGGTCGACAAAGAACTCGAATGAGATCTCTTTCAGTCGAAGAAAATTTTGACCAAAGGTAGTTTTGTCAAAATTGTTTCTACTGGAAAATCTTCCCGGTCGACAAATAATTCAATTGAGAACTCTTTCGATCAAAGAAAAGTTTGACCAAAGATAGTTCTTTCAGAATAGTTTATTGAAAACAAAATCATTTGTTTGCAATTAACTTTAGTGACTTAAATTTGTCATGCACTCTTCATATTAAGTTGTTCTAAAAACTTGAAATGTTAAAGCATTTAAAATAATACTCTTAACTGAAAGGACCACCACATGGGTATCAAAATCTACCTATTTTACAGGATTGGATGGTTGATAGTGGTTGTTCCAAACATATGACCAGAAACAAGGAGGCTTTCCATACACTTGAAGAAAAGAAGAGAGGCACTATCACTTTTGGAGATAATGTCAAATAAAATATTTATTGGGATAGGTAATGTTGGTACAAATCTACAAATAAAAAATGTGCTACATGTAGATGGATTGCATCACAACTTGATTAGTGTTAGTTTATTATGTGATAGTGGATATGATGTTTTTTTAACAAATCTTGTTGCAAGTTTCTCGTAGAAAACACTAATGATGTTGTTTATGAAGGAAAAAGAATAGGAAATCTTTATGTACTTAGACCTAACTCTATGCAAGCTATTATTGGAAAATGTCTTCTTGTAAATGATGAATCTTTACAATTATGGCATAGAAATCTTGGTCATGCAAGATCACATGTTATCAAAAAGTTTCTTAAATATGATCATATTCATGATTTACCTAATCTTTCTTGTAATAAACCTAAAAATTGTAAACCATGTACTCTAGGCTAGCAAATTAAACTTATTTCAAATCTAAAGCCTTGCTTAGTACTACTAGATCATTAGGAACTTATTCATATGGATTTGTTTGGTCCCGTTAGGACTCAATCTATTGGTGGTAAAAGGTATGGCTTTGTCATGTTGATTATTATAGTAGATATACTTGGGTTTATTTTCTTTCAAAAAAAGATGATACTATTAGAATATACATTCAATTTTTCTCTAAGATTGAAAACCAACTACAAAAAAATATGCACCATTAGGAGTGATCTTGGTGGAGAGTTTGAAAATCATATCTTTAAATAATTTTGTACATCCCATGGGTATACACATGATTTTTTGGCTCCAAACACCCCACAACAAAATGGGTAGTGAGGAAAAACTGATCCTTACAAGAAATGGCTAGAACAATGTTACTTGAACATAACACACCTAAAACCTTTTGGTCTAAAGAAGTAAATATAGCATGCTATGTATTAAATTGTATTTCAATTCACTATCTTAAGAAAACTCCTTATGAACTCATTTTTAATAAGAAACTTAGAGTTGACTACTTTCATACCTTTAGTACACCTTGTTATATCTAGGACACAAAGGATGATAGAGATAAATTCGACCCTAAATCACAAAAAGGATTTTCTTGGGTTATTCAAATTCAATTAAGGAATTTAGTATTTACAAAACTATTCCTAGGAAAGTTGTGGAATCAATTCATATCACATTTCATGAAATGACAACACAAATTGATGAAAATAAAATCGAAATAGAAAAATTGAATGATATTACACATAAAATTGAAGATCTAACCATATCAACAAAAGATGATAAAAATTATGATATTGAAAAACATAATGATGAGTCACAACAGTCTATTCCTAGAATAATTAAAGATCATCCTTAAGACTTTATTTTAGGAAATACTTTTGATAAAGTAAAAACTTGATCATCATTTAGAGATGTTGCAAACATGGTCTTTGTATCAATTGTTGAACCTAAAAAGATAAATGAATCTCTAAAAGATGATTACTAGATAATTTCTATGAAAGAGGAGCTAAATAAATTCACTAAGAACAATGTATGGGACTCAGTTACAAGACCTCAAGACAAAACCATCATTGGAACTAAGTGGGTTTTTCAAAATAAACTTAATGAATCTAGGGAAGTGATTAGAAAGAAATCTAGGTTGGTTGATCAAGGATATAATCAACAAGAAAGGATAGACTTTGATGAGGCTTATGCACCCATAGCTAGACTTGAAGCCATTAGAATGTTATTAGCTCTAGCTTCCCATAAAGACATCAAACTTTTTCAAATGGATGTAAAAAGTGCTTTGTTAAATAAATCATAGAAGAAGAAGTTTATGTAACCCGACCACCTGATTTTAAAACTCCTGACAAGCTTGATCATGTTTATAAACTTAATAAAGCCCTTTATGATCTAAAACAAGCACCCCAATATGAAAGACTTAAGAAGTATCACTTTGAAAATGGTTTCTCTATTGGAAAATAGAATTCCTCATTATTTTTCAAAACATATGAATCCGATTTTCTAGTTGTTTGAATATATGTTGATGACATTATCTTTGGTGATTCAAATGATTCTTTATGTACTCAATTTAGTGATATCATGCAAAAGGAATTTGAAATGATTCTTATTGAATAGACATTTTTCCTTGGTTTTTAAATAAAACAAACGCTTGTTGGAAATTTTCTAAGCCAAGAAATACACTAAGGAACTCCTAAAAGGATTTAATATGGAAAATTGCAAACATGCTACTACACCTATTACCACATATTGTAAAATTGACAAGGACGAAGATGATGAACTTATTGATGATTCCTTATATAAGTCCATGATTGGTAGCTTGTTCTACTTGACTGCATCTAGACTGGATATCATATTTGTCGTTGGACTTTGTGCTAGATTTCCATCAAATCCTATGTATTCTCATTTTCAAGCTGTCAAAGGAATTTTAAGATATCTTGTCGGCACTATAAATTATGGTTTGTGGTATCCCAAAGGTCAATCATTAGATTTAAAAGCTTACATCGACGTCGATTGTGTAGGTTGTTGCCTTGATGAAAGAGTACTAGTGGCAGTTGTTTCTTGCTGGGACGAGCCTTAGTATCTTGGTTTAGTAGGAAACAAAAATATAGTTGCCTTATCTACCACAAAATTGGAATACGTGGCTGCATGTTCATATTGCGCTCAAGTGCTTTATATGCAACAAGTTTTGAATTATTATAGTTTTGTATTTTCCTCTATGTCAATTTTCTTCTAATAATACTGTGCAATAAACTTGTCTCATAATCCTGCATTACATAGTCGCGCTAAGAACATTGAGATTAGACATAATTTTTTGAGGGATCATATTGTCAATAATAATATCTCTCTTAATCATGCTGATATAGAAGAACAATTGTATGATATGTTACCAAACCACTTCATTTGGATCAATTTCAATATATTAGAAAGAATTTACTTATTACTCCTCTAGAAGATGTTTTCTTTGATATATTTGCTCAAGATTCTTGATCAAATTTTTGGTTTTGGATTGTGGTTTTCATTGGACATTTTATTTAAACTTTGGTTCTAAAACAAGAGTCTTCTATTGAGGGGGATTATTCCATTCTGGGGGAGTAAGTTTAAAATGACAATATGGATATCTTTTTGAATATGGATATTTTTTTAAAATGACAAGGGGGAGAAATGAAATAAAATATTTTTCATAAGTTTCATGATCTATTGGCTTGACACTAATTGATGCTATATTACCTTAAGTTATGGATATTATGTTCCATATCTCTTTAGGTATATTAGCACACATTTTATGAGAACAAGAGAATCTATTCATCTCAGGTATATCACATGTATGAAACTCATTTTAGTTCAATTATATTTTCTTATATTTTAGGAATGTTTGTCATCTTCAAAAAAGGAGAGATTGTTGGATAAATTGGACATTAGTATACCCTTTGTTTTGAAGATGAAAAACATTTCATTCTTGTGGATCTATCGTGCAACTTGAGTATTTCAGGGTTCAAGGAAATGATGAGATCATACTAAGTGGACAAATGAAGATCAATGTGATTAAATGTTAATTGAAGAACAATGCGCATAAAAGTTAATGTTTTCATGATTGTACTCAATGTAAACTCTTGTACAAGTACTTATATATCATGTAAATCAAGCGTTAGATCTTTTCTATCTACTCATAACCCTTAGTTAGGTTTCCCCTAGAGATTAGAGTCATTATCATCCATTAGAACATACATTTGATAGGTAGTTCAAAAATCTGGAACAACAACACTCCCGGTCGAGAAACTAGTCAACCAAGACACCGTCGGTCGAAGTTATTGTCGACTGAGAACCACCTCATTTGATCACTTAGAGCATTGGTCGAAAACTTACACATATGTGCTCTAATGTCTGTTTCGGTCGAGCATATGGTCAACCGACTCAACCTTGGTCCAAAGCATATGACCATTAGACCAAGTAGTTGAGAGTTGGGAGTTGAAAATAGACTTTAGTATACACTTGCATTCAACCCAAACTCGGTCAAAAAAAATCTTGACTGAGACATGGAATTAGTCGACTGGACATGATTCTGGATTGTTCTTTCAAGCTCGAACAATTCAGCCATTTATAGCCAACTACTTTCTACCTAATGACTAGTTAAGCACTAAGAACAATCTAGAGACTCCCTAAAACGTCCCTAATCACTTGCAAACCATTCCTACAAATACAAGAGGCCTTAGGACACCCAAGACACATAAGCTACACTTGACCATCCATTGTAGGAGCAACAAAGCTAAGAAACACTTGCTATCTTATTCCTTGAGCTCCAAGTTTGTGTCCTATAGCCATAGCCTCTTAGCCACAATTTAAGAAACGTCCATACTAAGTGGTTTGAAAGGTCTAACACTTGACATAGGATCAAAGCAAAATACTTCATTGGTGTTTCCTTCTTCCAATCCCCATTCATGGGTTTATGCTATTTGTGCTCCCTGGCTACTCCAAGTGGTGGAGGCTGCCTGAGGGAGTTTGATTGGAGCTACTTCTTAATGAAGAAGTCTACTCTAAGGTCACTTGAGACTACTTCAAGAAGGTTGCTTCAAAGGAGGATGAGTCTACTTTAAGGTGAACAGTATCTCAAGATGGTGGAGCTACTTCAAGGAGGTGAAGGTTGCTCCAAGAGCTTGAGGTTACTTCAAGAAGGTTGCTTCAGGAGGCTGAGGCTACTTCTAGTTGAAGGCTACTTCAAGGAAGGTGATTGTATTTTGTTGTAACATCCTTGTGAGGTAAATAAAATAAATCACTTTCAAAGTTCCAATTGGAGACAATTGGGTAGTGCACTGACAACCTTTGATTCAAAGGTTGGAACCACTCTACATCTAAGTGTCTTCCCTATTTCCTCCTACTTCTTTCATTTTATACACTACCAAAGATTGGTTGCCATGGTAGACAACTATTTGGGGTGACCTCCTCGGGAACCAAATTATCTCTCACCTAGATCCTTCTAAACTCTTTAGCAACACCTTCATTTAATAAAAAAAGGGTGCTCTCACTGACCCCAAATTTACAAAGTGGAAGATTCATGACGAACGAATTATGCCCTGCCTCATCAATCCAATTTATATAAATCTTCAAGACGACACCCTTGAAGAATACACTACTAATGCTTCCATATGGGCCAATCTTGAGAGCCGATTTACTCAATCAAACGGTGCTAAAAATTTTCAACTTGCAATGGAGACAACACTAGAAATACAAGGTGACCATTCCATCACTGAATTTTATGACCACATGTGTAGCCTTTGGCGTCTTGACAACATTGAATGACTTGCATTCTCGACATGCACACCATATAATAAGGAGTTTCAGATTTATCAATTTATTATGTCACTTCTTCCAGAATTTTAGCTCTGCGTGACCAAGATCATACAATAGCCGATGACGCCTTCTATAGAATCCATCATTCCTGAACTCATGGCATATGAAACTCATCTATGACTCATGAAGACTACATAACCAATGCAAAATCTACCTCATGTCACGTCTAGCATTAACATGGCTCATGCAACCACTACTACTATAAGTACAAAATATCATAATTGTCTTATGTGTACACATCGTCAGAAAAGGGGTCATCTAGTCATAGGATGTTTCAAACTTCACCCAAATCTCTATCAAGAAAACAAAGATAGAATTAAACGTTCTACTGCCTTGACTATAACAAAAATTATTTCCATAGAAAGTGGGACTAAAAAAGCAACTCTCTTCCCATAGAGATCGCATACATGCTTTGCCAAATCATAAAGATGGGTAGTGATGGCACATCTAGATCTTCAAGCACTAGAGGTGCAACTTCATCTTCATCTTCCTCAACTATAAGTATAAATTTGGATACTGGGATCATAGATTCAGGTGCCACACATCATATGACTCCAAATTATTCTATTTTAAGGAATTATTATTCTCTACAACAACCACCAAAAGAAACAACATATGACTCACTTATTGATATATATCAGATCGGATACATCACATCTTGATCCTCAATTCATGTAAATCTTACTTTGCCCAAAAGTTTGCCTATTCCTAACTTGCATACGAACCTAGTATCTGTTGCAAAAATTTGTGATTCTGGCTTCCAAGTGGGTTTTGATAAAGCTTTGTGTTCTGTGCAAGACCCATGTTCATGCCCGCATATTGGGGCTACAATTAGAGTTGGTGGATTATATCATCTGTCTAGTATTCACATTCTAAACACTACCAACATTGCCACCGTTGGAGTAATTCTCTCACCAAATTAATGGCATTGTAGATTATGACATATATCTTCAAGTCATATTAGTAGTCTTATTAAGTCTGACATTCTTTGTTCAATATGTAGTTCTAATGAATTACAAGAGTACACTAGTTGTAAACACGCTAAAGCTACAACTCTTCCTTTTCCAAACTCAACCAGTAAAAGTAGTACTTTTTTTATCTTGTTCATTCTGATATTTGGAGGCCTGCATCTATCACCTCTAGGAGTGGACTCAAATATTAAGTAATTTTTATTGTTATTCTCACAAGATATACATGGATTTACCTCATGCACAATAGGTCTAAAATTCCACACATATACCAATCTTTTACCAATATAATTAAGACCCAACACAATAAAGTCATTTGTGTGTTTTGTGAAGATGGTGAAAAGGAATACACATCTACTATCATGCGTGAGATCCTCAATTCTCAAGGAACCATTTTTCAATGACATTGTTCTTACACCCGTGAACAAAATGGTGTTTCAAAGAGGAAGAACATACACATTCTTGAAACTACTCATGCTTTGCTCATCAGTTTTGGCATTCCACAGTGCTTCTGGGCTGAAGCTGTCCTAACATCCACTTATCTCATTAGTCTAATGCCCACTCAGATCCTAGGGGGAGTCTAACTGCATGGAAAACTCTATAATCAACCGCCATGCTACACACACCTGCATGTTTTTGGTTGTACTTGCTTTGTCCTCCTTCTGCAACATGAGCAAAACAAACTTGAGGCATGATATGCACGCTGTGTCATTCTAGAATACAATGATTAACACACAGGGTATCATTGTTTTGAACCTGTTCCCACAACGTGCACATAGCAAGGCATGTTATATTCCTTGAGGATACACCTTAGTATACTTCCACCAACAAAGATCACTCCTTTCTTCATGAATTTATCACCATCCCTCATGAAGAATCTACTACCACACCAACTTCCTCCACAAACCCCGAGACTTAAGCTGCCCATATTGAGCTACCCATTGAGATTGGGGCTACCCTTGTTGAACCTTACACTAGGATTGATGCTACCCATGCTGAGCCTCTTATCACATCACCACCAGTAGGGATTGAGGCTACCCATGTTGACCCTCATACATCATCAGATGACACGACACATGATTATGATCCCAATGTTGCACAAAACCTTTCTTTTAATGAGATTAATGTGGGTCCATGAAGATCTCAACGCAAACACTAGACAAATCTGTGTTGTGCTCATTCAACAGTCACATGTTACTCTTCATAATATGGAAGTTTACTAACTATTATTCATACATATCTTGTTCCATATTCATATCAGGAAGCTTCTAGTTCTATGAACTAGAAGAAGGCTATGCAACAAGATCTCCAGGCCTATGAATGCACCCATAGTTGAGATCTTGTTCCTTTACACACATGTACTTCACATGTTAGTTGCAAGTGTCTTACAAAATCAAGCACAAGGCTGATGGAACGATTGAGAGATATAAAGAACCCCTAGTTACTAGAGGCTTCACTCAAGAGTACGACATAGACTGTGAAGAAGCATTTGCCCCAGTTGCTCACATGACCACCATCTAATTTCTTCTTGTTGTTGCACCAGCCCGTCATTGGACTTTATTCCAAATGGATTTGCAAAATGCATTTTACATGGAGTACTCTTAGAAATCTTACGTGACACCCATACATAACCACAAAAATGATATTACTCAAAACAAAGTGTGGAATTATCACTAATAAACTATATTACCACAAAACTAGGTAAATTAAAATTGATGTCATACATCCACCTCAAGTGGGAACATATTACATTCAGGTCCAAAGCCTATCACACCTGCATTACATATCAAGCAAAAGGGTATTACATAACACTATTCACTGTCTCACCAGCCACAACCTATTACATACAACAACATGTTCATATATTCATGCCATATTTATACAACAATGGCCTACTGCCAAAACCACGTGTCGATATGCAACGTCTACAAAATACCCCCAAGGACCTGAGAGTACATGGATAACATATATGACTTTACTACAAAACCCTAGCGACATATCCGACATTTAACAACTACTGCTCCTCTTGCTTCTCAACCTCAACCACACAATCTCTACTTCATCGTGCATGACCACCTAAAAGATGTCAAAACCCACGGGTTGAGGCCAAATGTTCCAGTGAGAGATATAACTCTTTGCCACAACTATTATAAGCACACATAGATTATATAAAGCTAATTAACCATAATATGAAGATTTACTCAATGATATGAGCAAAGCATTTAACATTATTTAAACAATTTAGGTGACTACAATTGAGTAGTAGAACAAGTTATACTTTAAGAAGGAATATGAAGAACATGTATAGTAGTTGATTTCTCTTACTGTATTATAATTCAATAAATCCGCACACGAGATATACCAAAGGGTCATCCAATATGAGTCATGTTTAGCCCTAAGCAATGCACTACACAGTTGTGTTACATCTTTTATCATGCCCTAAGGAGATGATGTATACTACTCATGTTCTAACTGACCATTGTTAAGTCAAAATCAGTGCCATATAAGATCTAGGAGGAGCCATACTCCTATCATCTCACACACTCTCAATTAGTTTGAGTCAGTCATAGTGACATATAAAGTCCAACTACAAAATAGCCTAGTTTGCCATGTATATAGGTACACCACTAGTGAAAATTGAGTTACGCCCACAACCGCACTCTCAAGGTATGACTGCATCCATCCTCACAAAATATCATATACATATACTGAATTACATCACTGAGATACGAACTTATCCATTCTCCTAATAGGGTATGACCGCAACCAATCCTTTGCAATTCATATACTCAAACAGTATATGACTCCGAGCTTCCACTAAGGGAGAACTCATTTCACCATTTAGAAACTACTGACGTTGTAGATGAATCTATGGCACATGGAAACTTCCTAATTAGGGTTTCACTTGATTAGTTAAGCCAGTTGAGTATCTTTTAGCATGAATCAAGTTTCAACGTAAAAACCCTAAATAAATTCTACAAAGATCAGGGTATATAAAGGCTCACAATCGCTGCTCTGTCATATCAAACACATCATAGCATTCAATTGTTATGACAATCATTCACCTATAACATTTAACTCATACAAGTAGAAGAGAGAAAGAATACTTCATTACATGCTACACATTTCAAGCAATCAAGAATCATCACCATATGTTCAAGATAAAGGTTAGAGTTTCATGTATGTATCTCATTAGGGTTCCTAGTTCAGCAATATAACATTTCAAACCTCACACCACTACTTCCCATACTCTTGTAGCCTATAGACCAACCATAATCATCATTTGATAACCATATATTAAGAAATGTATGTACGTGGATTACCTTTGATCAAACAAAGCATTAGGTTACATATCCATGCGATCGAAGATAATAATACATCATGGTCAAAGACCATCCTCAAGACCAATGACTAAGACCATCACCAAATCCAAACGGTCAAAGAGAAATAACCACATCTAGCAGTCAAAGAGAAACCATAGGTCAATCACTACATAAACAACCAAGGAACCACCACACTTAAATGGTCAAAGGGAATCAACACCTCCAACAGTCGAAAAGGAAAATCAAGGTCAGCGACTGAAGAGAAAACTAGTCTATGCGATTGAACAAAAGGGAATCATCTATGTGACCAAAAACATAAGGAGCCATCTCATCGACCAAAGATCACATCTAAATATTCAACAACATGAACACAACATGAAGAACATCTTAGAGAGAAAACTACTCTCGAAACATACTCAAAACAGGTGGTTATCATCTTGAAAACCGAAACCTCAAAGAGGAAAACATTAAGGGAAAGACAAGCTCAAAACCCTATAAATTCGATCACTAAACATAATTAGATCAAACCAAAATAAAAGAATGATAAACATGCATCCTACATATGCATGAAGGACCAAAACCTCCATCATCCTCAACATAACCGAAACATAACCAAGAAGATAAAAACAAACATCTTAAAGTGTGCATGCAAGCACCAACTTGTCACCATCCATGAAACTCATGAACACAAACTTGGTATTAGGGAAAAGAGATAATCTACACAAGATAACTTCAGAAACATAAACCTTAGAACAAAATATTATCATCATACAACATGTAACCACATTTTAGAGATAAGATAGGATTTTCATGTAGGAATGAAAGTGCAATAATAGTAAGGAAAAGAGTTATATAACCCACCTTAGATGATGGTGCAACCGCCTCCAAGCAAGAAGCTCTAAAGCAAGAAAGATGCCTAGCTTTGATCTCCTCCACGACTAATCTAGTTACCACCTAAAAAGAGAAGAAAACACTAGGTCAAAAGGGAAAGAAGAAGAACCAAAATCCCAAGCCCAAAAAAAGAGAAAGAAGGGAGAGATAGGGATAAGAGTTCCTCCACTCAACTTGAGTACTACCTTATAGAACAAAGGATTCGGCCCAAGAAAGAGGAGTACCTCCATCCCAACACAAGCACTACCATGGAAGATCCATGAATTTGTCCAAGAGAAGAAGAAATAGGAAGGGTTTTCCAAAGAAATGAAATTAAGAGGTTAAATCACTTACCAAGGACCAAAGAATCACCAAAGATCACCAAGGAAGAGTAGCTCCAAACTTGTATCACCACATGCAAAAGGATTTTAGCCACTAAGCACAAATGATGAGATTCTTCTCTACCAAGCATAGAAGAGACAAACTCAAGGAAAGATAGAGAGTAGAGAGGGTGTAAAAGAGTTATATGCATGAAAGAAGAGGGGTAAATATACCCAAGGGTGGAGAGAGACTAAAGAGGTTAGGTGTCATGCACATAAGTGCCACATGTCCATCACACATAACCATGCATCCACTAAACTGTGCATGCAACATAGATCATGAAAAACGAGGTGGGTCAAACACCTCACTTGGTCCTATAGGACCATCGGTCGAAGGAAAAGATGGCCACAAAGGCTCATGGTCAAAGAGAAACCAAGCGACCAACACACATGAAACCCTAGGTCTTCAACGACCCAACATGGAGCTCCATGCCTATACGATCAAAGGGGTGTCAAGGCTCCACTAAAATACCATTTGACCATAGAGAAAACATCAAGGGATATCAAGGAAGGTCGCTAAAAACCAAGAACATCAAATGGTCAACACAAGGTCAACAACAACCTAGGGCATCCAAGTAAACCCTAGAAACAACACTCAACATGTCACATTCTCTCTCCTCCTCAAACCAAGGCTCAACAAGGTGCCCCAAAGCACAATCCTATATCTCATGATGACAAGGCACAAAGGGCACAACCTACATGTGAAAAATTATAAGATAACCCCTCAAAATAGGTAAATTGTGACTTGGTCTAAAACAAGCAAAAATATAGCAAAACTTAGTCAAACATCATCCAAACACGACCCAATTGAAAACATAAGCTTTTCACATGTCATTAAAGCATATCAAGAGATTAGATTAAGACTTAAACATCTTATTAAGCAAAGCAAGCACCATCAAGCACTAAGCTAGGTCAGGGGCCTTATACCTTATACATGGATCCACCACGAGGACTAGTAGAACTTGAATCTCATGTTTGTCTTCTACGTTGAGCCATTTATGGACTCAAATAGTCACCCATGGCCTGGTTTGAATGCTCCATACAAGCCATCACATGTGCAGGTTACGCCCAAAGCTTATATGATTATTCAATGTTTTTGTTCCATACACCTCAAGGGTGAGTCATCCTACTCCTGTATGTGGATAACATGATCATCACAGGAGATGATGTAGTAAGAATCAATGAAAAACAACATTATCTTGCTAAAAAAATTCAGATGAAGAACCATGGACAACTTCACTACTTTCTAGGCCTGGATATTTCTCATGGGTAGAAAGAAATTCTACTCTCTTAGCAAAAATATGCAGCAAATATCATTGAGCATGCCAAAATATCAGACTTATAGGTTACATCCACACCTTTTGAGCTTAATATAAAATTACATCCAACTGATGGTGATCCATTACCTGATCCCACAAGGTATTATCATCTAGTAGGACAACTACTATACTTGTCCATCACTAGTCCAGATATTCAACATGTTGTTAGCATTGTGTCATAATTCTTATGTTCTTCTTGAAGTGTCCAACATGTTGTTGTACTTCGTATCATATGCTACATATGGGGAACAATCACATAGTCTCTACTCATGAGATCTTCTTCCAACCTTATCCTACATGCATACACTAATGCTAACTGGGTTGGATGCCCAACCATTAGATGCTCCACCACTGGTTTTTGACTTCTTCTTGGTGATTCTTTGGTGTCGTGGATGAGCAAGAGATAACATGTTGTATCTCTTTCTTCTACTGAGGAAAATCATAGAGCAATGCGTGACACCACTCAAGACATAGTGCACATCTGTTGGATTCTAAGTGATATGGGAGTTATCATTTCTGATGCTACACCTATGTTCTGTGGCAACAAGAGCACCATGCGAATTGCTAGTTATCCAATTTTTAATGATAGGACTAAGCACATAGAGATATATTGTCACTTTGTGAGAGAAAAGCATATAGATGGCATCATCACATTCACCTTCATAAACTCTACAAATCATATTACATATCTCTTCACAAAAACACACACTGTATCAAATCACAACAAGTTGATTCACAAACTATGCATCTTTGATCCACCTTGAAACTTGAGGGGGTTATTATTAGTTGATTTTGAACTAATCTATGGGTTGATTTTTAATTAATGTTAACACTGACCATATGCTTATTGTTGACCATTGATTGTATTTATATTGTTGAGTAACAATTTATTTCACCCATTAATTGTTATTATTGTAAAGAGGATCTCCTCCCCTATATATAAAGGGGAATACTCCTTGTAACGAACATATTGAAACATACTTTTATGTTTCAATCCATTCATAGATTCAAATACAGTAAGGTAAGAAGGTATATATCATTGCAATTGGGTTTCTCTATGATTGAGTAGATGACGACTATGTGGTTCATACCAATGGAAGCGGTAGTAGAAGCATTGGTTGGTTCTTCCTATAGATTCTTTTTGTATTTGACCCTTGATGGTCATGTCCTTGTCGAGACTTGAAACTGTATATATTGGTAGCATTAGTCAAAATCCTAGTTCTGTATGTGATAGGACAAAAAGGATGGAGAAGGGTAAAGGGATGGAGAGGTGATCAGGTAGTTTGACTTTGAGTCCATTCACAAAAGTAAGTAGAAAGTTTGAGCTACAGAATGGTAGTGCAATTGTTTGGCGTTGCCAATTTCTGTGATGATTTAAATGGTCTTCTATGTATATCAATGTACAATTTTTTACTATTAGATATTTAGATTATAAATTCAAAATTTCTCTGATTTTGAATGTGTCTAATTTTATTTATACTAAATTATATAATATAATTTTTCAAAAATAAGAATATAAACATTTGACTGATGTGTCACCTCATGTACTCAAAGACCAATAAAAAAATTATTTATAGCCAATAGCCTTAGAAAAAAGATAATTTGGTAACTATAATGTCTGAGAAATGTTCAGACTAAGTTTTGAAGTTATTCAAAGTTGATTACAATGTACTCAAGTTATGAATGAGGCTTAACAAATGAAATTCATATGATGAAGTATTTCTCAAATGAAAAGTAATAACTGATCCAGGAGCAGTTAATTTGAATGGAGAATAAGGAATATCAAATTACACGGTAACAGTGGAAAAAAAATCTAAATAACAGTTGTTTGAATGACTAATTTGCAAGACAACTTCAGGAAATGAAAAATGAACAGATTGTGGGCCCAATTTCTAGTATGTTATAGTAACCATGTCATTTTAAGGTATCCTGAAGATAAACTAAATATTAGAGCATACTCCTCCTGAAGCTCCCCATTAGGTTGATGTACATGTGGGTGATTTGGGAACATCACCCATATATAGGGGAGAGACATTAAATTCATCAAGAAAATTATGAATATGTTCTTTAAGGCAATTATAGGGGAATGAACAATTAATTTAAAGAAAATATGTGAAGTAGGTTATATAAATAAATAGGTAGTATGAAGAACAAGTAAGTCAATAAGTGATGACCAACCATTAAAAGAGCATATAGTCAACAAAAGATATTCTTGCCTTTATAATCATCTAAAAATAAATAAAAATAAGGCATTGCACATAGAGAAAGAAATTAACTAAAATTTTGGACCAAAGACCATCACATTTTTTGAGCACGGGAGTGAAATACCAGTACCTCAAACTTATGTATATGTATATATAAGTAGGTGAGAACACCAATAACCAAACTTTTGGGGCTAGGAACCAAAACATAAATCCAAAATATTTGTTGAGTATTAGAATTAAATACCTAGAATACACTCATATGATTATACAATACAAGTCTACTCAAAATAATATGCTTTTAATAGATACAGAAAAATAATCCGGTTACTTTTTGTCAATTTCTAGTAATAGGACGATGACACATCCAATATGAAAACTTATATCAAAAGTAACAACAGGTAATGAAATAAGTATATTTTTACAATGAAATCAAGATCAACATAGGATTAAGGCTTCTCATGGTAATCCAAAACATATAGAAAATTTGGGTTTATAATCTTAATTAAGATTTAAGGGCCATTAATTGCCCAAACTACATATGTATTGATATATACCTCAAAGTTGATTTTAGAAGTACAACATATCTAGGTCCATTAATCAAAGTTCAAAAACACCTAAATAAAAATTAAACAAATAAGGATTCCTAACTAATGATTAAATGATGAATATAAAAGACTCAAATTATAAAACACAACGGTTTAAGATCTTTTACATGATTTCTTGTGGCTTTTCAAAAGGTTCTAAAACCAAAATATTGAACTTATAATTTTACAATTCAAAAGCATATATTTTAATATTTTTATGTTCTAATGGTCATTTATTGAATTTATCAGTTTGTGTATACATCAATTCATATATAAAAAAACCTTAAAATGATGGATATGACCTGCCTTAATAATAATAATTAGACGTGACACAAATAACATAGTCATTTTTTCAAGTCACCTGCATGGCCAAGACAAACCTTGATGCTAAATGAGAAAAATGCCCCCAAGGCACATACCATCATGTACACAGAAGGGAAACAAATGGAAACTACAAGTAAAACAATTCCCTTCATTCCCTTGGTGAGGACCAAGACCTAGAGTTGATGTCATGGATCCAACTTTCATCCCCACAACCTTGCATATCAGATATAATCCCAACATTCTCTCGAGGTCATTTCGAATACAATGATCCCTAGATTGAGGTTAAATGGCAATGGGAACATCAAATCAGAACTACAACCATGAATACAATGAAGGTGGTGATTACATATTACTAAAGAACATACTAATGAAAATTAGTTACACCGATAAGTTCAGAACATCAAATAAACACGAACACAAAGAAAGCAATAAGAAAGGAGGGAGGAAGTGGTTGATTGAATTGTAAATAAAAAAATCATAACATAACACAAAATAGGCAATTAAGCACCAAACCTATATTAGAGAAACAAAGGGCTCCAAAATCTTTGTAGAGGATTTCCAAAGAGATCCTCATCCGAATCATAACATCAACGGTACTCTGACACAACAAATTGACAATAGGGCATTGAAGTTTGGGAGGTATACTCAAAGGAAATGGAGACAAAGAAAAGGTTTCTTAGGGTTCAATTGCTTTGCATGGATGTCTAGGGGTAGGTATTTATAGGTGGTAAGTACTGATTATGATTGAGGATTACTTAGGTTCAAGAAAGAAAAAACTAGTGGTAGATAAAATTTGATGAAGAGAGAGAGATAACCAAACACTAGAATGTTTAGGGTCATCAACTTTGATTTTGTGAGAAAAAGATAATGCAAAACAAAAGGAGGGGTGAGGCAGAGTAGAGAGAATGAAGATGAGAATAGCCTCTCTATTTTGCATGAAAAAGAAAAGAGACAAAGATAGATAATATTCAAGTGTCATTAAGATCACATAATCCGAGAAAAATCATGTAATTAAAAGTAGAGAAATATAAGAAAATAGCACATGATAAATTCAACTTTACGCTCAATTTCCATAAAAATTTAGTTGTAATGAATTGATAATATAGTTGATAAGTTTTTTTGTATAATATAATTTCCTATATAGGATTATCCAAATGCATTAGAATTTACACGTATGATAATTAACACATGAGGAATCCAAATTTAAACTTAGTTCCACTTTTTATAACATTCATTAGTTCTAACAACTTGGGTTTAAATACTATTATCCCATTTAGTATTTATTTATGATGTTTTGTATTTTGATTCATTTAGCTAATACTTTCCATTAAAAAAAGGTGTTTGAAAACTTTTTTTTAAATATCATTAATTAATGATGTTTCACATTAACCCCTTGCTATAGCCCCAATTATTATAGTTATTTTAAAACCTCCCTGACATGGGTATTAATTGTAACCATTACTCCTCTATGGTTGATATATACTATTGACCAAAAAATGGAGATAAAGAGTAAGATTAAAATTATCTTACTGATACATGTCTAAAATTAGGGATAAGGGTTATAACTAGATTTGGATATCTTAGAACACTGAACCCCTTAGAAAGGATTTTATCCCTAAAATATATTTGAAAAGAGACTGGTACATCTTAAACATATCATTTCTAAAATGCCAAGTCATATCTTCCTACCTATGATGTTTTTAGATAGCCTTAACCAACTAAATCATTTTTTCTTCTTCTTTACTATAGATTTTAGAATCCTCACTAGAAACTTCTCGTAGGTCAGGTATTCATAGATATCCAAGAACTCAATACACGAACATGCAAGGAGTCCTTGACATGCTTCTTGAGAACATACACATGGAACATGGTGTCAATCTTATCATATTTAGGAGGATGTAAAACACAATAGGCACACTCCCTCACCTTAACTAAGACCTCAAAGGGTCCCACATGTCTAGGGTTGAGATTTTGTTCTCATCGTACCTTTCAATAGATCAGATAGGCTTGATATTTGGAAACACCTACCCACATGATAAGAAACTCAAATTAGATTGCATCTTGTCAACATACATCTTTTTTCGACCTTGGGTGGTCTTCATTTTCTTTATAATAAGTTGAATTTTCTATATCACCATCTTCACTTCATCTCTCTTACACAATACACATTCTTTGATTTCATCATAGTTTAATGGAGAATTACATGGTCATCCATTAAGTTCTTTGAGAAGAGCATACTGTATGGATTGTTATTATTGTTAAAGAACTTAATTAAAGGGATATACTTATCCCAAGAACTTCCCCACTTTATCATGAAGCTCTCAACATATACCCCAAAATCTATATTGTATGTTTTAAATGTATGTTTGTTTTTGGGCGGTATGTCATGTTACAACACAACTTGGGATCCATATCTTCATGTCTCTAATAACAAAAATGTAAGGTGAACTTAGGGACAAGGTTAGAATTATCATCTTTGATAGTCCAGTAGTCCTAGAATCCAAACTACATCATAACCACTCTTTGAGTAACTAGGGAATTCATGTATGAAACCCATAGTAATATTCTCTTACTTCCACTTTGTAATCTCAAGTTGATGGAGAAGACAACCATACCATTGATTCTCTATCTTCATCTTCTCTGTGGTAAAATACTTAGCTGCAAAAACTACTTTATCTTTCTTCACATCCCTCCACTAGAAGTGTAGATATGAGCAACATGTCTAGACTTGTGCACTTCCTTAATAACTATGTATCATAAATCTACACATCATCTATCCACACAAATAGTAAAAAAGGATAGCTCCATTCACTTTATGTGAGAACTCAAGTGACTACAACTTCTCAATCAACAACTTCATATCATTGATATTAGATCTAACCAACTGAGCAGATAATACTTCAAAATTCCATGAGGGTGTAATTGTTAAATTGTCCATATGCAAACTTACTCTTCATTAAAATATAAACCATGTTAGTCAATTTAGGTCTCTAACTAAATATATGTTTGAGGTTTACTTCATTGTAAAACACAACTATGTCCTTATTTCAACTTAGAGTGTCAGATATTGCATTATGTTTACTAGGATGATATGTGATGGTCAAGTCATAGTCCTTTATAAATCCATTCATCGCCTCTGATGTAGATTTGGATCCTTCTGGGACAAAATTACATGCTTGTGCAGTCTAAAAATACTTCAAACTGGACATTTGCAAATCATCCTAGTAGAGGCATTTCAAACTCTTTAGAGCTTAGAAAATGACACTAGCTATAAATTGTGAGCATGACACCAACTAGGGGGAGGCATAAGGAATCATCTTCCCTTATTTCATATGGACATAGTCCAACCCTTTCATGGAAGCATACATAAAAATGATGTAGGGTTTGTCCTCAATTGGAAGAGCAAGAACATGAGCATAGTTGGATGTGTCTTCAACTCCAAGAAAGTTGACTAACACTCATGATTCCATAATATATTTGACTTATTTATGAATCAAGTTCAATAGAGATAGATACAACTTAGAGAAGCCATGGATGAACCTCATGTAGTATCTGACAAGGCCAAGGAAACTACATATCTAATAAAGATCTCTTCGGTCTTTCCACTTCATCACAAACTCAAACTTGGATGGATCAAGAAAAATGTCACTAGGACTAACCATGGGGCCCATGAACATCACTTCCTTGAGATAAAACTCTCTCATCTAAAATGTTTAATAAAGATAATGATCCTAAAACATATGTAGGGAAACTTTTTGTGTCTCCCAATTCTGTGTCACAGGGTTGTATTAGACAAGAACATCATAAATGAACACAACAACAAAGTTTTCAATGTAGGATTGGAGAATTCATTAATAAAATTCATGAAGGCATCATGAGAATTTCCCAAGCCAAACAACATGACCATTAACTCATAATGCCCATAGTGAGTGTGAAACATTGTCTCCAAACTATTGTCATCATTCACCCACATCTTGTAGAACCTAATTTGTGAATCCATCTTGGATAAGACAAAAATAACTTGAGATGATAATTTTTTTTTATGTGTAATAGAGGATGGTAACTTTCACTATCACTTGGTTCAACATGCATCAACCTATGCACACATACATTCACCCATCTTTTTATTCATGATCACGATAGAGGGAAAATTAACCCCATTTCCAAGAGCTTATAGAGCTTCTTCTTCATATTGACTAACTCAAGAGCTTCCATGAAGTATAGTGGCTTCAAGATGGGAGTCACTCCAGGTACCAATTTGATGGGAAAATATATTGCCCTAGTAGGATGAATTCATGGAAGGTTGTCATGGGTAAACATCTAGGAATTCACACACCAAACCAATATCTTCTATCTCAAGAGGAAAGGCATCTAGAACCATAGACACCAGGTAGGTTTGACAACCAGAGGAGATAAGTTTCTCCACCTTGATTTTGGAGATGCTGAATTGACAATCCTCCAATTATATGTGCTTTATGTAGAGCCTCTCATCATCAAGGTGCAAAAGTTACCCTATTCACTTCACTAGAAAAGAGAAACATCTTACTTTTTCAATCAATATATACCCAAAATGCTATCAAATGTCATTGTTACCAAGAGGATGAAGTTGGTCTCAAATATCTTCCTAATGATATATACCTAAGGAGAGGGGGTCATGAGATGAGAGGATTTAATATTACTACTAAGGGTTTCTAACATATTAGATATGGTGCATGGACATAGGTTCTAATGCTAACATTGTTGCAATTTTATTAGATAAATGAGTGTATTAAGTATTAAAATAAAAACCACCATTTAAAAGGTAGTTTTTAAGATGCATGGTACCTTCAATTACATCATTTTTTCTGTATTATCACTGTTGATTGTGTATATGCATCTTGGATCCCTTTCCAATGGGTTTCTTCTTCCCTTATCATTGTTATTTCTCCTTGAAGGTTGATGTTGTTGTGGTTATTGTTGTGGATGAGTTGGTATTTCCCCCTCTGGAATTTAGTAAATTCAGATCCAATGTGCCCAACTTGGTATCACTAGTGGAATATCACCTACACGAACTACAAAGTTCACTAGGGATGTCTATCAAGAAGGTGGTGTCTCAGACACATAGGTCACTTATGTCATGTTTGATCATTAACATGATAGTTGATCTTGTGATTATCTTGGGTCAACGGTTGGTAACCAAGGTAAGCCTCAAATAATAGGGAGTCAGCTACCATATGCTAAAAGATGAGGGTGAGTTGCGGAAGCAACACATGACCAATTCTCTAATTGAGTCCTTCTAGAAGAATTTTGGCACATTTCTCCTCCACATAGTATTCCACAGACACTAGGAGTAGAAATTTTGGAACATAGTCAACAATGAATAGTTAATGTTTCTTCAGAATGCAAAATTCAACCTCCTTAAGTATAGATATTGAAGAAATATACTTGTTGTGAAAGAAATGAATGCAATGGTCCCCAAAAATCATAAATGTGTCTAGAGTAGGCGTGATGAAATTTCACTATTGGCGGTCTAGCTTATCTATGGTGTCAGTCATGAAGTGGACCTTCTACTATGTTGGGCATGCCATGCCTTCACAGGTTCACTCTACGGGTATCACCCATTAGTTTGTCTTATCCACCATGATAATCTACTTCTCCCCCCTTATAGTAGAGAAAATTGTATTTGGTTCACATTTTTTTAGGTTAACCTCTATGTCTTCTCCTTAGCCAATGCAGTGTTTCAACCATGGCATCCATGAGATGTTATTGTATTAGGACCATCATATTCTCAAGGTAGATGTGTTCATAAGGGATGCCAATAAAGTTGGTAGCTTGAACCACCATAGGCTGACTCCCAATGGTAACCTAATATACATGAATATTGAGAAGAGGTCCATGCAAAACATCCCATAGAGCAGGTTATGTGCAAGCTCGCACCCAACGTGGTCTTTCAAGAAACTAGGATAAGTCACCGTCCATACCCTTATAGATGTCACTATACCTTAAAAAGATCTTATATATATGAGAAAAATAAAAATCTTTAACTAGTGAACATTTCTAATTATTATCACTCTAACACCATACTAGTGAGTCCTGAGAGGGGCCCCACTAATGTAATATAACTCAAGAAAACTAAAGACATATAAGTGAAAGAGTGTGGTTTCATTTACCATGTATGAAATACCAAGAAATACCTTAAAGAAGCATGGAATGTAAAGTCAAATATTACAAAGATAAAACTCCAACAACAATTCTCACCCACATGTGTGGAATAACACCAAGGAAACATAATAAATATATATATATATAATTCACTAAATGTGGATGGAAACCTACCCATCTCAAGTTATCCTCAAAATATCTACATGGACTATAGTTTGGTTCTCCTTAAGGTCCTCATAGGGGTGATGTACACCTAGTTGGTTTTGGAACAACACACATACATTAGGAGACAAATAGAGTATATGTCAATATAATTACATGCATGCATTTGTAGTCGATGAATTGGAAATAAGGGATTCAGTTAAAAATGTTTTGTTCCCTTTCAAGTAAAGATGTAAATGTAGCAAGTAGGCAATATACACAACTCATAAGTAAATAACTTAGTAATCAACATCGAGAGAGTATATAGTGAACAAAATATATTTGTACCTTGAAGTTGATTCTCAACAATAAATAATAAAAATGAATTTCATGAAGATCAAACAGTAAGACTAACACAAGCTAAAATGTTGGGCCATAGAAATATCAGACTCTGAGCATTAGGAGATAGACACCAACACCTCCAATCCTTGTATGTGTATTACTAGGACCAAATGTAGAGGTCAATATAGCCAACCCAAGCTATCCTCAAGTCTAAACTTCTACAAATGATTTCATGAGTCATGATCCTCCAAGATATCTATGCCTGGGTAATGTGGGAACACACCCAGAGATAAACAAAGGCATGGGTTAGTATGACTGAGTATGTGCAAGAAACATATTTAGACATTTTAGTGTATAGGAAACTTGGAAAGGGGGTTCCAATGCAAGAAAGTGATAATAACATAAATAGGTAATCTCAAAATAAGTAAGAAAGTGAATAAACTTTAGATAAATGAGGCTTTATAGAACAACACCATTTCATAGCATGTCTGTCCATGAATCAATTTATAAAATAAAAAAGCACATCTAGGTAATGTATATAAGAACAACTGAAGCATGGTCAACACATCGAGGATATTTGGCCTAAAATAAGAATGGAAAAGTAGCATTCATGGGCGTAATAGCACACCCTATATTGATCAAGGTTGGAAGAGTGCACCGCAGATGGTTAAGCACACCCTTTCATAAAAAGCATGGTCATGCAAAAGCATCTATGCTATTTAAATTATTACAGAACCACCTATAATATGGAGGAAAGACATATGTGATCAATCACATCAAAAAGATTAGTATACATGGAACGAGTGGTTATGAATCTAATATAACAAGAATAAACATATTTTCAGTATATTTGAAAGGATTTTCACTTGAAAGACAGATTTGCAAATAAGAAGAAGTAATGTAAAGAGATACCTCGTTATGGTAAAATTTATATAAAATTCATATAAAATGCCTTAATTAAAATAGATATTTCACATACCTCGTCTTCAAGTCTAATGGTTAGCTCAATAGGTGTAGTCGGTCCCTAAAGTCGAGTAATCATCCTATAAGCGCATTGTTTATGTTAGTAAAGCAAAGTAAACATGTGTATAGATTCCTATTATGGATTTTCATATCTTCTTCTATTAGTCCCGATCACCTAATGACATATTAGGATTTCTAATCTTACTAAGTAACACATGATTCATTGGAAATGTATTTTAGTACTACCATTTGTATTAAGTCACATAAGTCTATATGTCAAGGTTACACGTGTGTGGGTGATTATATGCATTTATATGTTAAGATATTGTAATGTCATTCCCTCTCTTTATATCATATACCTCCACTACGCCAACTAGGGTCAGTGATATGTGTTACGTGATATATTATCGGATCATGATACCCTTATTAGGACAATCTAGGGTTTAATTAATATATATAAGAAAATCATTACAAGGATGCATCCACTAGGTTATATTACTATCATGCCCACGTAAATACCTAACATGTTCTCTTTATTATATAATCATATTTTGAATGTATATGTTTTAATTAGTATCCCCAATTTAGATATTATAATCATTTACTTACAAATACTTACATTTTACTTTGTATACAAATATAATTCATTTTAGGCTAAGCAATCAAATGGTCTGTCTAAGTTAAGAATTTGGTGATGTATACAATAACCATTAGGTGATTCACTAAATGATTTGGGTTATCAATGTACCCATGTTTTATACAATATGTTCTATTTAATATCTACTCTCCAAGATAATGCATCCTTACATATTGGTTTTATGCAACTAAATGTTAAACATGTGTATACACTAAGATTGGTAGGTGAGATTGTTAACTAGTTCATGCTATAGTCTTACTAAACTTTTGTTTATGAATATCTAGATTATCATCTACTCCATATTTATCAATCTTTATAATGTGTTTTCCTAAACCCAGAACTATGGAACATAAAGTGAAGAGTTACATGTTGTGAGGGTTGTCATGGTGATTGTATGCCTGGTTGACAATGGTTGAGGATGTTGTGCAGCTGTGGGGAGGAGGATCTCACTTTGAGTTACAGGATAAGACATCTAGTAATGAAGCTTCTAGTCTTTTCACTCATGTGTGTTGATGTTGTAGCTATGGCGATGGAAGGTGGGACTTCTAATGACTCGAGACTCCCCAAATGAGGTTGTATATCATCACATGGAGTGATCAGATGAGTGTAGGTAGAAACCTAGTTGTAAATAATGGTGGTTTTCGTATGGTGGAGATGCAACTAGAGCTGATTGTATCCATTGGTGTGGGTATTGGTCGTCAAAGCTGTGTGGCACCTAGCGAGAGGAAGGTGAGTGACCTATGAGGAGATTGTGGTAATTCCACTATTGTAGGGACAAATATCTTCAATTCTAGGCTGTCATGCAACTACCATTCAACATATTCTGCTATCGGTCCTCATGATGATAGTAGGATATATGTATTATGTCATGTAACATATTAGACTACAAGATATCAAACCACACTCCATCGTAGGATCCTCAAGCAGTGTAAGAAAACCCTTATTCTAAATATTCAAAATAGGGAGGTGGCTTTCACATGGTTTTCATTGTTGGAGTAAGAAGGGATGCCACTGTAAGGCTAGGGCAGGGTTAGGTAGGAAGAAATAGGATAGGGAAGATAAGGATTGACATGGTCTATGGTGGTGACTAGGACCATTGAAGGTCCTTTCAACTTGAGGATGTTGTCTCCTAAAACTTGTGGTTCTTGTGTCTTCTCCTTCTGGTGGTGCAAAAAAGAGGAAATATAGGTAAATGTCGCATGTGGTTGTCTAAGGTTGTTCCCTTGTAGCCTTAGTTGTTGGGTGCAACAGAGCAAGGAGAACATACAACTACATTGTTGTCGACGCCCATGGCATGAAAAGGATATGGCAACTGGTATGGTTCCTTGTTACATGGTGATGAAGATGAAGGAGATGATGTATGAGAAAGATACGTAGAGGAATGATGGGAAGAAGATGAGGGGAGAAGAGTAGATGGAGGAGGAAACAACTGTGTACGCTCTAGTAGTAGTTTTAGACGCATAAAATGCGTGAAGTGAAGGAATTGGGGTTGGTTATAGGGAAACTTCATAATTGGATTAAACCAAATTAAGACTTAGGTGTAAATGTAAATTTCAAATATATTATTATCTATTGATATATAATCAATTAAATAAGAGGGTATATAGTGTCAGATTGACCTCAAATTGACCTAGATGTGAGAAACACAAATTTTGACATTGGTTTCACCTTGTAAGAGTGATTAGGTTTCATTGGATTTCATGTATATTAAGTTTTCACTTAAGGCATTGATTCCTCTTATTAATAAATTGTCCTAAAAAATTGTATCGATTCCATTTCTTTCATTTTTTAAACCTAGGATGGTATTAGAGTGTCAAATTATGGTCAAATCTAATTAATTTATGAATGTATATAACTAACTTCATGAGATACTTAATTAGTTAAGTTATTTTAAAACTTTATACAAAAGGATTATGTAAAAGTTATTATTTTTCTTGAATTCATTTAACCCTAATTTAAACTATTTTAAGTAAAATTAATTTAATATTAACACAACTAAAAATATAACTTAGTATAGGGAATTTTGGTGTATACATCACAATATGGATATGCTACAAACATCATGTAGCTCTCCCTCTAACACAGTGTGCTTGTTTTCTATCACTACTACTAGGTACTACCCTTCTAGAGCCTCAAGCAACTAAAGAACTGGTCCTCTAACTGAATCCTACCTCTATGGATTCTAAAAGTGTGATTATGAACTTTGAATCAGTGTGCTTTGAAGGTTATAATAGTCTCTCTTGAAATTCCCCATTGGTCTGAAGTAGTGGCATCATTGAAAACAAGTTCCCAACCATTGGCCAAAGTGTGCCCTACCACATGTGTCACATATACTTGTTTCTTGCCTGTGTGGACTTGTGACTGATGTTGATGACCCTGAAGATGACCACCTTGGTGGTGTATTCCATCTCGTGGGATAGAACTTCCCTTAATAAGAGAATATACAACATCACTAGAACCAGATCCTTTCTTTCCAAAATTTCCAAGACCTCATCCTATTTTGAAAAAGAATTTACTGCCTCCATTGGATCCATGACAACTCTGTCCTCCTCCACCAAAATTTCCATATCTATGTTTCCCTTAAAATTTTCAAAAGCCTTAACTAAACCTTTAATACATCAAGATGCCTCTACAAACTCTCTAGAGTTATTTATATCTTATAGGTTGACCATTGGTATGGTGTGTCTAATGTTAGTAGTTATATCTACTTGAAACCCCCTACATTTCTCCATGTCATATGGTACTAGTTTTGGACAAAAGTAAACCAACCTCATAAAATATGCCTCACACTCACTATTTTTCATATTGTCATGTCTAATGCTCTTCAGCTATTTTATCTTGTCACTGGGGAAGGTAGGAAGAAAATAATTCAGGTAGAACTCATCCACAAAGTCCTTCCATGTCATAATTATATATTTCCTCCTATCTTCCATTATGTACCACCATGATTAAGAATCTCTTTTAAGGAGACATATAGCATGGTTATCCTGCATGTACACTAATTTCATTAGGTAGAAAATGATTTCTAGTTATTAGAGGCAAGCTTCTGCCACAACTAGATTTGTTGCCACAAAAAACTCAATCACACCAACCTTCTTCACCATCTCATAAGATCTTATCAGGTCAATTCTAGAAGATGAAGACCTCATGTCCATCTTATATTTCTCCATTGTCTCCAATAATGTGTGGTACATTCTAGATGTCTTATCTCAGTCTTCTCAGTCTTGACCCATTGTCTGAGGTTCAGGGACAAAATGGCTCTCACTCTATTCTTAACCATAACAAGTCCTCTCCCTGGCATATGCATATCCATAACAGAAACATGCATGTTAGATATTAACAACTCAAAGAGGAAAACATCCTAATCTTATTGGTCTCTGTAGCATATTGAAATTTAGAAATATAGAATATGTTCATAAAATAAAATATTTGTGAAAATAATGTATTTTAACTATTTCTAAAGTGAAAACTTAGAACATGATGGAATGGTAACTACAAGAAAAGAATGTAAACATCCAGAGATCATTTCTTCCTAGTAACAAAATGCATAATTGGGAAGGAGACTTTTCATGGTGCTAGCTTTTTGTATGATCCAGTGTATAGTAGGGATCAATGCAGCTTCAAAAATATTTGATGAAACCAATTTCCTTGGCATTACTACAGAAACATTGTCTGAAGCAGTTAAGTCTATACTTTTGAATGATATCACTGGGGTTACCACAAACATGATAGGCGTCTGAGCCTGGACCATAGTTCTTCAAGTGGGAGTTCTAGACATTAGAGTGACTGATCTCGATCTAGCACAACTTCTCATTATCACAGCTACCACACACAATGAGAGAAGTCTCATAAAGGTAATGTAGAAGTTAATATTTGATAAAATGAAATGTGTGATTGATTTTGATATAAATATACACCAACATACACATGGCTAAATTTTGAATCATTAAAAATACCATGAATGAGTGAGATAAGAATAATAAATATCGAAGTCAGACCTAAGGGACAGACTGAAACTACTTTGGAGCATCAAAGGTAGGTTCAACATGTTTGAATTAGAGCTCGGGCACTTCGTCGTTCAATTTTCCTGTGAAGTTGACTACGAGATGGCAAAAATGGGTGGGCCTTGGAAGCTATTCAGATGCAACATAGCCGTCTGGGACTGGTCTCCAACCTTTGTCCCATCTGGAGACCTCCCGGAATACATTGTAACATGGGTACGAGTGATCAACCTTCCTCTTCATCTCTACGTTTCCACCATCTTTGACTATATCGGCCTAGCCCTGGGGAGCCTAATAAAAGTTGATGACCATACCGCAAAGAGGACAAGGAGAAAATTTGCAAGACTTGCGGTTGAGATCAATACTAAGAAGGACCTATCTCCATAAATCTTAATTAATGGGATTGAATACGATGTAGATTATGAAGGGCTCTTGTTCGCATGCTTGACTTGCGGAGTGAGTCATATATCCAAATACTGCAATGAATCTTCCAAACCGCCTCCAACCGTAGCTGAAAAGTTACAAGATGAGTCCGCTGATGCCATTAAGCTGACCCATGCACGCAACGAGGGAGAATGGAAGACTCAGAAAATGAAAAATAATGGAAGGAAGAGCAACCAGGGACATGTAACCAAGCAAACGGAGAACACTATCCCAAACAACAACATGTTCGCCAGTCTATTCGATGACAACGAGGATTGCATGCTGGAAAAAGCATGATCTAAGAAAGTGTTGAGCTATACACACGAAGCATAGGAGAGACTTGTAAAAGTGTGGAAGAAAAAGAAAATGCCGCCCCCCGAGACCACTGACCAAAAGAGGGAAATCCTAAAGCAAATACAGAAGACAACGCCCATGAAGTCCCCAAAGAACTCCAAGACCATGAACGATGCAAGTGAAGGCAAGATACAACACTCTATGGTTCACCATGATGTTGATGATGTCATCTACTTAATAGAGTAATCAAACGATGCTGAAATGGGACTCACCACTGATGCCATAGCACATAACCTCCCCTTTCAAACACCCCACACAACTAAATTATGAGGAAGCACCAAAGCTGTTGGGAAAAAGAAGACGACATGACAATTAATCAAAGGAAGCGGTACAAAAATGAAAAGAAGTGGTAGAAGCAACAACATCACAGAAGATAGAAGATGCAACCCCAGGTTGCTGAAAAAAATTGTGGAAGTTGAGCAACAAATTCTACAGACAGCCAATGTGCAGCAAACATGATATTTGTAGATAGATCCCTTAACCCCAGATATGCAAACTGGGTAATAGAGATTCAAAACTTGTTAAAGGTTGGATGGATGGTGCACTCTGAATGAAGAAAATCCAACTTCGTAGTGGACTTCCTAGCCAAGTTTCACTTAAAAACAAAACATGGATTTTCACCTATGTGAGACCTCCTCAACAAGTTCATCAATTGCTGAACATTGACTCTAATGGTAGTAGTACTACCACATTTATTTTCCCGCATTTCTCTATCATTTGTAATGCTTTCAAAAATTTGTGTGCACAAAGAGGGCGTGATGAATATATAGCCTCCTCGCTTTGCCACAAAAAAAGAAGTCAGACCTAAGAGAAATATTTGAGTTAAAATAAAACCAAATGAATATCACTTATATAGCAAGCTAAAAGACTAAAGGGCGTTCATGTTAACAATTATTTTAACATAATGTAGAATCAACATCATTGCTATGATGTCTTTAATGTACATGAACATAATAAGTTGGTATAGATTGATGATAGAATGGATGCATTTAGCAATTAATCGGATAATAATTAATTAGGAAAAGGTGAGGCATTTATCCTACTAAAACAATAAAATAAGATATAGAAACCTCGATCATCAGTATAACATAATTTTCTTTTCATCTTCACTTTGATAGAGAGCATTGATGTGAACTAATAAATAATTAATTGGGAATTATTACGATCATAGTTGTGAGATTGATAGAGAACAAAAAACATAACACACAAAAGTATATGTAGCATATTTATTTCACACCATGTCGCTTAATAAGAACAATCTTTCAATGGTCATTTGATGCCAAAATTATATATAATCCATTTGTTCCCATTGTCTCTTGAAATCTATGCATATGTTAATTCTCTACTACCAATGAATCGTACTGATAAATCATTAGATGTCCCACCACTTTTATTCTTTCTTATGATGGTGATTATTGATTAGTATACATGGAGATGTTGGCATTATCTCAACTACAACTGTGGCAAACAAACCGTTATTAACTGAAGTAACATGATTTAACTAATGCAGAAGTGATCGTTAGCAGAGGAATTACTAAAAATCACTATAAATTTAAAACCTTTTATAAAAAGATCCATTATGAGAGATTCTTTAAACAAGAACCATAGTAATATATTTACATACTGGTCCACATTGGACATTCCATGTATCATCAAACCAAAATCTCAGGTTGATTATAAAACACTATCTACTGACTCCTAGGACCTGAGAGTATAGAGACGACACATAGGACTTTATGTACAAGCCTGACAACCAATATCCCCACCTGGGATGTTATTGTTGTCCTTGCTGTTGTTGTTGCTGCTCTTCCTCTGCTACAGAGGTTCTGCCTCTTTGTCTGCATCTACCTAAAAATGTTGAATCCCACGGGGGTGATACAATTATATAATTGCCCCAGTGAGAGATATAACTCTCCTCCGTAACCCTTGTTATTGCAGTTTAATAAGAATAAACTGAACAGTGGGATAATATATTTCAATAGCAGATAATTCATTATCTATGTAGGTTAGAGCAACAATCTATTCAAGTATCTCAACTATAACTTGTCAAGGCAGCATGTCTCTTATTCAATAAGAATTTAAAGAACATAATTAACATTTATGTATCAAGAACATGCTAAGCAGGATAACATCAACCGGTGGTTCTCGTATTTCAATCTTATGCAAATACGCTACACGGCTGATTATATTTTACAAATATAATTAAGCTCTGAGGAGATGAGGTATACTGCTCATACTCCAACCGACCACTATGAAGTCAAAATCGGTACCATACAAGGTCAATGGAAGAGCCAACTTCCATGACTTCTGACATCTCGGTCAGTGCGAGATTACATGCAGGACATCTGTGTCTCTACTACATAGCTTACAAGGGTATAGTGGCATCTAGCTATAGAGTTATAGTAGCGACTGCACTCTCTTCGCAATTGAGAGATCTCGTGTTTACCTCCATCGATCCGACATTAACATCATCGGGAGATTAGTGATACATCCATCCCAGAAGCATGAAGGATTGAGAGGTTTAATGTTTACCTTCCATCAATTCCCTCATTAGGACGTAAGGATATTTTCACCCATCGATCCCCACATATTCAAAATATGCGAACTCTAGGAGTTCTTGTAAGGAAACCTATTTCACCATCACCAGCTTCTGACGATGATGGATCTATAGTCAGAGCACTACATGAATAGCTTTCACTTGATTAATTAAGTACATTATCATATTCTTTTAGCATTAGTCAAGTTTTCAAACATACTTATTAGGACAAATGCTATAAAGAAACATGTACTATTTTCATCAGTTACTTCTCAGTCTCTAAAAGACATTGGGATCTCAGTCCCTCACATAAACATATGGTTCTGGGTATTCATACCCTCAGCTCATCATTGAGCACTGTTACCACTTTTTCAGGTAACCATCACCTTTAGGTCATCTGACCAAGGTACAAATGACACTTGCTACACAAGCATCTCATCTGGTACTTGAGGCCCATTAACTCTCTTGTCACCTCTTACCAGGCAGCAAGGTATATTATGGAACACAAGGCCCAATAAACAATAATGAATAATGTATCATAGCTCATACCTGACTATGACCATTATTTCAAAATACCTACATGGTTAGCACATATGATAAAAGTGATATCAATTACGTATCAGTACCATGCAACACCAATATGACCTCTCAATTAAAGGGTAACACCACTATTCCCTTACTAGTGTTAGGGTTTCCCATTTGTAGCAATCAGGGTTGTCATCTCCCTTTATTCAATTAGGACCAATGATTCATCATTTCATTGTCCAAGATTAGAGTTTCATGCTAAATAGCATAATCCAGAATTAGGATTTCATACAACTTCACCCTATTTAGAATTAGGGTTTACTATTCACATCACATCACCCTAGATTAGGGTTTATTTTCAATAGTCCCACAATTAGGGTTTTACATCAAAATACCATGAATTAGGGTTACTCATGTCATTACCCTACATTCATTTCACATTATCTTCCTAGATTGAGGTTTTACTCAGAAGTGCCCTAATTTAGGGTTTGAGTTCTTCAATTAACTCAATTAAGGTTTCATGATCTCTTTTACCAAGGATCATACCCTAATTGTACATCACACTTATTTTGAATGTGTTAGGTTTGATTGCTACATGATTATTTTACATGTATGAATCTCTCTCTCTCTCATCCTCTTCTAGGATGTCCAGAAGATTTGATCAATTGAGCCTTCAATCACTTGAGTATTCAAATGAATTGACCAATTGGATCTTCAATTAAATTATATGTCCAAATGGATTAAACATTTTGAACTTCAAACGGTCTTGCTTACATAGACCTTAAACGGTCTTGGATTCTCAAAGTTCAAACAGTTTGAAACCGTTTGGGCACATTGCCCTTGAAACTGTTTAAGCTAGAATGTGTTGAAACCAAATGAGTTTAGGTCTCCAAACGGTTTGGGACCGTTTGGGCCCAAACGGTCTTGAGACCGTTTGGGCCCAAACGGTCTTGAGACCATTTGGACTCAAACGGTCTTGAGACCGCTTGGTCCAAACCCTCTCAAAACCGAATGGACCAAAAAGGTCTATCAACACTTAATCATTTCAAGGTTTCAATCCATGAACCAACTATCAACTACATCCTTGATTTATTCATCAAATGAACTACTGATCCATCCTTCAATTGGACCATCAATTAGGGTTTTGAACCCAATTGAACTAAGATTTATAAATCAAGAACCTATCAATTAGGGTTTGGGAATCGAGGAACCATCTATGGTTATCATTGTGGAACTAATCCAATTGAAACCAATGATCCACCATCAATTTATAAAGTGACCTGACCTCAAACGGTCATGAGGTTGTGTGGATGACCTCTAAATGGTCTCGAGGTCATTTGGATGACCTCCAAATAGTCTTGAGACCATTTTCTTCATCTATCATGAAAATTTGTGAATCCAATTAGGATTTGTATCATTGAATTGATCATCAAGATATCTATTGATTGCATTTCGTTTTGATATCTCCAACTCTTTCATTACTCAACCATACTCAACCCTAGATCTCCGAACGGTCTTGGTTGACCTCCAAACAGTCTTGAGACCGTTTGGGGTGACCTCCAAATGATCTTGAGACCGTTTGGGTAAATCAACCGAAACTTTTAACTTTAAACAATTACAATTCAACACTTAGCCGATTTAGGGTTTTTACTTGAAGGATTGTCTTCATATTGAATCAATCAATTGGAACCATTGGATCATAATCCATCTAGGGTCCTGACCTCAAATGGTCAACCCATCCAAATGATCAACTCCTCTAAACAGTTTGGGGTCTAAGCCTCCAAACGGTTTGGACCAAACTCCTTAAACCGTTTGCAATGCAAACATGTTGGAAAGTGAGACTAAGATGATGTTATCATCATCAAGCCTTAGTCCATCAAAAATACTTCCATTATCATGGTAATTGCATCAACTAATCAAAAGAATTGAAAGAAGAGCAATTGAACATAGTTGATTGAGAAATTGAAATCAATATCAATGAATAGGGGTTCAAGTTATATAACCCACCTTGAATTGAGCTTCAAAACTTGGAGCTTTACGTCAACAATGGTGGAAGAAGCTTTTCCACACCACAAGGTTCATTCCTCAAGCTTTTGAGTGAAAAGGAATGGTTAGAAGTGAGGATGGGATCGAGATATGAAGAAATCATGCATTGATTTGTGATTTCCACCATGAAATCAAGATGAATGAAGGTCAAGAAGCTGACCAACAGGTTGAGGGTCATCTTCCTGCTGTTCCTATCTCCCTTGAACGTTTTTGCAAGCAAAGGAAAGAAGTGGATCCAAAAAAGTCCTTGGTTTAAGTGGTAAAGGGTGCTTTTATAAGAAAATCAATGAGAGAAAAAAATCCCTTATAAAAGTCCTTTAATTCCAAAATTTGTGCCACCTCTTCCTCCTTAATTCCTTGCATGAAAAGCTATATTCCTTATCTCCAAATTCCCTTCCATTATCCATGAATTTAAGGGAAAAGAAATTAAGCACCTTAATCATATTGTACTAATATCCCATTTTTAGTGGATATTACTTTCCATTAACTTAATGTGAGTGGACTCTCCACTCAGGTTAGATATTTCGTGGCCTAGCAAAGGCACAAGGGTGTTAACATTTGAACAAATCCAACCATGTAGTTTTTGGTTGAAGGCCCTTCAATTAATATATTTATTTTTGCATTAATTTGAAATAAGTCCCATTTATGCTTAAATCTTGATTATTTTAATATCAAGATTCTCTCTCCTCCAAAGTAGCTCAAATGAGATGACCCTCTCATTTTCTTGCCTCTACAAGATGCCAATGATATTAAGGACCTTATTGAAGTGGTAATTTGCATGTTGAACCCTGGGTTTTGGGTAAATTGCTCATTACCCCAAAACTCAGTTTTATTACACAAACATTGCTTTATCAGCTCTTTCTTGGTACTCAGGCTTTCACTAGCCATATCTCTGCATCATATTTATTCCCATGATGCTTAAACACATGAGGAACATATTATCATGCACAATTTGCAATTTAGCCCCTCAACTTGGGTAATTTGTACTTTAGTTCAAACAAGTAAAACATTACTTTCAACATTATTCAAAATGGACTAAAATTGAAATATAAGTTCCTCTTGAGCCTTAATTACTTTTCAACAAGATAATATCAAGCATATAATTATCTTTCTTATACAAAACACCTAGGGTTAAAGCATAACCCTGGTCAGGGATGTTACAAATTATCCACCCCTTACAAGGATTTCGTCCCCGAAATCATCAAAAAAACATCAAGAGAAAAGAGTAGGATATTTCCTCCTCATCTCGACCTCTAGCTCCCACGTAGCTTCTTCAATGCCACAGTGATGCCAGAGAACTTTTACAAGACTAATGTCTTTCTTTTTCAGCTTTTTAATTCTTCTGTCAAGAACCAACACAGGTCCTTCAACATACAATATATCATTATTTAGTTCTACCTCCACAGGTTGCAGAACTAACTCTGTGTCAGGATGACACTTCCTCAGCATAGATATATGAAACACTGGGTGCAATCTATGCAACTCAGGTGGTAACTCCAGCTTATAGGCTACCTTTCCCATCCTTTCAATGATCGGATAAGGCCCCATAAATCTAGGAGCTAACTTCCCCTTCTTTCCAAATCTCAGGATACCTTTACAAGGTGAGACCTTGAGGTAAACTCTGTCTCCAACTTGGAATTCTAAAGGTCTACAACGCTTATCAGCATAAGATTTCTATCTATCCTGAGAAACTTTCAATTGTTGTTCTATTACTTTAATCTTTCCAGTTGTTTGCTAAACTAGCTCAGGACCCAAAAGTTGATATTCTTCGGTTTCATACCAGCATAAGGGAGATCTAAAACGTCTACCATACAATGCCTCATATGGTGCCATATCAATACTGTGTTGATAGCTATTATTGTAAGCAAATTCTATCAAGCTCAGGTGTAGATCCAAACTTCCTACAAACTGAAGGGCACATGCCCTAAGCAAGTCCTCCAAGGTTTGTATGGTCCTTTTAGATTGTCTATCTATCTATGGGTGAAAGGAAGTACTAAATCTTAACTACGTACCCAAATATTTATGCAGTCGTTCCCAAAAATGACTCATAAATTGGGGAACTCTATCAGAAATGATAGTAGCTGGAATCCCGTGCAAACACACTATCTCATCTATGTATATCTGTGCAAGTTTCTCAGCAATGTAGGTTGTTTTGATAGGTAAGAAATGTTCTATCTTTGTCAACCTATCCACTATCACCCAAATGGAATCATGACTTTTGGCTGTTCTAGGCAAACCAACCACAACATCCATGGTTACATGATCCCATTTCCACTGCGGTATAGGCAGAGGTTGCATTGTTCCTGCGGGCTTTTGATGTTCATCTTTAACCTGCTGACACACTGGACACCGCATAACAAACTCAACAACATCTTTCTTCAATCCAGGCCACCAATACATATCCTTTAAGTTATGATAAATCTTGGTGCTCCCTGGATGCATGGCATACATAGAAGAATGAGCTTCTTCGAGAACTATCTTTCTTAAGTTATCAACATCAGGTACTACCATCCTACCATGGTAAAAGACTACCTGATCATCTGAATCATGGAAGCCATCTCATCTCTCACTACCATACTCTGACCTAATCTATTGAATCACAGTATCAACTTGCTGTGCTTCTTTAATCTACTGTATCAGAGTAGGTTTTACTTGCATCTCAGCTAACAGTCTGGCTAACAATGATACTTTAAACTGTATGTTGTCTTGCCTTAAGGAGATAAACATATCTCTCTTAGAGCACACTAAGGAATTCAATTGTGCTTTATCTAAGGTTGGTGTTGCTGATTTCCTACTTAGTGCATCAACAACCACATTAGCCTTCCCTGGATGGTAATCAATTGTACATTCGTAGTCCTTGATTAATTCCATCCAGCGGCACTGTCTCATGTTTAGCTCATGCTGTGAGAAGATATACTTTAGGTTCTTATGGTCTGTGAAAATTTGGAATGTTTCTCCATAGAGATAATGTCTCTAGATCTTCAAAGCGTGGACCACAACAGCTAGCTCTAGATCGTGTGTTGGATAATTCTCCTTATGTTTCTTAAGCTATTGAGAATCAAAAGAAATCACTTGTTTATCCTGCATTAACACACATCCTAGACCGTTCTTGGATGCATCATAGAAAACTATATACCCCTTTCCCTGCTCAGGTAACACCAGCACAGGTGCACAAGTTAATCTTTCTTTCAACAACTGGAAAGATTGTTGACACTTGTCATTCCAGACAAAAGGAACTTCCTTCCTGGTCAACTTGGTCAGGGGTAAGGATATAGAGCTGAAGTTCTTAATGAACCTCCTATAATAGCCTGCCAGTCCAAGAAAATTGTAGATCTCCATTGGTGTCTTTGGCTGTTCCCATTGTAGGACAGATTCTACCTTCTTAGGATCATCACAAATACCTGAGGCAGATATTACGTGTCCTAGAAAAGAAACTTCTGGTAACTAGAACTCACATTTGCTAAACTTAGCATATAGCCTATGCTCTCTTAGCAAAGTCAAAGCCTGACGGAGGTACTGCTCATGGTGTTGAGCATCTCTACTGTATATCAAGATGTCATCTATGAAGATGACTACACAATGATCAAGAAAAGGTCAAAAGATTCTATTCATGAGTTCCATGAATGCACTTGGTGCATTAGTTGGTCCAAATGACATAACTATGAACTCATAGTGACCATATCTTGTTCTAAAAGCAGATTTAGATATGTCACTCTCCTTAATATGCAACTGATGGTATCCCCACCTAAGATCTATCTTAGAAATGATAGTTTCACCATGCAACTGATCAAACAAGTCATCGATCCTTGGCAGAGGATACTTGTTCTTTATTGTTACTTTATTCAACTGTTTGTAATCAATGCATAGCTGCATCGACCCATCTTTCTTTTTAAAAAAGAGGACCAGAGCACCCCAGGGTGAAGTGCTCGGTCAGATAAAACCTTTCTCAAGAAACTCTTGCAATTGTTTCTTGAGCTTTGCCATCTCAGTAGGTGCCATTCTATATGGCGTTTGTGCTATAGGTTGCGTGCCCGGGATCAGATTAATTATAAAATTGATCTCTTGGGGCGGAGGAACACCTGGATGTTCTTCAGGAAATACATCTTCAAATTCCCTGACTATTGGAACTTCAGAAGGATGAGGGCTCTCCATGGTGGTATCTACCACATGTGCCAATAGTGCAAAGCATCCCCGTCTCATCAACTTCTTAGCTACCATAGCTGAAACAAGACAAGTTGGAAGAATATTTCTATCTGCCTGAAAGATCCATGTGTCACCGTTGTCTGTGAACACAGCCTGCTTGGAACTACAATCCAAGACAACCTTATACTTTTCTAAGGTGTCCATTCCAAGGATTATATCAAAGCCCCGCATCTCAAGTGGCATAAGATCCACTTGAATGCGATGATCAGAAAAGAAAAGATTGCAGGGAGACCACACCTCCCGCAATACTGCAGATTCCAACAAAGGGGTTTCTAGCATCAAACTATCCGCCCTACGACTGACAGTCATGTTGCAGTCATAAATCACTTCTCGAGTGATAAAAGAATGCATAGCACCCAGATCAATTAGCACAGATACGAAGCAGGATGAAGACATATCACAATAAAATATATCCATATGACATGTCACAACCCGAGGGTTGACAACTACTTCAGGCTGATTCATGGCATAGAATCTAGTCGTTGCTTGCTGTTGACCCTGTGCTTGGTTATTAGGTGCCGACGATCCAGCTTGGGACGCTTGTCCACGTCCTCTAGCATTGTTACTGAACTGTCTCCTCTGTGAGCCTTGCTGACTCTACCTCTGGGGTTGAGTCACAGTTCTAGCTTTCTCAGGACAATCTCTCTTCAAGTGTCCTGACCTCCCACACTGGTAGCAGTTTTAGTTTCCCAAACTCTACCTGGGTGGTCCTGTTACTGATGCTGATGCTGTACTGGGGGCTCTACTTGGGGTGAAACTATGACCCCTACCCCTACTTGACGTCCACTGCGTCGGGGCATTAAACTTTGGTGGTGGTGGTGCAGAGAACCTCAGCTTCTTGAAACACTCAGACAAAGGTCCTTGAAATTGAGGATACACTTTCTTATTACTGGTCTGTCTCTTCTCGATCACAGACCTCTCAATCCTCCTTACGGATTCCATAAAAGTGGAAAATCTCTCCCGGTTCTCCAGAGCAGACACAGGAGTGGTCAATTCAACATTCAACCCCTTTTTGAAACACTGAATCCTCTCCTCATCAGTAGCTGCCATGTTCAGACAGAACCGCAATAGTTCTATGAACCTAGTAGCTTCATATTCGCTAATGTTTATCTGTCCTTGCCTCAACCTCTCAAATTGAGAGATATTCTCATCTAGATACGTCTTGGGAAAGTATTTAGCAACAAATTCCCGTCGGAATTCATCCCATCTGACTTCAACTCTTAGTCTTTTGCCTTCCTCGATGGTCCACCAATGACCATCACTCCCCTTCAATAGGTAGACTACATGCCTCACCTTCTCATCTTCAGGAATCATAAGGATTATGAAGGCTTTCTCCAGCTCAGTTAACCATAAGTCAGCATCTGCTGGGTCAGCTGTGCCAGCATACTCTGTGGCTCCTACCCTCTGGAGCCATTCAAAGGTCTTGCAAGCTCCTTGTCTTTCATTATGGATTGGTGCCCTTGGTGCAGGTAGTGGCATCCTATCGGTCATATGAGTCATAGTCGCCATAAACTGCCCAAACATGGGTTGGAAGGTTGGGTTCCCCATATCAGCTTGGTTGAAATGGGGTTGATCAAGTACATGCTCCTCCCTATCTTGATCTCTTGCACCTCTTTTCGGTGCAACAATGCTGCTCTCAACAACATGTTCATCGTGCGATCTAGACATCTTCAAGTTCTTCTTCTCCTATATGAGAAGAAGACACTATCAGATAAACTAGAAGACACTTAGAACAGACTCAACAACCTTAATCCTATGTCTTTGTAGACTCAGTGAACCTAGAGCTCTGATACCACTAATTTGTGGCAAACAAATCATTATTAACTAAAGTAACACGATTTAACTAATGCAGAAGCGATCGTTAGCAGCGGAATTTCTGAAAATCACTATAAATTTAAAACCATTTATAAAAAGATCAATTACCAGAGATTCTTTAAACAAGAACCACAGTAGTATATTTACATACTGGTCCACATTGGACATTCCATGTATCATCAAACCAAAATCTCAGGTTGATTATAAAACACTAACTACTGACTCCTAGGACCTGAGAGTACAGAGACGACACATAGGACTTTATGTATAAGCCTGACAACCAGTATCCCCACCTGGGATGTTATTGTTGTCCTTGTTGTTGCTATTGCTGCTCTTCCTCTGCTACATAGGTTCTGCCTCTTTGTCTGCGTCTACCTAAAAATGTTGAATCCCATGGGGTTGAGACATTTATATAATTGCCCCAGCGAGAGATATAACTCTTTGCCGTAACCATTGTTATTGCAGTTTAATAAGAATAAACTAAACACTGGGATAATATATTTCAATAGCAAATAATTCATTATCTATGCAGGTTAGAGAAACAATCCTATTCAAGTATCTCAACTATAACTTGTCAAGGCAACATGTCTCATATTCAATAAGAATTTAAAGAACATAATTAACATTTATGTATCAAGAACATGCTAAGCAGGATAACATCAACCAGTGGTTCTCGTATTTCAATCTTATGCAAATACGCTACACAACTGATTATATTTTACAAACATAATTAAGCTTTGAGGAGATGAGGTATACCGCTCATACTCCAACCGACCACTGCAAAGTCAAAATCGATACCATACAAGGTCAATGGAAGAGCCGACTTCCATAAATTCCCACATCTCGCTCAGTGCAAGATTACATGCAGGACATCTTGTGTCTCTTCTACATAGCTTGCCAGGGTATAGTAGCATCTAGCTATAGAGTTACAGTGGCGACTGCACTCTCTTCGCAATCGAGAGATCTCATGTTTACCTCCATCGATCTGGCATTAACATCATCGGGAGATTAGTGATACATCCATCCCAGAAGCATGAAGGATTGAGAGGTTTAATGTTTACCTTCCATCAATTCCCTCATTAGGACGTAAGGATATTTTCGCTCATCGACCCTGACATATTCAAAATATGCGAACTCTAAAAGTTCTTGTAAGAAACCCTATTTCACCATCACCAGCTTCTGACGATGATGGATCTATGGTTAGAGCACTACATGAATAGCTTTCACTTGATTAATTAAGTACATTATCATATTCTTTTAGCATCAGTCAAGTTTTCAAACATACTTATTAGGACAAATGCTATAAAGAAACATGTACTATTTTCATCAGTTACTTCTCAGTCTCTAAAAGACATTGGGATCTCAGTCCCTCACATAAACATATGGTTCTGGGTATTCAGACCCTCAGCTCATCATTGAGCACTGTTACCACTTTTTCAGGTAACCATCACCTTCAGGTCATCTGACCAAGGTATAGATGACACTTGCTACACAAGCATCTCATCTGGAACTTGAGGCCCATTAACTCTCTTGTCACCTCTTACCAGGTAGCAAGGTATATTATGGCACACAAGGCCCAATAAACAATAATGAATAAAGTATCATAGCTCATACCTGACTATGATCATTATTTCAAAATACCTGCATGGTTAGCAAATATGATAACAGTGATATCAATTACATATCAGTACCATGAAACACCAATATGGCCTCTCAATTAAAGGGTAACACCATTATTCCCTTACTAGGGTTAGGGTTTCCCATTTGTAGCAATCAGGGTTGCTCATCTCCCTTTATTCAATTAGGAGCAATGATTCATCATTTCATTGTCCAAGATTAGAGTTTCATGCTAAATAGCATAATCCAGAATTAGGATTTCATACAACTTCACCATATTTAGAATTAGGGTTTACTATTCACATCACATCACCGTAGATTAGGGTTTATTTTCAATAGTCCCAAAATTAGGGTTTACATCAAAATACCATGAATTAGGGTTACTCATGTCATTACCCTACTTTCATTTCACATTATCTTCCTAGATTAGGGTTTTACTCAGAAGTGTCCAAATTTAGGGTTTGAGTTCTTCAATTAACTCAATTAAGGTTTCATGATCTCTTTTACCAAGGATCATACCCTAATTGTAAATCACACTTATTTTTAATGTGTTAGGTTTGATTGCTACATGATTATGTTACATGTATGAATCTCTCTCTCTCATCCTCTTCTAGGATGTCCAGAAGATTTGATCAATTGAGCCTTCAATCACTTGAGTATTCAAATGAATTGACCAATTGGATCTTCAATTAAATTATATGTCCAAATGGATTAACCATTTTGAACTTCAAACGGTCTTTCTTACATAGACCTTAAACGGTCTTGGATTCTCAAAGTTCAAATGGTTTGAAACCGTTTGGGCACATTGCCCTTGAAACCGTTTAAGCTAGAATGTGTTGAAACCAAATGAGTTTAGGTCTCCAAATGGTTTGGGACCATTTGGACCCAAACGGTCTTGAGACCGTTTGGTCCAAACCCTCTCAAAACTGAATGGACCAAAAAGGTCTATCAACACTTAATCATTTCAAGGTTTCAATCCATGAACTGACTATAAACTACATCCTTGATTTATTCAGCAAATGAACTACTGATCCATCATTCAATTGGTGTTTTGAACCCAATTGAACTAAGATTTATTAATCGAGAACCTATCAATTAGGGTTTGGGAATCGAGGAACCATCAATGGTTATCATTGTGGAAATAATCCAATTGAAACCAATGATCCACCATCAATTTATAAAGTGACCTGACCTCAAACGGTCTTGAGGTCATGTGGATGACCTCTAAACAGTCTTGAGGTCGTTTGGATGACCTCCAAATGGTCTTGAGACCGTTTGCCTCATCTATCATGAAAATTTGTGAAATCCAATTAAGGTTTGTATCATTGAATTGATCATCAAGATATCTAATGATTGCATTTCGTTTTGATATCTCCAACTCTTTCATTACTCAACCATACTCAACCCTAGATCTCCAAACGGTCTTGGTTGAGCTCCAAATGGTCTTGAGACCATTTGGGCAAATCAACCCAAACTTTTAACTTTAAACGATTACAATTCAACACTTAACCGATTTAGGGTTTTTACTTGAAGGATTGTCTTGATATTGAATCAATTAATTGGAACCCTTAGATCATCATCCAAAATTTTCTAGGGTCCTGACCTCAAATGGTCAACCTATCCAAATGGTCAACTCCTCTAAATGGTTTGGGGTCTAAGCCTCCAAACGGTTTGGAAACTGTTTGGTCTCCAAACGGTTTGGTGAAACCGTTTGCAATGCAAACATGTTGGATAGTGAGCCTAAGATGATGTTATCATCATCAAGCCTTAGTACATCAAAAACTACTTCCATTACCATGGTAATTGCATCAACTAATCAAAAGAATTGAAAGAAGTGCAATTGAACATAGTTGATTGAGAAATTGAAATCAATATCAATGAATAGGGGTTCAAGTTATATAACCGGCCTTCAATTGAGCTTCAAAACTTGGAGCTTTATGTCAACAATGGTGGAAGAAGCTTTTCCACACCACAGGGTTCGTTCCTCAACCTTTTGAGTGAAAAGGAATGGATAGAAGTGAAGATGGGATCGAGATATGAAGAAATCATGCATTGATTTGCAATTTCCACCATGAAATCAAAATGAATGAAGGTCAAGAAGCTTACCAACAGGTTGAGGGTCATCTTCCTGCTGTTCCTAGCTCCCTTGAATGTTATTTCAAGCAACGGAAAGAAGCGGATCTGAAAAAATCCTTGGTTTAAGTGGTAAAGGGTGCTTTTATAAGAAAATCAATGAGAGAGAAAATCCCTTATTAAAGTCCTTTAATTCCAAAATTTGTGCCACCTATTCCTCATTAATTCCGTGCATGCAAATCTACCTTCCTTATCTCCAAATTCCCTTCCATTATCCATGAATTTAAGGGAAAATAAATTAAGCACCTCAATCATATTATACTAATATCCCATTTTTAGTGGATATTAGTACTTTCCATTAACTTAATGTGAGTGGACTCTCCACTCAAGCTAGATATTTCGTGGCCTAGAAAAGGCACAAGGGTGTTCACATTTGAAAAAATCCAACCATCTCGTTCTTGGTTGAAGGCCCTTCAATTAATATATTTATTTTTGCATTAATTTGAAATAAGTCCCATTTATGCTTAAATCTTGATTATTTTAATATCAAGATTCTCTCTCCTCCAAAGTAGCTCAAATGAGATTCCCCTCTCATTTTCTTGCCTCTACAAGATGCCAATGATATTAAGGACCTTATTGAAGTGGTAATTTGCATGTTGAACCCTGGGTTTTGGGTAAATTGCTCATTACCCCAAAACTAGGTTTTATTACACAAACATTGCTTTATCAGCTCTTTCTTGGTACTCAGGCTTTCACTAGACATATCTCTGCATCATCTTTATTCCCATGATGCTTCAACACATGAGGAACATATTATCATGCACAATTTGCAATTTAACCCCTCAACTTGGGTAATTTGTACTTTTGTTCAAAGAAGTAAACATTACTTTCAACATTATTCAAAATGGACTAAAATTGAAATATAAGTTCCTCTGGAGCCTTAATTACTTTTCAACAAGATAATATCAAGCATATAATTATCTTTCTTACACAAAACACCTAGGATTAAAGCATAACCCAGGTCAGGGATGTTACAACAACGTCGCCTATAGAATGCATTCCAAGTGCTTGAAATTGAACGACCATTGTATGTCACCTTGGTCAACCTAATAAGAAGATAAAGTGAAAACATCAGCATTAAAACATCCATTTGTTAACTTATTTTCCACTTTTATTTTACTCTCAAACTCTTCTAATAACCTGCTTACTCCCTCATTTAAAACTCATATGTTAAATTTTACAACTCATTGATATTATTTTAGAAACACTTGAAATTTGTATATTTAACTTGTTTAAACTTTACAATTTCCTAGTAATCTCCTTTTAAAAATTATTAGATTTAAATCATTCAAAAATAAAATGAACTGTCGACTGGGAAGATAATTGAGACATATTAGTTAAATATGATGCTTTTTTCATTTTAGAGAAGCAGTGTCGTTAGAATTTCCATTGAATAAAACTAAGCGTAGATTTAAATTTTCTTATATTTTTTCTTGACATTTAGAAGATATAAAACCTTGAGTGAGGGACATAATAACCATTTAAGGTAATAAGATGCAACATTAACCAGAGTGAACTTAATTTAATGGTTTTTTTCTTGAATTTCTTTATTGAAATAAGCAAAGAAACAACGTGGCTCCTTTGTTCCCATCTAAGTGCATGCAAATTATAGCTCTACTAACTCTAGACATACCTTTGACTATATACACTATGAACTCCAATTACTAATGGGTATAATAGACCAGAAAACACAAGTGCTCGTCCTGCCTATAATCTTTTTTGACAATCATTGAATCGAGACTGAAAACATTTAGGACATGTTCCCTATTTCTTATCCTACACGAATTCCCTTCTTGAACTACCCCAATATGGTTAACTAGGGCAATAATCCTGACGGCCACTGGAATCGTGTTGCAATCGCACCTTGGGTCACTTCTTACAGTGTAGATCTTGAATCCAAGTGCCTTGATGTTAGATACAAATCTAATAAGAAATCAACTATGATTATCTAGCAATCTATAAACTAGAAGTGTTGTTCCACTTGAACTATCTACATGTCAGTTTAATATGAAATCTGTCACATAGACTATCTCATCACTAGACCTATTGTTCTCTTCTAATTTGCATATTTTTTTTACCAAAATACATATTAACATGTCAGTTTGTAATATTAATAATAGAAGGATATTAATACAAAATTTACCCTTCCATGCTATATCTATTATTTTATAAATCAATTAAGAACGATATACTAGATAAAATTCTACACAATGCATGTGCATATCACCTAATGAAATATATAGATCATGTAAGCATGATTTATGTTTGTATATGATTAAATAAAAATAAAGCTTTACCATTGGTTGACTGACCTTTTCTCTTAATTGGATAAATATATTATAATGATACAAGTAGACAAGATGTATGCAGTTTTTGTAAGTTACACTAGTAAGTCTTTTACACATGCCGAGAAGATTAGATTGTGAAAGCTCACCCCCTATTAACATGATAGGACAAGGTAATTATACATAATGGAATGCATCAAATATATTATTTGGATGATCTATTTTTAGAATATTCATTAATATGAGAGTAGTGTATAAGATGATATGCATATGTACAAGAAGAACATTTTACAAATATCATAAATTAATTTATGGAAGGAACTTTACATTATGTGATACTTTTTATTGTAATAAAGGTTACATCTTGCCAAACATGAAATGCATTATATATGATTATCTTATGTAGTTGTACTTGAGAAATTATATTTGTATGTATAAAGTATTTTGAACCCTATTTAATTACTTAGTCATATGAACATAAAGACATGTAATATAATGGCATTAGATTATGATCACCACATCTAATGATCTAGGAATAACTCGAATAACAAAGTGGATCATGAACACTCTAATTTGAGGAAAATCGTCAGTAATAATGCAATCAAAAGTATGAAAAAAGAATGATTTTGAGCCAACAGTGATTAGTTTCTCCCAACATTGTAGATCAAATATCAATGAACCTTGAAGCTTGATACTTGCATACTCAACATTCTTTCCTTTTAATCTGAGGTACACAAATTCTATAGCTTTTGGAAATTTTAATTCCATCTTAAAAGCATGCATAGTAGATAGGTTGTTACGACCCGCGTTTCGTTTTGTAAGTAAGTACCTTGGTTAGTGCATAATTGAGCTAGTTATGTTGAGATGAGTACTTGCTTTTGTTAATAGTGTTTTGAGCTTTGAGATAGTGTTAATGTATCATTAGCTTGTTTTCTTGTCCTGAGGTTGAGGACAAGTTTGTACTTAATCCGTTGCCGAAGAAATCATGCGAAACCGACCTACGAGTAAAAAGATATGAGCTTTTTAGTGTGCAGGGACCTATGTGTAATTTCGGAAAGTTTTTGGGTAATTTATTTTCGGCCCCCTGGGAGCCCTGCCTTATCCTTTTCCTTGGATTTCCTTTATCGCTTCCTTAGCCGAGTAAGGGATGAACGAGCGTTCATTCCCTTCATTACCGCTGGACAAAAACAGGGAGAGAGAGAGGGAGAGAGCGAGTTAGAGAGGGAAGGCTGGGCGATCTAGCCGTTCTCCACCGTTTTTCTTCGATTCCCCATCTTCTCCAGCCAAAGCAACCCGCCGCACCTTCTTCCTTCTTCTTCATCTTCTTCTTCCTCCAGCAGCTGCGAAGAAGACGACCATGGAGGTGGTCTAGGGAGCAAACGGTGCTTCCTTCTCTGTTCTTTCTTCTTGCCAAGTGCTTGCTAGGTCATTCCGGAGCTATAGGAGCGATTCGGGTAAGAATCGTCCACCGAATCGACCCCAATCTTCTCTTTCTTTACTGCAATTTCCGCCCCTGCGCAGGTTGCACGGCGTGCAAATCCGTTTTGCACGGCGTGCAACATTGCAGATAACTGATATAGGGGAAAAATCCGTTTCTGCGCAGGTGCACGGCGTGCAAAGTCAGTTTGCACGGCGTGCAAAGTTGCAGATAGCAGAATGAGTTTCAGCCCAGGTGCACGGCGTGCAAATCAGTTTGCACGGCGTGCAAGTCAGTTTGCACGGCGTGCAAAGGTGCAGAAAAGCAGATCAGAAGTGCACTGAAGGTGCACGGCGTGCAGCCTAAGTGCACAGCGTGCACGTTGCTGTAAAGGGCAGAATTAGGCGTGTTTGTGGACGTTTTTCGGTGTATACGAACACACCGAAGTGGGTGAGTGGCAGTTCATTTAGAAATCATTATTTAACTCATTTTAAATACTTATTTGCTTCAGTATCAGTTAATATGATTCCTGAACAGTGTTGCATGTACTTCAGTATGATAAGTTCAGTGGAACTTGAATTGCGTGATGTAAATGATGAAAAAGAGGAAATTCTATGTCTTACAGTTGATATGAAATAATCTTGTTTAATTGCATATCTGTTAAACCGTTAATAGACTTAGGTGCCCCAACACCGTAGAACCCCATTGCGCGGTCTGTACCTTTGGGGTGAAACGGTCAGTCCTGGGGATATGCCCAGGCATCGGAGACTCGTGTCCAACAAATACCGATTGTCTCGGTGACACGTAGTCTGAGTGGTAGGATTCCGGTCAGTCCTGGGGATACGCCCAGGCATCGGAGATTCAAGAGAACGTTCCGGTCAGTCCTGGGGATACGCCCAGGCATCGGAGAAGTCCCGGTCAGTTCTGGGGATACGCCTAGGCATCGGAGACTTAGAGACCCTCCACTGTGCACTATAGGTTGCGGAGGAGTCCAGAGCACTCAGAGTTAGTGCAGTGAGGCCTTGTGAGCCTGAGAATCCTGTGCAGACCAGGATGAGAAGTCAGACTTAGCATTTCCCGGGTGTGTCGCTAAGTCTTGTACGGTGAGATCGTAGTTCGCTACTGATCTTCATATGCAGAGTGCACTGCATATGTTTGGGGCATAATAATGTAAATATGTAATCACTCAGGATCACAGTAAATTTATAATTTTGTCTATTTAACTGAAATACCTGATAATGCATAGGAATGTGATTATTATTTGTACAACTGCTATATCATTAGAACTGCTCTGCTTGAACTGTATATCTATTTATTTTCAGTTAATAAACCTGACGAGTTGTTTATGGATAGCTAAGTGAAATGTTATTCACTGAGCGAGTAGGCTCATACCTCTGCTCAAAACATTTTCAGGTCAGCATCAGCATCAGCATCAGGAATCAGAAGGATCGTTTCACCCTAACGCTTAGTCGATAGAAGGTTTGTTGTTAGTCTAGTTAGAGGTCTCTTAGTCCATTCCCCTCGATCTCCAGGACAAGGTGTGAGTGAGAGAGAGAATGTGTACAAAGATGTAAATTAACTGTTATGCTTTATTTTATGTTGAGCAATGCAATATGCTGTAGACTCTGTTTGTATCTTCTATCAGTTTAATAAAGAAGTTTCTGTAGTTTGTTTAGTTCTTGTTTACAGCTTAAACTTGATTATCATTTAAATGTCTTGAATTGTTTTAAAAAGTGACGAATGGTTGGTTATGTGTTAATCCCACCTGTCGTGCCCTAATTTCGTGGTTTGTGGCTAAAGTGAATTTGGGGTGTGACAACTCTTGGTATCAGAGCTTAGGTTTGAGTACATAGTTACTCAGAGTCCAAGTCAGGGGACGATAAGAGACCAATAGGATTAAGGTTTAGGTGTCTTTCTTCTATCTGTAGTTTTCTAACAGGAAATATTCTGTTATATCATTGCAGATGGCAGGAAGAGGCTTTGATCGTGATGATCAGGCTGAGAGCCATGTTGGCCCTGATCCTTTGTACTTGGGTCCAGGTGGTGGTGACCACGTGGATGAAGCATCCCGGATGTACAGGATGTTTCTGGAAACCAAAGAAAAGTACAAGGTTGATAGGCGAGGTTCTTCTTCTACCAGCAGTAAAGATCTGATGCGATCTTATGAGCTTGTGAAGAAGCTTGGTGGCACAGAGTTCAGTGGCACCACAGATCCCGCCGAAGCTGATGAATGGTTTAGACAGATAGAGAAGGTCTTTCGTCTGATGGAGCTTTCAGAAGAGAAGAAGATTAATCATGCAGTCTACCTTTTGACAGGCGATGCAGAGTTGTGGTGGCGTGGTGTGGAAGAAAAGAGGAGAGGTACAGAGCTTTCCTGGCAGGATTTCTCTGAGGAGTTTCATCTCAAATTCTATCCACCCACTTTTCTTAATGAGAAAATCAGGCAGTTACAGAATATTAAGCAGGGGAACATGACAGTTACGGAGTATGAAGCGCTTTTCACACGGTTAGCGAATTTCTGTCCACAGCTTGTTCCCGATAACATAGAGAGATGTAGAAGGTTTCAGGAAGGACTAAGGCCGGAGATTCGGCATACAGTTTCTGCTACTAGTAGGAGGAACAGAGAGAACTTTGGTGAGTTTGTCGAGGCTGCTAGACAGGTTGAAGAATCTGTGAATGCTGACAGGGTGCCTGAGTCTAAGAAGAGATCTGCAGACTTCAGCAGAGGGCAATCCAGTAGTGGATACAGAGGTGGAGGTAGAGGTTTCTTTTCTAAGCTTGGGCGTGGCTTTGGTTGTTTTGGCAGGCAGAGATCTGAGGACGTTTCTTCTTCTAGAAGCAGAGGGAGATACAGCTCAGGGAGATGGGGCAGTGCTTCTAGAGAGCAGCCATCTGGATCATCTACTTCTGTGACTGGTCCACAGAGACAGGAAATGCGGGTATGTAATACTTGTGGAAGGTTGCACTCTGGACAATGTTGGGGTCCAGACCCTATAGAATGTTTCCACTGTGGACAGACAGGACATACAAAAAGGGATTGTCCTCAACTTCGGCAAGCGGCATCACAAGCTTTCCAGCCTCAATACCATGATGTTCCGAGTTCTTCTGTGGCTTCTGGTTCTAGAGGAGGTGGAGTATCTAGTGGCAGGAGTGGTCAGAGAGGACAACGAGGCAGAGGGAGAGCTTCAGCACGTTTCTTCTCTTTGACACCTCAGGAAGGTATAATCTCTTCACAAGTTGTTACAGGAGAGATGTTTTTGTTTAATAGCATACCAGTTTCAGTTTTGATAGATCCGGGAGCTACTCATTCATTTATACGACGTTCTTTAATTATTGAACTTAATCTGTTAACTCGAGAGTTGGCAGATGAGTTAGTGTTGAGGGTTCCACTAGGTGGACCAACAGTTTTATCCGAGTCTTGTCCCGAATGCTTGTTATCTTTTGGAGGTTACACCTTTGCTTCTAATCTCATACCCTTGGATGTAAATACTTTTCAAGTCATCTTGGGTATGGATTGTCTTGAGACATATCGAGTGCAACTCGATTGTTGGAAGAAGGAAGCTACCTTTCAACTAGGGGAATTTTCTTGTACCTTTACTGGAGACAGGAAAGTTCTGCCTACGTGCATAATATCAGCTGCAGTAGCTGATAAGATGTTACAGAAAGGATGTGAAGCGTTCCTTGCTCATGTGGTGGACACCAGAGCAGAGAAGAGCACCACCAGTGTTTATGATGTGCCTGTGGTTTGTGAGTTTTCTGATGTTTTTCCAGAAGGTTTACCAGGCTTACCTCCTGTCAGAGACTTGGATTTTGAAATTCAAACATATCCAGGTAGTCATCCAGTAGCATTGCCAGCCTATAGAATGGCACCTGCAGAGTTGAAGGAACTCAAGGTGCAGTTGCAGGAATTGCTAGATAAGGGTTTCATTAGACCCAGTTCTTCACCGTGGGGTGCTCCAGTCCTGTTTGTTAAGAAAAAGGATGGTACCATGCATCTCTGTATAGATTACAGGCAACTGAACAAGATCACTATAAAGAACAAGTATCCATTGCCGAGAATAGATGATCTGTTTGATCAGTTGCGTGGAGCAACGATCTTCTCTAAGATAGATTTGAGATCTGGATATCATCAGCTCAGAATAAAGGCTTCTGATATTCCCAAAACAGCTTTCAAAACCAGGTATGGGCATTATGAGTTTCTGGTCATGTCGTTTGGGCTGACCAATGCCCCAACGGCCTTTATGGATATGATGAATCGGATTTTCAAACCGTTCTTAGATCAGTTTATTGTAGTCTTTATAGATGATATTCTGATCTATTCCAGAGACGATGAGCAGCATGAACAACACCTGAGAATAGTGTTGCAGTTGTTGAGACAACACCAGTTGTTTGCTAAATTCAGCAAATGTGAGTTCTGGTTGGCCGAGGTAGCATTTCTTGGACATGTTATCTCGAGAGGTGGAGTTAGTGTTGACCCTAAGAAAGTTGATTCTGTACTTCAGTGGGAACAGCCTAAGACTCCTACTGAGATCAGAAGTTTCTTGGGTTTGGCAGGATATTATAGAAGGTTCATACAGAACTTCAGTGCGTTAGCATCACCTTTGACATGTTTGACGAGGAAGGATGTACTGTTTGTTTGGTCCGATAACTGTGAGAGAAGTTTTCAGGTTTTGAAGAAGAGGTTAACTTCAGCACCAGTGTTGGTTTTGCCTGAAGCTGAAAAAGGCTATACAGTGTTCTGTGATGCTTCCAGGAGGGGTTTAGGCTGTGTACTGATGCAAGAAGGCAAAGTTGTGGCTTACGCATCTAGACAGCTTAAGAAGAATGAAGAGAACTACCCTACTCATGATCTGGAATTAGCTGCTATAGTTCATGCTCTTAAGACATGGCGTCATTACTTGTATGGTGAGACATGTCAGATATTTACAGACCATAAGAGCCTGAAGTATATCTTCACTCAGAAGGATTTGAATTTAAGACAGCGCAGATGGCTTGAGCTGATCAAGGACTATGATGTGACAATCGATTACCATCCTGGTAAGGCGAATGTTGTAGCTGATGCTTTGAGTAGAAAGTCAAGTTCAACAGCTAATGCATTTTCTATGGCATGTTTCAAGAGAGACTTGCTTGTAGATATGTGAAAATTGAACTTAGACTTGGATGTGACTGGACAAAGTGGGTTGATTGCTCAGATGCAAGTCAGACCTACTTTCTATAATCAGATTAAGGAATTACAGCAGAGTGATGATGAGTTGTGGCAAATCATGCAGGAAATGTCAAAAGGTAAGAGAACAGAGTTCATGTTTTCTGATGAAGGCGTGTTGTATCTTCATGATAGGTTGTGTGTACCTGGAAACAGTGAGCTGAAAGAGCAGATTCTTGAGGAAGCGCATACTTCTATGTATGCTATGCATCCAGGTAACACAAAGATGTACAGGAATCTCAAAGAGCTGTACTGGTGGTCTGGTATGAAAAAGGATGTGGCCGAATACGTGGCTAGGTGCGGGGTGTGTCAGCAGGTTAAGGCTGAGCATCAGAAACCTGCTGGTACCTTGCAGTCGCTTCCTATACCAGAGTGGAAATGGGAACACATCACGATGGACTTTGTGGTAGGATTACCCAGAACGCCTAAGGGTTCAGACTCGATATGGGTGATTGTGGATAGACTAACTAAGTCTGCTCACTTTCTTCCTGTCAAGTCAACCTTTGACGTTCCAAAGCTGGCTAAAGTTTATGTGGATGAGGTAATCAGGTTGCATGGGATTCCAGTCTCCATTATTTCTGACAGAGATCCAAAGTTTACATCTAGATTCTGGAATCAGTTACATCGTGCATTGGGCACAAAGCTGAAGTTCAGTACAACATTTCACCCACAGACAGATGGTCAATCTGAAAGGACCATTCAGACCCTTGAAGACATGCTAAGAGCATGCGCGCTACAATTTAGAGGTAACTGGGAAGAACACTTAGGCCTAATAGAGTTTGCATATAATAACAGCTACCATTCTAGTTTGGGAATGGCTCCATATGAAGCTCTTTATGGCAGGAAGTGTAGATCGCCAGTTTGTTGGTACGAGGTGGGTGAGAAGGAAATTCTTGGACCTGAGCTAGTTGATGTAACTACAGAGAAGATATCTGTGATCAGGGATCAGTTGAAAGCTGCTCAGGATAGACATAAAAGTTATGCAGAGAGACGACGTCGACCTCTTGAGTTTGAGGTTGGTGACGAGGTTTACTTGAAAGCTTCACCGTGGAAGGGAGTACTGAGGTTTGGCAAGAGGGGTAAGTTGACCCCTAGGTATATGGGTCCATATCCTATTGTTGAGAGGATTGGACCTGTAGCTTACAGGTTGGATTTGCCGTCTGAGTTGGCAAATCTTCATGATGTCTTCCACGTGTCTATGCTGAAAAAGTGTCATCCCGGTACAGAAAAGATTGTAGATCCAGAACCGGCGCAGCTTAGAACAGATGTGTCCTATGTAGAAGGACCAGTGCAGATAGTTGACCACCAGATCAAAAAGCTTAAGAACCGTGAGTTATCTTTAGTGAAGGTTTTGTGGAGGAATCACAATATAGAGGAAGCTACGTGGGAGCTTGAATCAGAAATGCGTAACAAGTTTCCTTTTCTCTTTTAGGAATTTCGGGACGAAATTCTTATAAGGAAGGGAGATTGTTACGACCCGTGTTTCGTTTTGTAAGTAAGTACCTTGGTTAGTGCATAATTGAGCTAGTTATGTTGAGATGAGTACTTGCTTTTGTTAATAGTGTTTTGAGCTTTGAGCTAGTGTTAATGTATCATTAGCTTGTTTTCTTGTCCTGAGGTTGAGGACAAGTTTGTGCTTAATCCGTTGCCGAATAAATCATGCGAAACCGACCTACGAGTAAAAAGATATGAGCTTTTTAGTGTGCAGGGACCTATGTGTAATTTTGGAAAGTTTTTGGGTAATTTATTTTCGGCCCCCTGGGCGCCCTGCCTTATCCTTTTCCTTGGATTTCCTTTATCTCTTCCTTAGCCGACTAAGGGATGAACGAGCGTTCATTCCCTTCGTTACCGCTGGACACAAACAGGGAGAGAGAGAGGGAGAGAGAGCGAGTTAGAGAGGGAAGGCTGGGCGATCTAGCCGTTCTCCACCGTTTTTCTTCGATTCCCCATCTTCTCCAGCCAAAGCAACCCGCCGCATCTTCTTCCTTCTTCTTCATCTTCTTCTTCCTCCAGCAGCTGCGAAGAAGACGACCATGGAGGTGGTCTAGGGAGCAAACGGTGCTTCCTTCTCTGTTCTTTCTTCTTGCCAAGTGCTTGCTAGGTCATTCCGGAGCTATAGGAGCGATTCGGGTAAGAATCGTCCACCGAATCGACCCCAATCTTCTCTTTCTTTTCTGCAATTTCCGCCCCTGCGCAGGTTGCACGGCGTGCAAATCCGTTTTGCACGGCGTGCAACATTGCAGATAACTGATATAGGGGAAAAATCCGTTTCTGCGCAGGTGCACGACGTGCAAAGTCAGTTTGCACGGCGTGCAAAGTTGCAGATAGCGGAACGAGTTTCAGCCCAGGTGCACGGCGTGCAAATCAGTTTGCACGGCGTGCAAGTCAGTTTGCACGGCGTGCAAAGGTGCAGAAAAGCAGATCAGAAGTGCACTGAAGGTGCACGGCGTGCAGCCTAAGTGCACGGCGTGCACGTTGCTGTAAAGGGCAGAATTAGGCGTGTTTGTAGACGTTTTTCAGTGTATACGAACACACCGAAGTGGGTGAGTGGCAGTTCATTTAGAAATCATTATTTAACTCATTTTAAATACTTATTTGCTTCAGTATCAGTTAATATGATTCCTGAACAGTGTTGCATGTACTTCAGTATGATAAGTTCAGTGGAACTTGAATTGCGTGATGTAAATGATGAAAAAGAGGAAATTCTATGTCTTACAGTTGATATGAAATAATCTTGTTTAATTGCATATCTGTTAAACCGTTAATAGACTTAGGTGCCCCAACACCGTAGAACCCCATTGCGCGGTCTGTACCTTTGGGGTGAAACGGTCAGTCCTGGGGATACGCCCAGGCATCGGAGACTCGTGTCCAACAAATACCGATTGTCTCGGTGACACATAGTCTGAGTGGTAGGATTCCGGTCAGTCCTGGGGATACGCCCAGGCATCGGAGATTCAAGAGAACGTTCCGGTCAGTCCTGGGGATACGCCCAGGCATCGGAGAAGTCCCGGTCAGTTCTGGGGATACGCCCAGGCATCGGAGACTTAGAGACCCTCCACTGTGCACTACAGGTTGCGGAGGAGTCCAGAGCACTCAGAGTTAGTGCAGTGAGGCCTTGTGAGCCTGAGAATCCTGTGCAGACCAGGACGAGAAGTCAGACTTAGCATTTCCCGGGTGTGTCGCTAAAGTCTTGTACGGTGAGATCGTAGTTCGCTACTGATCTTCATATGCAGAGTGCACTGCATATGTTTGGGGCATAATAATGTAAATATGTAATCACTCAGGATCACAGTAAATTTATAATTTTGTCTATTTAACTGAAATACCTGATAATGCATAGGAATGTGATTATTATTTGTACAACTGATATATCATTAGAACTGCTCTGCTTGAACTGTATATCTATTTATTTTCAGTTAATAAACCTGACGAGTTGTTTATGGATAGCTAAGTGAAATGTTATTCACTGAGCGAGTAGGCTCATACCTCTGCTCAAAACATTTTCAGGTCAGCATCAGCATCAGCATCAGGAATCAGAAGGATCGTTTCACCCTAACGCTTAGTCGATAGAAGGTTTGTTGTTAGTCTAGTTAGAGGTCTCTTAGTCCATTCCCCTCGATCTTCGGGACAAGGTGTGAGTGAGAGAGAGAATGTGTACAAAGATGTAAATTAACTGTTATGCTTTATTTTATGTTGAGCAATGCAGTATGCTGTAGACTCTGTTTGTATCTTCTATCAGTTTAATAGAGAAGTTTCTGCAGTTTGTTTAGTTCTTGTTTACAGCTTAAACTTGATTATCATTTAAATGTCTTGAATTGTTTTAAAAAGTGACGAATGGTTGGTTATGTGTTAATCCCACCTGTCGTGCCCTAATTTCATGGTTTGTGGCTAAAGTGAATTTGGGGCGTGACATAGGTTGGCTAGGATAAATTATTTTAAAACATTAGCCTTCATCTTTGAATGCCCCAAATAATTATTTTTAAAAATAATAGCACACTTTGTAAATGTTGAAAAAGGGCATACTGGTGCCTCTTAGTTTAGTTGAGTTAGGCTTACACACCTATATAGAGTTAAAGGACATAAGGTCCCTTAGTATATTAGAAAACTTAGTTGGTGTGTTGTCATTCTTCTTATAAGAGAACACATAGATTTCCCCCCCCCCCCCAAAAAAAAATATTGACATGTGTTATCTATTTGGAAATTTGAACTCATATTTTCAAAATATTGTATCCTATTGACATTGAAAACCATGTTTTCATTTGATAATTCCCTACATTACTTAGTTCTTCTCATTTTGTCATAAAAATCCTTTATATCTAGGTTCAAACTTATTTACTTTATAAATTGTTTTAAAACATTAGTTTTCTTCTTGGGAAGGCCACCAATAATTATTTCTAAAAATAGTAGCACATTATGTAAACGTCAAAAAGGTTAGTTTAGTTCACACTACTTGAGTGTACTTACGCTTCCACACCTCTAGAAGAATTAAAGGACATAACATCCCTCAGTATACTGGAAAACTTAGTTGGTGTGTCGTCATTCACCATAGGAGAGAACCACATGGCTTCCCCAAGAAAATAGATTTTGACATGTTCTATCTATTTGGAAATGTGAATTAGTATTTTCAAAATATTGTATCCTATTGACATTATAATCCATGATCCCATTTGATACTTGCCTACATTACTTAGTTATATGCATTTTGTCATAAAAATCCTTTGTAACTAGGTTAATACTTATTTACTTTCCAAATATTGATTTTGTACCATCCTTCTTGGGGTCCATGTGCAGTTTATTCCTTCTAGAAATTCATGGATAGGTGACTAAATAAAGTCCTAGAAGATACTCCAGGAGATGTCTTATGTTAGATATGAAAATTAGGTTAGTGAAAATTGTATGTACTAGTATTTAGTGATTGTATATTTGGGAAATATGGCGACATAAATGGTATTAGAAATAAAAAAAATACCATATTATCATAACCAGTGGATCGTGTCAAGAACCATGAAGTGGGAAAGAGGGTTGCAATGCATATACCTCGTCCTAGAGTAAGTCCAATGACAACCCTTCCAGAGTTGTCTCCCAAGAAGAACATGAACAACCCTCAGTAGCGGCCTCCTAGTGTAGCACAATGGATGGTGGTTGATGGCATTCTCCTAGGGTGATGGTGATGGCCTCCATTCCTTCATATAGTCCACACGGACCCTCAAGAACTCCATGTCGTTCTTCAAGAACCAACATGAAGGAGTTGTTCCTTCATGTTGTCAAGGTGCTAGAATCAACTTCCTCCCTTTTAGATATCTCTCCCTCTTATGGGTAAGATACCTCTGGCTCTAACATTACCATAACGTTGAGATGAGGAGTTCAATCACACAAGAGTGTTGAGAGCCTTGGCCACCCCCCCCCCCCTTATATAGGATTCGATGGGATAGGACTTCCACAAACCCAAGGACATGATTGGAGGGACTTTGTGAATTTTTTGTTGTTGTGAATCACCAGTTAGACAAATGGACCACCAATTAGTCAAATGGACACTCTAGTCGATCGATTGGCTATTTTTCCTATTTGCAAGTATACTTGACTTCAATGTGATGATCAATGCATGTCATTACATAAACATCAACACTTGACATAGTCCTACTAGTCACCCATTCCTTCAAATGGACTACCCAGTCCATCGAATCAACACTCCAGTCATCCAACTAACAACCGATGTTGTTTAAGTTAATTACCCAAACACTTTTTTAACCAAACTAAACCTTATCCATGAGTGAACTCCTATTCTAGGAGAATCCTATGTGTGTGACCCTATAGGTCCCACATTATGTTGGCAGTGAATGTCCATAACTAGATTATGACATCACAAGTAATGAGAAGTATTTAGCAACACATCATTCCTAGCTAAGTAATTGGAAAGTTGGAGAACAATATCAGCCTACATCTATGATTAGTGTTATAGTGATCGTGTAGTTTCTTTGTATTTGATATCCACATTGAATATGAGGCATGGAATCATCATCATCTTATCATTTAATCCACGTTCCTTGAACTAGAGCACATTGTATGAGATGCATGTGAGTTTACATATCACATATTGGCTCACATGAGTATGTCCATATGTTTCTCTATATCTCTTATCACGTGGCCTAGATATATCAAATCAAGTAGGAGGGGAAAATCCCATCTACATCACTCATAGTTAATCCCCATGTGTCACAATGTACCTGAGCACCATCTTGATGGCAACCCTTATTCAAGGTCATGTTGTATGGTGTCAAATTTCATCAAATGACATGTGATGAGTGTAGTGACTTAAGGTATAAGAACCAAAATCATCACTATCATTTCTAGAGATGATTGTGACTACCATTCCATGGTTTCCATGTCTCACTCTCAAGGTGTATCTATCAGGTGCACTATTAACAAGTACCTATGTGTTTGATTGGATATCAGATATCATGAGTAATGAGACTTTGTCTTCAATAAAGACACATTCTAGTCTTATGTATTAATGTTGTCCATTTTTCTTCCATAATAATATGTGACTAGGGACATAACAATAATGTATCTACTCTTATCATACATATGATCTCAATGTCTAACTAATTAAATTGAAGACATATGTCATTGAGTAACATCATTCTTTAGACATTTACTATGTTAGTGTAATAATCTCATGACCGAGACAAATATTATAGACAAAATTACCTTTATAACTATCAAATCAACTATATATTGCCTGGTTAAAATCATCATATGATTGGCTCTCTGGCCTAAATATGAACAGACTCCCTGTTGCACTTAGATCCAATCACCTACGAATATTATTCCAAGTGATCTTAACATGGCCATCATGTTTCTACTACGTAAGTGATTTTCTAGCGGGTTAGCAATATTTGCTTCTATTTGGTACTTTGTAAGACTTCACATCTCCTCTCTATATGTCTCTTGTATGAGATGGAAATGTTGTAGTATGTTATCTAGGTTTTCTAGCCTAACCAATAGCTCCATTGTTGTCATAGTATTTCTACTGTGGCATCAATGGTTGAAACCTCCCACAAGTTCATATAAATGAACTTCTTAATCCATTTAGTATTTTTATGTGTTCAAAACAACAAGTTACTCATCTTCTATTCTATAATCATCAACTATCTATTTCTTTGAACTTTCCAGCTTACAATTATATTTTAAGATCAAACACAAATTTTGATTATGATCGTTTATCTTCTTTGTTAGTTTGGAAGCTCACATAGGTGTAACCCTTGACACCAACTCTTCCTTATCACCATAAATAATAAACTGATCCTTATTGCTTCTCAAGTACTTAAGGATGTTCATTATGACAGTCCAGTGACCTTCACTAGGATTGGACTAATATCCACTCATCATGTCAAATACATACGAGACAATGGGATGAGTACATAACATTGCATACATGATAGATCCAGTAGCGGATGCATATGGCTACTTACTCATGCATTCTCATTCCTCACAAGAACTGGGACATTGGGCTCTTGATAGAATAATTCTATCGAACATGGACAAATTTTCTCTCTTTGAGTCCTCCATGCTAAAACCCTTCAACATCTTGTCAATGTATGTGCTCTTACTACCAATTTTCTCTCTCTGAGTCCTTATGAATATTCCCATTAAGGATGTGATTTTAACATCCATTTTTCAAATCTCATAGTCAAAATAAGTTGGATTGGTAAGTAGGATCCTAATGGGTTTAACCATGGAAACTGGTGAAAAGATTTCTCCATATTCAATACCTTAAACTTGTTTGAAAACCTTTGCAAGCAATCTACCCTTATAAGTTTGTACATTACCATCCATGCCAGTCTTATTCTTGAAGACCCACTTGGACCCTATGGGTTTTACCCCTTCAGGTGGATCCACCAAGGTCATACCTTGTTGGTGTATATGGATTCCATCTTAGATCTAATATCCTCAAGCCATTTCTTAGACTTTAATCCCTCAATAGCTTCTAGGTAGGTCGTTGGATCATCATCTATGGCCAACTCACCACCTTCTTGAGTCATAATATATCCAAATATTTCAGACTCAAGTTGTGTCTTACTAGATCTATGAGGTCCTTGTGTTGCACGAGGAACTTGAGATTCCACAACAGTTTGTGATTCTCCTTGTTCCTATTGTACCTCTATATGTTCAATTTTTTTCTTTTTGGTCTCAAACTTCTAATCTTATACTTTTCTCCCACTCATCCCTTAGGAAATAAATTCCGTTTCTAGTAATATAGTTGTCCTAGAAACAAACACGTTGTTTCCTGATAGACTATAAAAGTATCAGCCTTTAGTTCCTTAGGATATCCATCATAATAACATTTATCTTATTTGGGACCTATATTTTCTAGAAACTAATTTCTCATATAAGATTCCCTTTCCAAATATTCAAAAAGATATATCGGGACACTTCCCACGCTATATCTCATATAGTGTCTTTCGAACGAATTTAGATGGTGTGTGGTTTAGTGTAAACATTATAATTTATAAAGCATATTCCTTGTAGGAAGTCAGAATATTAACTAGACTTATCGATAGTTATAACATGGTGTGATTTCTTTTTTTATGCATCATTTTGTTTCAGGTGGATTCCATTCTGATACAATAGCACAGTCTCAGTGAAGGTCCTAAACCTTTTGGTTCAAGTATTCCCCACGACGGTCGTATTGAAGTGTTTTAATTATAGTAACCACCTTTAGCATTTGTTCAAAAAGGTCTACATACATCTAGATGTATGAGTCCTAATAGATCACTCACTCTCTCACTATTTTTAGGGAAATGAGCTTTTGTCATCTTGCCCAACAAACAAGACTCACATGTCTCAATTGGTTGAAACCAAAAGAGTCTAGACGACCATCCTTATAGATTCTAAAAATGTGTTTTTTATATACCCTAGTAAATAATGCTATAGGTATATATCAGTTGAGTGATCGAGTCATTCAATATACATGTTATACATATTAGTCTCTAGAACTATCGAGTATAAACTATGAGACATTGGGGCACTATCGTAAAAGATCATATCTTTAAAATAAAACATCAGTCATCCATGATACTCTTGTCCAAATAAGATACATATATGATGCATCTATTAATGGTAGGTACATAATTGTAATTCATTAATTTTACTACATGCCCACTAGGCTGAGATAAATGATAGGTTCTAAGTGTAGTAACAACAACTCTTTCTCGGCACAGTTCCACCTTTCTAGCTTACTTCTTCTTAGATCTTAAAGTAGAGATTTCTAGCTCATGCTTCTTCTTCCCGAGTTCTTCTACATAAAGAGGGTAGTTTCTCTTCTAGTGTCTAGGTTGGTGATAGTAGTTATACTTCGTATCCTTACTCACTCCTCCCTTTTCTTTAAGTGTAAAAGATGTGCATTTTTTACTGGCTTTAGAACTCTTCTTGGCCTTGCCTTTGCCCTTAGACTTCCATTTTCCTCTACTGATCATCATCACAGATTTAGGATTGTATTTCTCCATTTACACTATAGTAGTTCTCAATATGACAAGAAATTTTGACAACGGCTTATCAAAACTATCCATATTATAGTTCATGACAAATTTGATATATGATTTGAGAAATGGATGCATTATCACATCTATTTTCAACTCTTGGCCTAAGGGAAATCCCAATCTCTCTAGGTTCTCCATGTACCCCAATCAACTCGATCATATGGGGGCCCACTGGATCTCTCTTTGTCATATTGCACTTGAACAACTCCTTTGAGATACCATATCTCTCATGTCTTTCCTGATCTTGAAACATGTTCTTGAGATGTGTTACCATATTGATGACTTCCATATTTTCATGATTTCTCTCCAAATCATAATTCATTGTAACTTGACATCCATGACATCTTCGAAATGCTTCTTGTAATCATCCCTTTCGATCTTTGGCATGATGAGAGTGGGTTCATATGTCTTTGGTGTCTATCAGGATGTAGAGCTTGCTCTCTTAAGTGAGAACTATTCTCAACGTCCTGAAACAATTGTAAAAGTTATTCTTGTTCAATTCTTCCTCCTCAAAGACCGACCACAGTAAAAATGTGTTGGTATTTGCCATTTTCTTCTACAATCAATTTGCATTTCTCAAGATACTTTTGATTTGATTTGAAAATATTGGAGATATTAATTAGACATTTAATTAATTATTTCTTCCACTATTTTGGTCAAATAATGACCCTCATCATCAATTTGGAAGATTGCAGTAAGAAATCCTTGAGTGAGTGAAGATCCAAAATAATTAAGTTATTACCCAACCCACAATGGTGCTCACAACTAATTATTAAGGTAGGAAAAATTTTCCAATTGCATCTCAAGCAATACTTGGATAGACAGTATGCACAACTCATTGACATAATCCATATATCTACTTCTAGGAACTTAATCCTATTAAGTTCACCTAGTTAAGCCTGAACCAGAAGCCAACATGATAGAAATTCACCATGCTAAGGAATACCTACACAACTACCATCACACTTCCACGATATAGATGGAGCGCCACACTTGGGAATGCCCTCTCTTGGTTGATCAAGCTTTTCATGTGTGCTTCTTTTGAAAATCATCATAGACTTAATATTTATTGAGGGATTTTACATATAAATACATATACATATCCAATCACCACATACTTGTAATATGTATCATATGCATACTATATCTACAAGTGAAAACATGCAATAACAAACATATGAGTTATGGTTATGGCCACACTAACGCAATTCTTTGGATTTGAAAAGAATTACAATCCACTTAAGCTCAAACATCACATGTTACAACATGTAAAGAGAAAATTGTGCTGGTAAAAAGTCAAAAGGTCGATTGGACTCTTCTAGTCGATTAGTATTCGTCAGTTAGTCGACTAGCTTCTAGCTCAATCGATAGTCTGGACTCCTCCAGTCAGTCGATTGGTCTTCTAGTTGATCGATTCACACCTCCATTCTACAGCTTCTTTAGTCCTCTGATCGATTGACTCAACTTCCTAGCCGGTCGACTTGCCTAGTGCAGATCATCTTTTCTTTTGCTGATATAGAGATTAAAGATAATCCTATTTATTTATTACATTGTAAAAGGTGAAACCTCAAGTTACATTTGAGGGTAATATATGGAGGAAAGCATTAACTTACATATGGAGAAAAGGGAGATGCTCAATACGCAAAATGAATTTAACATATAGGAATTACACCATTCAACCAAGCACACACATCCAAATGGGTATTCTCCATAACTGCGCATACATCCACCATCAAAATTATTTTTCTAACGTATGTCGTATTTTATCAAATATGCACATTAATTATTTAAATATGTGCATAGCATGCAAAAATAAAGGATAGAACCAAAAACCAATCATATCAATTAAATGCCAAAACATAGTAAATTGATGTGGCTCTAATACCACAGTTGGAAAATATGGCAACAGAGATGGCAGTAGAAATAAACATTTTATCTACCATATTCCCACAACCATTGGAACGTGTCAACAACTATGAAGTGGGAAGTGGGACTGCAAGGCATAAACTTGGTCCTAGAGTGAGTCCAGCAAAAATCCTTGTAGATTTGTGCTTCTTTCTCAAGCAGCACATCAACGGTCGTCAGTAGAGGCCTCCTGGTGGAGCACCACAGATGGTAGTTTACGAAATCCTCCTAGCATGATGGCAACAGACTCCACACCTCTATGTAATTCATATGGACCACTGGGAACTCCATGTCGTTATTCTAGAACCGGCAGGAAGGATTTGTCCCTTCATGTTGTAAATGTGCTAGCGTCGACTTATCTCCATTTTAGTTATCTCTCACTTTTATGGGTAAGATGCCTCTGGATATGATGTTACCACAACGTTGAGAAGAGGAGTCTTGTCATACAAGAGAATTGACATCCTTAGCCGCCCCACCCCCCAATATAGGAGTGGATGGGCTAGGATTTCCACATTTTCAGGGACATAATGGGAAAATTTTCATAAATTTTTAGCTATTGTGAATCGTTAGTTAGTTGATTGGACCATCATTCGATCAACTGGACACTCTAGTCAACTAATTGTCTACTTTTCCTATTTTTCAAAGTACTATCTTTTAATGTGATGATTAATGAATGAAATTACGCTTAACCCAATCCTACCGAACTCCTAGTAGGTCGACGGGATACTCCAGTCAGTCGTAACTAGATTATGACATCACAAGCATTGAGAGGTATCTTGCAACACATCATTGTTATCCCAATAATGGAAAAGTTGGAGGACAACTTCAACCTACACATGTGATTAGTTTTATAGTGATTGTATTGTTCCTTTGTCTATGATATAAAGATTGAACACAAGGCATGGAATCCTCATCCTCTTTACATTCAATCCATGTTCCATAAACTAGAGCAGATTGTATGAAAGGCATGTGAGTTCAATATCATATATTGAGTCACATGAGTATGGCCATATATATTTTAGTCTCTTTTATCAAGTGGTCGGGATATCAACTCATGTACGAGGGACAAATCACTCATAGTCAATCCATGTGTGTCACAATGTACTCGAGCACCGCCTTTATGGCAACCCTTATACAACGTCATTTTAGATGGTATTAAAATTCATCCAACGACATGTGATGAGTGTAGTGACTTTAGGTCGAAGAACTACAACTGCCGCTATCACTTTAAGAGTAGATTGTGACTACCATTCCATGGTTTCCATATATCACTCTCAAGGTGGGTCTGTCGAGTACATTTATCTCTAATAAGTACATATGTGTTTGACTTGATATCATATATCATGAATAATGAGAATCTATTATCAGTCAGCACATTCTAGTCTTATGTAGTATTGTTGTCTATTTTGCTTCCATAGTAATATAGAACTAGGAATATAATAAGAATGTATGTACTCTAATCATACATATAATCTCATTGTCTAGGTCCTTAACCTGAAGACAAATATCATAAAGTAACATCATTCTTTATACCTCTACTATATATCTGTCATCATCTCATGAATGAGACAAACATAATACATTTATTATTATCAAAATCGTATATGATTTGCATTACAATAATCACATGATTGACTCTGTAGGCATAAATACTAATGTGTGTATATTTTATAAGAACACCATGTACTCTGAGAAAATTGTATTCATGAAAAGACTTGTTTCATATTTTCTAGTATATAAATTCTATAAAAGTTTGATCATAAATATTAGGTTTTTCATAATGGTATCAAAGCCTATAAATAGTCAACAATCATGCATATCTCAGATACATAATACTTCACTCCTTATTATGGACCTATATGCGTAAACCCTCATAAGTGTAATTTTAATCATCAATCCTAAATTCGATACACCAACCTTCATAGTGGGTGAACAAAATGAGTACATCACCCTAGAATCCTACTATATGAAAGGTGGATAATTTTTATTCGATTAAAGTTGAACATTGTATCCTATTTGTTTCATTTATACATTGTTACTCTCGATCATACTGGTATAAACTTCCTGTCTAGTTTTTTAAAGAAACTGTTTAGCCTAATGAAAATGATTTATAAGATTGTATAATTAGATTGCATGTCCTTAATTGCCTCATACTATCAAGTCTCACCCTATTTAAATTTGGTATCATCACTTAGTATTCATGATTTTATTAATATGTAATTTCACCGTTTAAAGAGAAAAAAATTGATTGACTACATTGTAGCAAAAACACTAACCTCTCTATTGAGAATTTTTTGGGGACGAAGTTGCCTTCCTAGGATGGAAGGAAAGTATATATTTGTTCATTATTTAGTCTTTCTCAATCGCCTACTTAACCACTAAAAACTTGATTTCATAAGCTTATCTTTTATATAGCCATTCCTACTTTAATGGTAGGATAATTTAATTCATGATGATTTTTATATTGTAATGTAGAAAAAACATGACTTCTAGTAAAGCCTCGGGTTGAATAATGTCTCTTTTTTGTAAACTTCATTGTGCATACATACTTTCCAAATATGAAATTAACTTATTTATTGCAGGTAAAACATGCTTTCTTAAAAAAAATGTGCTTTGTGATTCTACTATTGTAAAATGTAGAATGCATGATATAACATGTTTATTGGGTAGAATTAGATCTCATGATACTTCTGGCATGACTATAAGTTCTATTGATATGTGCATAATTTCATATCTTAAATCATTTCTTGCTTATAAAATAAATTACATTTGAAATAGATTAGCTTGTAAGATTTTGTGGATGCACTAATCATACTTTGATTCATATAATTAAGGTTTGAGAATTGAAAACCCTAATCGGCCAACATTTGGGTTTTGGTAACATATGAATACATGAATTTTATAAGTATAGTGGTAGACGAAATGATTTCTAGTATTTTATATACAACTCTTATTTAGTTGAAATATGGATATGGCTTGGAAAACTCAATTATTAGTGTTCTTGTAAAATATCAAAGTTTTTGAAGAATTTTTTGACATGTTTGTCGGCCGAGTTTCCCCAAGACAAACTCAGTCGACCATGTATTTAGATTAAAATATAGCAATGTGGTATTTGAATTTTATCGTTTTATTGGTACATCCAATTGATCTAAAATTTTAACTCTATCTTGGGAACTCCATTTTTGATATTTTATTAAATTTTTATAATTTTGGGATGATGCTTGAATTCTAAAAAGTGAGGTGTTGGTGAGTATCCCCATAACAAACTCAACTGACCATGCATTCTATTTGAAAAAATATCAATCCATTATTTGATTTTTACTTATATTGGTAACTCAGATTAATCCAAAAATTTTATTGAAGCTCTAAAATGTTCTTTCAAACAACATGCTGATTTTTCATAAATTTTAGAGGAGATTTGACCTATTCAATAGAGAATTTTCAGTAACATATTTTATGAAAGAAAAATATGTTAAAATAATAGTGTAAATTTGGGTCAATTGACTCAAGAACCTTAATTGATATATATGAGTAACCTAGCACCCAAGGAGCTCTCATATTTTAGAATTCATTCTAGAGAAACAAAATCCTAGAGAAAGAGGAGAGCTAGGGTTTTGAGAAGAGAAAGTGGTGGACGTGTTGACTTAGGGTTCAACCATATGAGATACAATGAAATCAAGAAAGTTTAGCTTCTTTGGATATCCTTTCATGGTGAATTGTCTCTCACATGTCAAGATTCTATCCCTCCTCTAATTGATTCAAAATGATATCAAATCTCCCTCTTTCTCTCCTAATCACCATTTCTGGGGTTTTTGAGTTGAGAGGAGGAAGAAATGGATTCAATTGCTAGAGTTTGATTAGATTTCTAGAAATTCACTATATGATCAATGTTTTTAAGGTTGTTATCACCTTAGGTGAGTGTTTCTCTCCCTCTTAAACTCTGATTCCAAGTTGCCATGCCCTCTCTATTCATTAGCTAATCATATCTTGATAAGTGATGTAATACTAAGATTTTTTTTTGAAATAATTGTTTTTAATAGCTAAAGAGGGAAATGATTATGATAAGGGATGAAATATCCATCTAATAATAATAATAACATTTGAGATTCCAATGTAAAAGATCCAAGTAGAAAGAAAATGGTGTCATACAAAAAAAGATAAATGGAAATCATTCTAATGTGATGCTGAGAGAGATTAATGAATAAATGGTATGATATTCTTCTAGATGTTTTTATGGATTTGGGACAAAATACTAAAAGAGGAGATAATTTGTAACGACATGTTTTTAGATTAGCCATCTAATTAAGGTTTACTTGGATGATTGTATGCTTAACTAGATTGATGATTATTTAAAGCTTAATTAATGATGGTAGTTTAATTATGATGCTTTAAACATAATGAGAATATTTAGTCATATCGATTCATATAATTAGGGTTTGAGAATTGAAAACCCAATTTGGCCAAACATATGGTTTTGGTAACATATAAATCCAGAATTTTATAAGTATAGTAGTGTATTAAATTATTTTTAGTATTTTATATACAACTCTGGTTTAGTCGAAATTTGGTTATGATTTGGATAACTCAATTAGTAGTGTTCTTATTAAATATTAGAATTTTTGAAGAATTTTCTAACCTATTAGTCAGCTGAGTTTCTCTAGGACAAACTCAGTCAACCATGTATTCAGATTGAAATATAGCAGTGTGGTATTTGAATTTTAGCTTTTTATTAGTAAGTACAATTTATATGAAAATTTAATTGTAGCTTGGGAACTCCACTTTTGATATTATGTTAAACTTACATAATTTTGGGATGATGTTTTAATTTCACAGAGTGTGGTGTCGGTCGAGTTTTCCCAGAACAAACTTGTAACATACAGAATTTTGGTGGCAATTTTAAATATTGATCTATGATTTCTAATTCTCCAAATTGAAAGTTTCTTTTCTAAATTGCATTTATTTTGCACCTTATTTGGAATACCTTGAAATTCTATCATAGAAATGCAAATTTCCCTTGTTGGGTCTAGTCATCTCATTTGAAACATATTTTGATAATTGAAACCTTATTATAATTCTTGGCTTTGAAATTATCATTATTAAGCTTAATGCTAAAGTTAATCACGACACTAATCACATTGGACCACCTTGGAATCACCAATTAGAGACCTGACCTTATGGAGGCATATATCACAAATAAAAAAATAAAAATAAATGGACATGTTGATGACGATATATAGAGATATAAGTTGCTAGAGCAATAAATGTATACATGGATTTAATTCCCAGCATTACTTGAGGCATATGGGCCTTGATTTGCTTGACCCCTTTAGCAGCTGGTCACACTGCATTTTTCCCCGCAGACGACGGTCTCCTCTCCCCGCATCTAACTCCCATTGCCAGTCCCCAATGCAGCGATGATCACATCGACGCCTCGCCCCTACGATGCCCGCTAGCCATGACTTCATGGCCCCTTCACCATCGACTCCCCAACGCAGAACAAAAGGTAACGACACTAGCCATTAAAGAACAGAGGAGAAAATAGACGAAACAGTCATTCAACCTAGCCACACCGCCTTGGCTAGCATCAACGATGCCTTACTCATAGATGCTAACCCTATCTAGGATCATTATAAAATGCCTCCCCACCATCGACACCCCCACAACAGCTTCAGACCCTGCCCTTGAGCTCTCCTCCTCTACCTAGAAATCACAACATTTCCACCCCTTTCCTAAACCCATTAGTAACCGTTGGGCACCAGCAACATCAACACCTAGGTGCCCTCGCCTGGGCGAGCATCGCTCCAAGCTCAGTCGCCCTCAAGCGCAGTGCCATTGGGTTGGGCAAGCTACAGATCATCGACCCCCACCATGACAACCACCGCTCCTCCTCCTAAACCCCCATGCTTCCCTAATACCCAGACACCACCAGCCACACCGCAACCTCCATCTCCAGCCGCAACTCCGGCAGCCTGCATCTGTGCACCACAACACCTCAATGCCATCGGCACCATAGCTGCAAGTCTAACGGCTGTCAAGAGGACGAAGTAGCACCACCTCACGACTACTACAAGTCGACGATCATTCTCTACCTGATCTGATGCATCATGCTTAATTGTGCTACCAACGTCAACTTTGTGGCCACTGGCGATAGCAGCCAAGACTACGACGAGGTCAACTATCAAACAAGAACACCCCTGAAGACACCGACACCTTAGGAGGTAACTACGTCAACCTTCTATTAGCTTATCGAAACTTAGAAACTAATTAGTTAATGGAATCTGATCTGCCGACCAGCTAATGAAATAAAGAAGGGTATAGATATACATACACATGATTCAATGATGAATCTAATATAAACCATAGTCATGCATGCACATGATGGACTCCATGTAAATTATCCTTATTAAGTACATATGCCCCAGGTAATATATATGACTAGATGTAAATGAAATGAAGTAAAAGATAATGCATGACCCTACTATGGATACAATACAAATCGCAAGTTATATAATCATATGATGACCTCCATGTATATATTTATCTTATTTATTCCATATGTACATGTCCCTACCATGGGTAAAATACAAACTATAGTTAGGTATACTTATTATGACCAAGCATGAGGAAGTATAAAATGTTAATGAAATTCCCAAGGATTGCATTATAGTAAGTATATTTATCACACCATATTGATTTCAACCTAGCATAGAAGAAAAGGTATAATGATAAGGATGTTAATAAATATACATATGGAGAAATCAAATGAGGAAAACCCTAACTCGGATTACCCTAAGTTTTCTACCAATCATATAAACTATTTTGTTCTAAAACTATATGTAGGAATGTAGACATAACTAGTATTTTGTGAAATATGAAGTTTCCATATTATAAACATGAGTAATAAATACTCTAATACATGTGCACAAGGAAATAACCATTATGACCGAAAGGGACTTAATGACCTCATGATAATTCTATATAACAATCAAATCTAATGAGGGGTAAAATGGTAATGTTACCTAATGAGAATCTAGGAAATAATTTCAAAGCCAGGAATTGCAAAATGACATGGGATGTTTCCCCTTTTTTCTAGGATTTGAAACCTCACAGCAGCTGAACCCTAGTACTGGAAATTGTTGAACTTTGCTTGGAATACAAGGTACTAGATCTTCTATTTCAATTGTTGAATTATGTTCCCTTTTGATAGACATACACATATATCTTGATTTGTGGTGAATTCTATATAGTTTTGAAACCTCTACTTATTCTTGAAAGTTCACCACTCTTATTTTGTAATTGATGAAATATTGTTGATAAAATATTTTGGCACTGGACTTGATCTATTGGAGTTTTGACTCCCTGTGGACTTTGGTCCCTTGGGCTTTGGCCCTATAGAGCTTTAGCTCACTTGAGTGGGCCAAGTACCCCACAACCCTGCATAGTGGATAGGGATTAGTTGTCCCCCAATTAACTAGAATAGCTAATAAGGCACTAGTGTCATTCTCTCCTAGAGTGTGAGAACACAAGGCACTTAGCCCTAGAATAGATATGATAGAAAGGTGCCAAAACTTGTCAAATTGAATATCTTGGAATTGATATACTTTGTGGCTAGTTTGGATAAACTTTGCTTATTTGAAATATTGAATGTTTCCTAGTAGTGATCTTGTGAAAGATTTTCCATCTTGAAATTGATATTTGAATTCTTACTTGTTAGCCTTTAGTCCACCAAATAGTTCTTTCCTATTTTTATCATGCAACTAAATCCCATTTCACATATAGTTCAATAAATATGGATATAGTACCAGCTTTTGCTAACCCATTCTATGTTTTGGTCCATGTCATGGTTTACTATCCCTCTGGGATATTGTATGGACAGAAGGACCTACTCACCTAGAGTCTTCTGCAGTGGAGTACTGAGTTAAATCTAGGAGCATGGCAAGGTGTCCTTTGTGTGGCATAGCACTTTTATCTTTATTAGCATTTTGATGTAGTCCCTTATGTGGACAATAATGTTCTGTTCTTAATTCTTATGTTTGTCGAGGAAAAAAACACTATGTTCCTTATTGTTGATGTTATTGAAGACTTTGATTATCATATTATGTTATACATGGTTTGGAACTATGTCGTCATAAAACTCATCCGACCGTGCATTTTGGCTAAAAAATATCAATGTAGTACTTGATTTTTAGTTATTTCTTAGTAACTTAGATTGATCTAAAATTTTTGCTAGAGGTCTGAAATGTTGTTTCATACAATATGCAAATTTTTCTTAAACTTTATAGGAGACATAATATATTCAATAGATGATTTTCAGTAACATATTTTATGATAGAAAAAATTAATGAAATAAAAGAAATTGGAAAGTTGGGTCAATTTGAAATTGACCCAAGCACCTTAATTGATCACTCAAGGAGGTCTATATTTTGCGATTCTTTCTATATAAACTAAATCCTAGAGAAAAAGGATAGTTAGGGTTTTGAGAAGAGAAAGTGGTGGAGATGTTGACCTAGGGTTTCACCATCCGAGATATGATGAAATCAAGTAAGGTTAGCTTCTTTGCATAGCCTTACATGGTGAATCTTCTCTCACATGTCAAGATTCCATTCCTCCTTTGATTTGATTTTAAATGATAACAAATCTCCCTCTTTCTCACTCTTTCTTTCCTAATCTTAATTTCTAGGGTTTTTGAGTTGAGAGGAGGCAGAAATTGATTCAATTGCTAGAGTTTTATTGGATTTTAGAAATTTAGTATAAGACCAACATTTTTAAGGTGTTTTTCACCTAAAGTGAGTGTTTCTCTTCCTCTTAAGCTCTATATCACCGAGATCCTAATTATGTTCGTCTAAAATAATCAAAAACATTGCTTGTATTCGTATGTGATTGGGTATTGATTTGGGAAGATATTAGGGAATCAAATTCTACTTATTTCGATTATTTCTCATTGAATTGAACTTTCTTAGTTCTAGATACATTGATGGACGTTCCATGGAAAATTATATAGATATATGAATATATGCTATTTCATGTGAACATTGCCTAAAAATTGACCCAATGTCTGATATGCTTGGGAATGGAACTGATATGTATAGAATTACACTTGAATTGCATTAAAATGAATTATATAAGTGTATTGTTGAATCTTACAAAAACCAAATATGACCCTATTACTTCATGAAATTGTAGGATTGATGCATATGGATTAGTATGAGGTGGTGATATTCCCTGTTTAGGGTTTGTGTTGAGGGTTTGAATCAAATGGGTCAATGAATTAACATATACTTATGATTGATGGATGATCTATGTGGGGGAAGTTAGAGTTTTGATGTGTGTGAATAGCCCCAATGAACCCCTATGCACCATGATGAGATTACTAAATAATATGATTCTTATGATGTGTTGAACTAAGGATTACTTCTTAAAAACTCTAGAAGTTTAGTATTAAGATGAGTATGATCAATATAGCTAGAACTTGTATATAATGGTGTAAATGTGATAAAATGATAAGTGTAGGAATTAATACTTCAATTGAAGATGATGAATCTTGCTAATATTATCTAATCCTAATGCATCTATTTTACTATAATTTATGGAGTAATGATTGGCCCTCACATGAATGTGGGTCCTTTTATACAAGCTACATAAGAATGAATTTTGAGGGATGATTAGAGATTATGGTATAATAAGATGCAAGCCTAATTCATTCTTTTAACATAAAGTGAGTAGTATAACAAGGAATGACCATTGTTGATTATCCATTAGACATGGTATACTTATTTAAATATAAGAAACAATATGAACAAAAATGTACTGACTGGTGATGACAAGTTAAAGGTAAAACTAATGAAGTTATTATGACAAAGTCTTTAATCTTTTATTTTAATTACATGTGGCTAAACCCAAATTGGATGAAATATACTAAAATTGGACTTTGATGGATGTTAATGAGAAAAGAATCATTGTATACCAAGTGAATTAAGAATGATTGGTTCCAATAATGTAATGAACATGACATGAAAGAAGTTGAGATTAACAAATATAAATGAAGGAAAAGTATGGAAATTAGTAGATGAATCTAAGAACCTAAACTAACCCTAAAATGATGACTTAGATGATGATAATGAATAATGATCTTAAATGAGGGACTAATGAATGCACATAATTGTTTTTGAATTCAATTGAAAGATGGGGTTCAATCATTTGAATTGATTTACAAGAATATGTTCTTGGGTTGTGATTGTTTGATAGAACACTTGTACTCAGAGGATGAACTAATAGTATAGACTTCAAATGATATTCATCATCTATTTATTAGTAACCCTAACTGAAGAATGTGAAATAAAAGAAGAAGAGAACTAAGTTTGTTATGCATATTTGTGCATTAAATTTATATGCATCTATTAAAATTGGATGGAATAAGTGTATGTCGTATGACAAAACTATTTTGGGTATGATGAATGGTACAACATATCGATAATGTTTTATTGTTGCTAGTTCTTATGTCTTTATGAATATTTGTGGAAAATTGTGATACAGAATGAACTAATAAGAACTATGTTGATATTGAAATTAACATGCACTGGTTACATTTAAGAAACCCTAATGAGGGAAAATGTTGCACAATGAGATTATGCTTCGCACTAAAGGTCCACTAATGATGATAAAACATTGATGGGGTAAATGTTGGACAATGAGATTATGTCTTGGGTTGAAGGCCCAATAATGATGACTTCTATGAGATGATGTGAAAATGTAAAGAATTGTATGTGTTGCAAATTATGGATTGGTGTGCTTCTTATTTGGTCATTGTCTTTATTGATAATCCTCATATGTTCATGTTATTCTAGTTACATGAAAACACACACATATGATATATGGTGTTTTGAATTCTTTTAAGATGAGTAAAAGAGATTAATAACAAGTGAAACGATGACATACCTAGTTAGATTCCCTGAACACCGTGAGTTTCTCCTGACGTCAACACTGGGGAAACAAAATGGATCACCTTGTAATAATCGATAAATTATGAGAAGGATTTTTAAAGTGTGAATCAAGATCTTAAATTTTAGACCACTAGGATTTATGAGTGAGTCATCTGGAGTGGCTCTGGCCCTAAATCATTGATGTGAAAGTTCATGTCCATGAGGAAAAGACTTTAATGAAATAAATATGTGAAATATGAAGGTATGAAAAATGTTGTGATATGTAATATATTGTTTTGTTAGTTCCTATCTTGTGTACCCAAAATGTGGACGTGATCCTCTTTGGAAACCCTCAGGTCGCTAGGCTCTGTTGTTGATATCTTAGGGTGGAAGGCTAAAACCTAGATAGTGATGGTGATTCGTTGATATGAGAATCAAGCTTGGTGACTTCTACTTGGTGAGGTACAAGCCAAGTAGTTTCATAGATAATGAATAAAATATGACAAGCCATGTAGAATATGATTTGAATGCTTGTTACATTCCTCGTATTGCTAGCTGATAATTTGCCATTGTTGAATATATTTCATGTTGTGGAAAATAATCATTGTGTTATAGAGATTATCTGTTTATATTCTAATCTATCTTATTGACAATTAGTAAATGTAGGGATTTATATCCACTCTGAATATGATTTGGATTTCTTGTCATTTGATAATACTATTTGGTAGACATGTCTTATGTGTTCTTCAGCTTCAGGACAACAAGATCTGTTCCTTGTCTGGATGGTGGGTGTCACAAAGATGATGTTATTTTTATATATTGATTATGAAATTTTAGGTCGTGATTTTTTACTCGTACTAAAGCATTATCATCCTGGATTAAGTAGCATCTACTGATATGCTCACATGCTCTAAAAGTTGTTTTAAAGTTGGATTTGATTTAAGTGATTACCTTATTTCTTTGATTAGACTACCATTGTAAACTAAATTTGATCAGATGATTGAACTATCTATTACACTTTTCATTATCTACAAGTTTCATTTAAGTTCATTATACTTAATTTGATGTTGATGCATGTACTCTACTTGAGTGGAAGGTATCTGCACACTGGAGCTATATATGAGTCTCATGAGATTGTTTCACATGTTTTAAGGTATAATGTTATCTAGTGGAGAGGTCGTGACAACGAAGATGTAAATAGAATAAACAAGATAAATTAGATTGTCCCTGTACACTCTCTTTCTTAGGATGGGTAGTATACTGAGTTTGTTCTTTTATGTATATATATCTAATGTAAACTAAACTACATATGAGAACAAGATTTGATTATGGTCTTAGTGGAGTTGAATAAGATTTGTGATATCTTAATGTGATGTCCTTGGTATGAAATTAAATTTATGAAAATTTTAAAGAAAGAAAAAGGAAAAAAAATTATATGTGATTTTCCTACATTATTTTAATTTCCATTGTCGAGAATTTGTTCTTTTTTTTCATGATCTTGATTTAGGATCAGTAATTCTCTCTAATGGTTGGCATTTATGTAAATCAATAGAGAGGGCCTGACAAAATTGTATTAGAGTCTAGGTTATATGAGCCTAAATGGACAATAGGATTTAGGACTAAATGATAATGTGGATGTCAAATATAACTTGAATGATGTGCATGTTCACTGAACTCAATATCCAGATATTCTATTCAAGTATTTGGGTGTTGAGATAAGCTATATGGAATTGCCGACTAGACTTCTTATGGCTGCCTTGACCAAGCATCTAGATGACTACAATTTGGGAGTATAATAAGATGCATGATAATAAAAAAGAAGAATGGTGATCAAAATGGTGAAAGAGAAAGGATTTTATAATTCAGTATGGAACCTAAGACAAGCACAATACTTCATATGAGAAAGATGAACGTGTAATGGATTATGAACATAATTGCTAACAAATTTAAACATGAGTATGAATCTATAATTTATAAGAAAAAAGCTAATATGAAAGGTGATGTGAATCATATCTTGATAGGTGATGTATTACTGAGATTTTTTTTTATAATAATTGTTTTTAATACCTAAGGAGGGAAATGACGATGTAAGGGATGAAATACCCATCTAATGATAAGAAAATTTGAGATTCCAATATAAAAGATCTAAGAAGAAGAAAATGATTTCATATAAAAGAAAGATAAAATGGAAATCATTCTAACTTGATTCCAGGAGAGATGAAAAATTTTAGAGGAGATTTGACCTATTCAGTATAAGATTTGCAGTAGCATATTTTATGATAGAAACATCTGTTGAAATAAAAGAAAGTGAAAATTTGCATCAATTTGCAATTGACCCAAGCACCTTAATTGATCTATATGATTAATATATCACCCAAGGATATCTCATATTTTGTGATTCAAATCATAGAAACAAAATCCTAGAGAGAGGGGATAGCTAGAGTTTTGAGAAGAGAAAGTGGTGGAGAAGTTGAGCTAGGGTTTCACCATATGAGATATGATAAAATCACATAAGTTTAGCTTCTTTGCATAGCCTTTCATGGTGAATATTCTCTCACACGTCAAGATTTCATCCCTCCTCTGATTTGATGCAAAATGATATCAAATATATCTCTTTTCTCACTGTTTCTCTCCTAATATCCATTTCTAGGATTTGTGAGTTGAGAGGAGGAAGCATTGGATTCAATTGCTAGAGTTTGATTGGATTTCTAGAAATTAAGTATATGACTATGTTTTTAAGGTGCTTGTCACATTAGGTGAGTGTTTCTCTCCCTCTTAAGCTATGATACCAAGTTTTCAAGCCCTCTCTATTGATTAGCTTATCATATCATTATAAGTGATGCATTACTGGGATTTTATTTTATAATTGTTTTTAATATCTAAAGAGGGAAATGATGATGATGGGGGATAGAATATTCATCTAATGCTCAGAAAATTCTAGATTCCAATGTAAAAGATACAAGAAGCAAGAAAATGACGTCATACAAAAGAAATATAAAATGAAAATAATTCAAAATTGACGATGACGGAGATGAACAATTAGATGATATGATATGATTTTAGATATTTTTATGGATTAGGGAAGAATTTGTAATGATCCGTTTTTAGATTAACCATCTAATTAGGTTTCCTTGGATGATTATATGCTTAACTAGATTGATCATTGTCTAAAGCTTGATTAATGATGGTAGTTTAGTTATGATGTTTTAAACATAATGAGAAGCTTTAATCATACTTTGATTCATATAATTAGTGTTTGATAAATGAAACCCCTAATTGGATTAACATTTGGGTTTTTGTAACATATGAATATAGAATTTGATAATTATAGTGGTGTACTAAATTATTTTTACTACTTTATATACAACTCTTATTTTGTTGAAATTTTGATATGGTTTGGAAAACTCAATTATTAGTGTTTTGGTAAAAAATCAGAATTTTTGAAGAATTTCCTAACCCATTTGTAGGCCAAGGTTCCCCAGGACTAAATCATCCGACCATATATTCATATTCAAATATCAAAGCATGGTATTTGAATGTTATCTTTTTATTGGTACATCCAATTAATCTGCAATTTTAACTGTAGCTTAAAAACTTCATTTTTGACATTCTATAAGTTTTCACAATTTTTGGATGATGTTTGAATTCTATAGAGTGTATTGTCGGTCGAGTTTTCCCAGATTAAACTCAACCAACCATGCATTCTGGCTGAAAAAATATTAGTCTAGTATTTGATTTTTATTTATTTATTTGTGAATCAGATTGATCTAAAACTTTTACTCGAGCTATGAAATTTTTAATAAATTTTAGAGGAGGTTTGATCAATTTAGTAGAGGGTTTTCAATAACATATTTTATGATTGAAAAATCTATTGAAATAAAAGAAAGTATAAAGTTGGGTCAATTTGCAATTGACCCAAGCACCTTAATTGATATATATAAGTAACCTAGAACCCTAGGATCTCTCATATTTCTTGATTTATTCCAGCGAAACAAAATCTTAGAGAGATAGGAGAGCTAGGGTTTTGAGAAGACAAATTGGTGGAGATGTTGACCTAGGGTTTCACCATCTGAGATATGATGAAATCAAGTAAGTTTAGCTTCTTTGCATATCTTTTCACGGTGAATCTTCTCACACATGTCAAGATTCCATACATCCTTTGATTTGATTCAAATCATATCAAATATCCCTCTTTTCTCACTCTTTCTCTCCTAATCTCAATTTCTAGGGTTTCTGAGATGAGAGGAGGAAGAAACAGATTCAATTGCTAGAGTTTGATTAGAATTCTAGAAATTCAGTATATGGCTTATGTTTTTCAGATGCTTGTCACTTAAAGTGAGAGTTTATATCTCTATTAAGCTTGGTATTCATGTTGAAAGCCTAATTCTATTGGGCTAAAATAAATGAAAATCGTGCTTGTATCTATATGTAATTGGGTATTGATTTGGGAAGAACTTTGGGAACTAGATTCTACTGATTTTGATTATTTCTCATTGAATTGAACCTAGATCTTGATGTATTGATGGATGTTCCATGGAAAGTTCTATGGATAGATGAATGGTATTTCATCCAAACATTTCCTAAAAGTCATCCCAATGCCCGATATGCTTGGGAATTGAATTGATATGCATATAATCATACTTGAATTGTATTAAAATTAGTTTTATAAGTGTATTGTTGAATCTTAATAAAATAAAATATTATATATACATATGGATCAGTATGAGGTGTTGGTATTCCCTGTTTAGGGTTTGTGTTGAGGGTTCAAATCAAATGGGTCAATTAATCAATGTATACTTATGATTGATGGATGAAATATGTAGAAATGGAAACTAGGGTATTCATGTGTGTGAATAGCCCTAATGAACCCCTATGCAGCATGATGAGATTACTAAATGATATGATTCTTATGATGTGTTGAACTAAGGATGACTTCTTGAAAACCTTATAAGTTTATTATTAACTCGAGTATGCATAATAAAGCTAGAACTTATATGTAATGTTGTAAATGTGATGAAATGGTAAAGTGTAGGTATTAATACTTCAATTGAAGATGATGAGTCTTACCAATATGATATAATCCTAATGCATTTAGTTTTCTATAATTCATGGATTAAAGAGTAGCCCCCACATGAATGTGGGACCTTTTATACAAGCTACATAAGAATGAATTGTGAAGGATGATTAGAGATTATGGTGTACGAAGACGTAACCCTAATTCATTATTTTTACCTAAAGTGAGTAGTATAATAAGGAATGATCATTTTTATTATCGAAATTACATTGGAAGTCAATGACATGGTACACTTACTTAAATGTAAGAAACAATATGAACAAAAATGTACTGACTTGTGATGGCAAGTTAAAGCTTAAAGTAATGAAGTTCTTATGATGAAGTCTTGAATCTTTTATTTTAATTACATGTGGATTAACCCAAATTGGATGAAATATACTAAAATTAGGCTTTGATGGATGTTAATGACAAGAGAAGCATCATATATCAAGTGAATTAAGAATGATTGGTTCCAATAATGTAATGAACATGAAATGGAAGAAGTTGAGACTAGTAAATATAAAATGAAGGAAAAAGATGGGAGTTTGTAGATGAATCTAAGAACCTAACTCTAACCCTAAAATTATGAGTTAGATGATGATAAGGAATAACGATCTTAAATGAGGGATTAAGGAATCCACATAATTGTAGTTGATTTCAATTAAAAGACACAGTTCGAGTATTTGAATAGATTTATAAGAATGTGTTCTTGGATTGTGATTGTTTGATAGAATACTTTTACTGGGAGGATGGACTTATAGTATGTACTTTAAATAATATTCAACATGTGTTGATTAGTAACCCCTACTGAACAATGTGAAATAAAAGAAGAAGAGAACTAAGTTTGTTATGCATGTTTATGCATGAAATTTATTTGCATCTGTTAAAATTGGATGGAATAAGTGTATGTCATATGGTAAATCTATTTTGGGTATGATGAATGATACAAGATATTGATGGATCTTCCACTTGCATGGAATTTCTTGCACCAACTAAAAATCCTAAAGATAGTAAGTCTTTAGGTTTAGCCTTGCTTATACTAGATTAAAAACTCCACCCACATATGCTAGGATACATGGAAGTCTTATCATAGTATAGTTAAGGGCCGAATCTACAGGACAATGGTCTTGTCAATATCAACAAGATAGAAAACGTTAGAATTTCATTTAACTCCTTAACAGTTGGTATTTAGATCAAAGAGTTGGTTTGTTTGTTTAAACTAAGTGCAAGTAAATTAAAATCAAGAAAGTAAATTTAGGGTTGTAAACAATGTTAAGAAACCACTAGGATGTGATCGGATTTCACCACAACTACACATGGATCAAAACATGCAACATAGTAACATAACCTACAATAAGAGTCTAAACAGTTAGTATCCTTGTAGATTTAGTTTCCTTTTGGAGAACTAACTACAAGAAGTGTGGGAATGTTGCAACGCCAGCCATCCCCAAACGAATGGTCACTTACTTTACATCATTCTCTTCACAAAGTGTGTTCCTTGACTTATCAAGGTTGTACTTTCATACGTCAACTGATTCCATTTCATAGTATGAAAGTACAACGATGGAAGTGAATTTACTCCACTTCTTGAAACACACTCCTAGATACCGAAATAGATGCATGGTGGCTACATGAATCAAGAACCAACATTCAATCGAGATTTGAATCTAATAGTACAAACGTAGACAATTCATACTAAAAGATAATAAGTAACACAAGTTGGTGATCAAGCAACAAGCATTCATTAAACGATTGATGTTGAACTGAAAAGAAAGTATATCTCTATTGCAAACTTATGAATTACATTGCATGAAATGAAAACATGGGTAGCGGGGATACTCCCCGCACCCTAGTGTATAAGACTACTTGCTCATGGCAAGAACAAAGAAGGGGGTGAGAAGAGAGAGAGAGAGCATCATCTCTACGAAAGAGGGAGGAAGGTCGACCCCTTAGAGAGAGAGAGAGCAATGATATTCACACTTCACAGCTTGCTTGATGATGAATCCTCCTCTTCCCACCTTCTTTGTTGATGAGAGAGAAAGTAGCTTGGAGATGGAGTATGGATCTCAGACCGGCAGCCTCGGGGCAGTGGGTGAAGGATGGAATGGCTCTGGAACAATAGAGGCAGCCTTTGGATGTCTGAAACTTGATGATTTGTGAGGACCCTTTGGGTCTTATTTATAGGCTTTGAGTGGAACTCAAATGGTTTGGGAGATTTGGGCCCAAACGGTCGTGAAGACCGTTTGGACTCTCTCTCGGTTTGGAGACCGTTTGGACTCTCTCGGTTTGGAAACCATTTGAGTCCTCATGATTTGGAACCATTTGCCTTTATTTGGTCTTGGGACCGTTTGACTTTACACGGTCTTGGGACCGTTTGGCCTTCATTCATCTTGGGATCGTTTGGTGTCCATTCGGTCTTGGGACCGTTTGATGTCCATTCGGTCTTGGGACCGTTTGATGTCCATTCGGTCTTGGGACCATTTGGTGTCCATTTGGTCTTGGGACCGTTTGGTGTCCATTCGGTCTTGGGACCATTTGGAGTCCATTCGGTCTTGGGACCGTTTGGTGTCCATTCGGTCTTGGGGCCATTTGGTGTCCATTCGGTCTTAGGACCGTTTGGAGCTTTTGTAAATTTTTTTCGTGCTTTTCTGTAAGAAATAAAAGGGGGAAAGTTAGTCTAATGTATATTTACAAAAAAGAGTAAAGTTAAAGATTCTATCTAATTTATTTAAGAAAGAGTATGGAAAACTGTGGAAAGCTAGAAAGATAACATCGTAAAATGGGAGGTTATCACCCCCCCTAACTTAGAGTCTAGCTTGTCCTCAACCTAGATAGAGCTGAGGCATGTAGTGGCAAGGCAATTTTATTTAGTGAAGATTTCCATATTCCTGCTTCAATTCTAAACCAGAGATCTCCTGGAGTTTTATCAGGCTTCTACTAGCACTGACTCTTTCAGGTATCAGGAGTTTCTTGGAACTCAGGTTTCTTCCGTATCGCTTAGCTTGCATTGGGACCACCTTTTCCTTAATCGCATTCTGTGCATGTTTTCGACTCCAATCAGTTTTATACTTCTTTAAAAATCCTACTGGAAACTAAGATAGGAATGAGGGTTGGCGAAAGGTTGATGTGTAACTCCCCCTCTTTGTGGGGGATGGTTTATATAAAACTTTTAGGATCTCACTACCGGGAGAGACACATCTGCCTTTGTGAGGGTAGCTAAATGTACCGGTCGGGCGAGTCCTTTATCAGCTTTTCCATATATTCAGAGACCTTAGGATCTCATTACCGTACGCGACACATCTGCCTTTGTGAGGGTAGCTGAATGTACCGGGTGGGTGAGACCTTTATTGGTTCTTCATATAGGTCCTTATGCGTGGCACAACTCTCATGTTTTTATTCAACACTATGGCTTTTATTCTTATACTCACAGGCTTAGGAATTGGATATTTAGGGATTTTGTTTGGGCTGCCATGCCTCTTTTTGAAAAGAAGAAAGTTGTTCTTAGAGTTTCCGACATGCACTTATTTTGGTTTTCATACTTGGTGGTCCACTTGCAAGGTTCTTTGATTTGGATTTCACCTCGTTCCCTCCCGTCCTTGAGAGAGGTTTGGCTAGCTTTGGTTATGATGTTAACTTATGGAGGGTGTGGAACGAAATTGAAGCAGAAGCATGAAAATCGAATGTGGAAGTAAATTATTAGTTCGCCATTACATGCCTAAATTCTATGCCTGCTATTTCTATTTGAGGACTACTTTGATTCTGAATTTAGCTGGGGGTGACTTTTTCTTATGTACAAGAATTATTCTATCAAAGAAATTACTGAAAAAGTCTAAATGTGAAAAGAAAGGTAAAAAAATAATGCATAGAAAAGCAGGAGTGAATAAGAAGAGTAGAGGGACAAGGGTTGAAAAATGATACCTCTCCCTTGTCTAGTGTACTACCCCCCCTAACTTATCACTCACTCTATCCTCAGAGTGTCAAAGTGATAGGTTGAGAAGAACATGGACAAGGGCATTAGGCTTATGTTAGTCCTTTGTTAGCTCCATGTGTTCGGAGAAGATTAGCTGTGAACTTTCCACATAGAGCGTGGTAATCCACATCCATCATGTCCTCTACTGGTCTTCTAAGAACGGTGAGGGTGTACATCCAGTAGAGGATGTAGAAACCGTAGTCGTGTGATTCTCGAAGCTGCTGGGGGCATCTGTGGCTGAAGGCTGGGTGATGAAAGTGTGCTTTATCGTATGCCCTTGTGTGTTTTCTTAAAAGATCGTGTAGTTTGTCGACATACTCCTTTGCCACCTCCTCCATTGACATCTTTGCTATCACTTCATACTGATTGTGATCTGGATCAAATTGGCTGTTGGAACTGTTATAGATGATTGTTGTTCCTTCATGAAGATTTGTCACCATTAACATCCAGTTCTCTGAATGAAGGAAAAGGAGCATAATGAACTTCAGAGTTGTATGCTGGAGAAAAGAGATAAGCGCTTTTGTGGTTCCAAAGTTCTTTAACTTGAGAAGGTCGTCCTTCATGTAAGTTGATGCCATGTAAACTATAGGATGGTTCCGTCCGAGGAGAAATTGATAAGCAGTCATCAGGCTCATGGATAGGGATCCTTGTAATTGTACAATTTCATGGAGGGTATCTGCCATGACTAGAATGTCTCCTGCTAGAAAAACGAGCTCATCTTTCTCGGCATATAGCCTAGACATGATGAGTCAGAGTTTGTTTTCAGAAAGACTCTTGCAAGCGGCAAGGTCGAAGTTAGGAAACATCAGTTCAATGGCAGATAGGGGCACCATTTGTGTGGAAGGTTTGTTGATGGTGACCCCTATTAATAACTCAATGTCCCCTTTGTCTTTTGCCAAATCAAAACTGTAAGGGTCCCATTGTCTTTTTTTGGGCACCGTGGCGGGTTGTTGTTTCTCCAACTCCTGTAATGTTTGCCGGAATGGCTGTTTCTGTGAACATTGGATAGCCGAGTAGAGGTAGAGAGGGACGTCGTTAGGTGCCATAGTCGGGTCCCAAAAGAACCTTCTGTCACAAATGAGCTCCATGGCATAACACCCTCAGAGAGAGTGAAAATCTTCTGCGACCAGCTCGGTGAAGGGGATTTGTTGATTAAGCGCTTGTATGTGGCGTATAGTGCAGAAAGCGCAATCCCCAGATCCTTCTTTCATTTGGACTTGTGGGTTTATGATTCGGAACCATGGTTGGTTCCAACCCTGTCAGAGTGATGGCTTTGCAGCCCAATTAATTTTAGGAGCCGAAAAGGGATGCATCTTGCCTCCCTGGCTCCTAGACCAGCAAAATTGATGATTACGACTTTAAGCTCACTGGCGCAGAAGTTGTACACTTTGGCATCGCGAGCCTCAGTGTCAACAATCATGAGCAGCCAGTGGATGGAAACTTGGAAGGGTACTGTGATATATCATACCTTCCACTCAATCCCCCTACACAGTCGGTCGATAGTCTTGTTGTGTAAATCCTTGTATTGTAGACTTAGAGCCAAAGTAGGTGAGGCATTGAGAACTGGTTGCGACCTTTTTGAGCTTCTGTATGTTTCGATAGCATTGGAAAGAAGGACACAGAAGATTGTCATCTTCACTTTTGATTGAGGTCGAAGGATGATGCGGAAATCTTCACGTGTCATCTTGCGCTTAGTCTTTATATTTGTGTAGATGATGTCCCCCCCTTCTTTGGCATCGTCTATGATAGTGTTCAAGATGAATATGTCCTGGACATATAGGGTAGAGATGGCTGCCATGTCTAGGTCATGCATCTTCTTAGGTAGAGGTGGCGGCAGGGGGAGATCTTATAGTTGTGGAAGAGAAGTATGCTCTAGGTCATCCATATAATGCTGCAGAACTTCATCTTTTTCTGATTCAGAATCGGAGTCGAGTTCATCATCTGTGTCTAGACTCACTCTGTCTGACTCTTCTTGCTATGGGGGTAAGGGCACTGATTGTGTGGCAACACATCCCACTATCACACAGACAATGAGGTGTTACACGAAAACATGCGGAAATCACCATAAACCACATATTACCAAAAATACGAGTTAATTAAAACCAATTGTGGAGAGCAGATAAATTGAGAAACTATTACATTTAGGTCCTCATCCTGCAAGGAAACAGGTTATATAAACATTTACAAGTCTTGATACGTGTTCACATCTTAGAGGACCAGCTGTCCTGTCATCTCTTGAGTTCATCACATGTTTATACATACATAACAGCCCATATCCGGCCAGTAGCAGGATATACAAATATCAACAACTATACATCGTGAAACAACATCAAAACACCTCTAAGGACCTGAGAGTACAGGGATGACTCTAAAACTCTACTACAAAACAACCAAAACAACAACATATCCATCACTTGCCTTCTACTGCTCGTCTTGCTGCTTGGCCGCAACTCCGCGACCACCACCACATCTAGCTCGAACACCTAAAAAGGTGTAAACCATCGGGGTGAGACACATAGTCCCAGCAAGAAACATAACTCCCCACCGAAACTACAAAACCAAAGGAACATAAAGCAACAACAGCAGATAACTGCTAAAGGGTACAACAAGAGTAGTTTATAAAGTAAATCTATTCATACCGTCAAACTTACCAGATGTACGGAAGGCATATACTCAAGGTATTTCTTTATGGAACATGACTAACAAGATAAGGTTTATAAGATCTTACCACATAACATGAGGAACATATAAGTAACTGCAAGGTATAACAAGATTAACTACACAAGCAAGGCCTAGACCAATGTTTCGTGTTTTGCCTTAAGCAGTAAATACTATATGGCTGGATTACATATTATTATGCCCTGAGGAAGTGAGCCATACCGCTCAGGTCCAACCGACGGCTGCGAAACTTGGAGCCGGTGCCATACAAGGTCAATAAAAGAGCCGGACTCCACAACCTCCCACCTCGTGGTTAGTGCACGAGAACCAAAGCAGGACCACAGTCTTGTGCTTAAGTGGCTTCAGCCACAGGGTCAGCTCCATAGGCTACCCTTCCTCTAGCCTGCCTCAGTATAGGTCTCGATGCTAGTATATCTGAGCCATGGGCCTGTTCACCGTGCTCTGAGCCATGAACACATTCATGCTCCATCACACTGAGCCATGGGCATGTTCACCATGCTCATACACATATTCCGAGTCTGCAACCGCAGATGCACTTGATTCCCTCTCTATTTTAGGCTAGGAGAAACCTCACATATTCAACAATATGCGCTCCGGGTTAACCCGCAAGAGAACCCGTTTCACCATCACCAGCTCCTGACGATGATGGATCTATGGATCGGGAAAACTACATGATATGTTTCACTTGTGATTAGTTAATATATTTTAGGTGGATTGCAAGATTCAACCAAGTTGTATAACATGCAAACTATAACAAGAATAAACAACATAAAACTCAATATTATGCTTTTTTTGTAATCAACATCATCATGATCCATCACAAGGATCCAACATTACATGTTACCACTTGGCCTCTTGCCAATCATCTAGATCCATTCTCAAGGATCATCACATTGTCATGGGATCTCAATCCCTCATCACATACTGCCACTGCCTTTCAAGGCTTACATCATCATCATGGAATAGCAACCCCAAGTACTTTAGCCAAACACATCATACATGTTATCTCATTATCAAGAGTAACTATCAAAGCAATGTTAATCCTCATATATACCTCATAGCCTTTTACTTGTCTATGCATCACCTGTATGGTTAGTATACACAATAATCATGGATTAACAGAAAGATCATATTATTGATATAGGTCAACATTGATGATTTAGGTGCTGCGATCATAGATACAGTTCATGCAAGGAAATCTTATATGGTTACCATTTCTTAGCATTATCCATATCATCAAGATGATCACATACATATGTAAGGTCATGTTAAGTTACATAAATGAGCTCTACCATAACGATTACCATCAAGCATACTAAGGGTCACCAACGTGTTAACAAGAACATCATCCAACATATCAGTTTTCCATGAGGAGCAAGACCCTTACTAAAAGTACCCACTACCCTCACCAGAAGTGGTATCAGGCAGGGCACCCCTCATATCGTCCAACCATTTCAGCCTTATAACGGTCAAGTAAACCACCAAGGATAACAGGCAGCGCTTGGGATATAACGTGCAACGTTGTGTCGTGCTCTACATGCATCTCGGGAAACGCTGTGCAGCAAGGTCTGTCGTGCAATTGAGCCCAAGGGGCGTGTCGTGCAGGGTGTAATGCACGCTCATGCATGCCGGGAATCCACATGTATCGGGCACCAAGGTGTCGTGCAATGCCCAACCAGTGTCGTGCTGTTGGCCGACACACACAGAGCAAGGATTAACACGACGCCCGTCACAACATCACAGAGCAAGCTAACACATCCACACCTCAAGCCAACTACACTAAGCCATATTTAAGTCATGTGTGTGGGGCAGGGTGCTCAGCAAGAGGCAACGCCTAAGGGTGCAACTCAAACAGCCAGCAAGGAGCCTGTCGTTCAGCCAACCTATCCATGACCTATCGGTCGTCACAAGTAAGGATTGTGGTGTGACGCCCATCACAAGGTCAGGGACCAGGGGGTATCATCCATCACAGCCACCACAACGTGTCGTCCAAGGCTCTAGGTCAAGAGGGGTATCAGGCAGCACCTCCCCCAATATCATAATGATCAAGATGCAACTCCACAATGTCGTCACCAACCTCAAGCACAAGGGCACCAAAACCCTAATGGACCAAGAAGATGACTCACCTCTCAACTATCAAGAGAGAGGGGTATTGCCAAGCTTCATATCACCAATCGGGCAACACAAGGAACAACCATATCCAAGGTCCATATCTACCACAAAGCTCACCTTTCAAGTCCATGGTGAGAGGAGGGTGTTGCTCAAGCAACTAGAACACAAGCTCACCTCTCAACTTAAACGAGAGAGGGGTATTTCCCATATTACTAGAACTCAAGCTCACTCCTCAAGACCAAGGAGAGAAAGGGGTGTTGCTCACCAAGAAACCCTAGAATACATGGTTCGACCAATAATAGGTAACTAAGCAAGAGACTATACTAGTAACATGCATAGCTGACATAATCATAGCAACATATAAGAACATAGAAAGGAGGTAGTGTAATTAGGGTTAGGAGTTCTGTAACCCACCTTAAGCAAGCTCCAAGCTCCTAGCTCCTAGCTCCGAGATCCAAGCTCCAAGCACCACCAAGGAAGAAGGAGAGCAAGGAACTCTAGGGTTCGGCCACCACTAGAGGAAGAAGGAGACTCCAAGAAGGATCGACCACCAAGCTTGCAAAGGAAGAGAGTGTGTCGTGCACCAAGGGAGAGGGAGACTAAGGAACTAAAGGGATCCTTAGCAAGGGAAAGGAAACACATATATAGAAGAGGATGGAGGAGAAACCAAGGTAAAACAAGGCAAGGTGTCGCCCATCTAGGAGCACTTGTCCATGAGCAATGCCACCACTCTAGCATGCCCTACACACATGTCTAAGGCCATTGCCACATGCAAGCATCAAGCACCAAGTGTCCACTAGTGGTGACACAAACGAGGTCAAAGATGGTCAAAGGAGTCCATGGGAGACACACCACCATGGCCGACACAACCCTGGGTGACACACCCTGGGCGACACAAGCATGGCCGACAGACCACTGGCCGACATAGGACTCTCTTGCCCGACACAAGGTTCAACCAAGCAATGTCAGGGCACCCAAAAGGCCCCACAAGCTCAACTAAGCCCAAAGGAACTCAAGCAACGAGCCCAAACCTTCCTCTCAACACTAGAGGAAGCAAGGAGAGGGAGGAACACCTCTCAAGGTGGCAAACTTGCCCACAAACCCTAGCCTTGGGTTAATTGCAAGTAGCACCTCCAACTCTCAACAAAGCACCAACAAACCCTAACCACCACTAAAGGTGATTAGCAAGCAACTAAGCATCAGTGTTAAGCAAAGCAAATAGGGTAAACCCTAAACAGAGGTCAGGGTCCTTACAAGCTAACCCCCTACAAAGGGATTTTGTCCCCGAAATCCGAAGAGAAAAGCATAGGGTACTTCCTCCTCATCTCTTCCTCAAGCTCCCACGTGGCTTCCCCAACGCCACGATGTTGCCAAAGAACTTTCACAAGAACCAGGTCCTTCCTCTTCAGCTTCTTAACCCTTCTGTCAAGGATCGCCACATGACCTTCCTCATAGGTCACATCTTCATCAAGCTCAACTTCACCTGGCTATATCACTTTCCCTATATCTAGATGACTTTTCTTCAGCATACTGACATGGAACACTAGACGTAACCTATGCAACTCTGGCGGCATCTCTAACTTGTAAGCTACTTTGCCCATACGTGCTATGACTGGGTAAGGCCCCATAAATCTGGGTGCTAGCTTACTCTTCCGGCCAAACCTTAGCACACCTTTCCACGGAGAGACTTTAAGATACACTTTGTTTCCTACCTGGAACTCCAAGGGTCATCGACGATTGTCTACATAAGACTTCTGTCTGTCCTGTGCCGCTTTCAACTGTTGCTGTATCACTTTGATCTTTTCTGTTGTCTGCTGCACCAACTCAGGACCCAAAAGCTAATATTCACCAGACTCATACCAACACAAAGGAGATATGCACTTCCTGCCATACAAGGCCTCATAAGGAGCCATGTCAATGCTCCGCTGATAACTGTTGTTGTAAGCAAACTCTATCAAACTGAGATGTATGTCCCAAATGCCTAAGAACTGCAAAACACAAGCTCATAGGAGATCCTCCAAAGTCTAAATAGTCCTCTCAGACTGTCCATCTGTCTGCAGGTGGAAGGCAGTACTGAACCTCAACTGCGTTCCTAACGCTTTGTGCAACTGTTCCCAGAAATGACTCGTAAACTGAGGGCCTCTGTCAGAAACTATCATCGCTGGCACACCATCCAAACGTACTATCTCATCCAAATATACTCGAGCGAGCTTCTCGGTTGTATATGTTGTCTTTACTAGTAGGAAATGGGCAGACTTCGTCAATCTGTCCACTATCACCCAAATGGAATCATGATTCCTAGTTGTCCTGGGTAGACCAACTACGAAATCCTAGGGGTTGCAACGTACCTGCCGGCTTCTGATGCTCAGCTTTGACTTGATGACAAACCACACACCTAGCCACGAACTCGACTACATCTTTCTTCAAGTCGGGCCACCAATACAAGTCCTTCAGACTATGATACATCTTGGTGACACCTGGATGCATAGCATACATTGACGTGTGTGCTTCCTCGAGCACTAACTTCCTCAGATCATCAGCATCGGGAACTACCATCCTATCATGATAGCAAACTAGCCCTTCCTCGGACTCATGGAAACCATCACGCTTCTCGCTGCCGAATTCTGATCTGATCAACTGTATTGTATCATCTGTTTGTTGTGCATCTTTGATCTGCTGTCTCAGTGTAGGCTTGACTTGCATCTATGCTCAGCTAACAAGGAAACTTCCATCTGCACATTCATCTGTCGCAAGGAAACACGCTTATCCCATCTATGGCATACCAGGGAACTAAACTGTGCCTTCTTTGAAGGAAAAGAAGAAGACTTTCGGCTAAGTGCATCAGCTACCACATTCGCCTTATCAGGATGATACTCAATGGTGCAGTCGTAATCATTGATTAACTCCATCCATCGATGCTGTCACATGTTCAACTCTTGTTGTGAAAAGATGTACTTCAGATTCTTATGATCCGTAAAGATCTGACACACTTCCCCGTAAAGATAGTGTCTCCAAATCTTTAATGCATGAACCACTGCTGCCAACTCCAAATCATGAGTCAGGTAGTTCTCCTTGTGTTTCTTAAGCTGTTGCGAAGCAAAAGAAACCACATGATCTTCCTGCATAAGCACACAACCCAAACCTTTCTTGGAAGCATCACAGAAAACAACATAGCCCTTTCCATGCTATGGCAACACTAGTACTGGAGCACTAGTCAGCTTTTCCTTCAAACTTTGGAAAGCTTGCTGACAACAATCATCCCAGACAAAAGGTACATCCTTCCTAGTCAACTTTGTCATCGGTAACACAATCACACTGAAGTCCTTGATAAACCTCCGGTAGTATCCTGCCAAACCCAGGAAACTACGAAATTCTGTCGGCATCTTCGGCTATTCCCATTCTGCAACGGACTCCACCTTCTTCGGGTCCACTTTGACTCCTTCAGTAGATATCACATGACCCAAGAAAGTCACTTCTTCCAACCAGAACTCACACTTACTGAACTTGGCATACAACTGATGTTGGCGAAGAAGAGTCAATGCTATTCGAAGATGTCGCTCATGGTCATGCCAGTCCCTACTATAGATCAAGATGTCATCTATAAAGATTACAACAAATTGATCTAGAAACGGACGAAACACTCGGTTCATCAGATCCATGAAAGCAGCAGGTGCATTGGTTAGCCCAAACGGCATAACCACAAACTCGTAGTGACCATACCTCGTCCTAAAAGCTGACTTTGGTATGTCATCTGCCTTAATCCTCAATTGATGATATATGGACCGTAGATCGATCTTCGAAAACACTGTAGCACCACACAACTGATCGAACAGATCATCTATCCTCAGTAACGGGTACTTGTTCTTGATCGTGACCTTGTTCAACTGTCGGTAATCTATACATAACCACATCGACCCGTCCTTCTTCTTAACGAACAACACTGGAACACCCCAATGTGACATACTTGGTCGGATGAAACCTTTCTCCAACAACTCTTGCAACTACTTCTTAAGATCTGCCATCTCTACTGGATCCATCCTATACGGTGTCTGTGCAACTGGTTGTGTTCCTGAAACCAGATTGATCTCGAAATCAATCTCTCGGGGTGGAGGAACATCAGGAAACTCATCGGGAAACACATTGGCAAACTCTCGGACAACTGACACCTCCTCGAGACTAGGACCTTTCGCCTTGGTAGCCACAACGGTATCCACAACATGAGCTAAGAACGCCTCACATCCTTTTCATAGAAACTTCTCTACCACCATAGATGATACTAGACACGTCGGAAGAATCTTCCTATCTCCTTGGAAGATCCACTCCCTACCTCCATAATCAAACACAGCTTGCTTGGAACCACAGTCCAAAACAACTTTATACTTCTCTAAGGTATCCATCCCAAGGATAACATCGAAACCATGCATATCAAGTGGGATAAGATCCACTTGTATACTGTGTCCCGAAAAAGATAAGACACAAGATGGACACTCTTCTCGAAGCATCGAGGAACCATCAAGAGGGGTTTCTAACAACAGGCTATCTTTCTTACAGCTAACAGGTAAATGACAGTTCTCAAGCATACTATAGGCGATAAAAGAGTGTGTAGCACTCGGGTCAACCAGAATAGATATAAAGTAAGAAGAAGATATATCAGAATGAAATAACTCCATCTGACCTGTCACCACTCGTAGGTTGACTATCACCTCCGGCTGACTCATAGCATAGAATCGATACGTTGCTTGTTGTCCATGTCCTCTGCTTCCTTGAGCAGACGATCCCACATGTGACGCTTGACCGCGTCCTTGCCCTCTGCTACTACTGGGTTGCTATCTTTCTGACCCTTGTTGACTCTGCCTCGGTTGCTGTGTCACTTCAACATCTATGTTTGGGCAATTTGACTTGAAATGCCATGTCCGACCGTAGATATAGCATGTCCTGACTTCAAACTATGGCCTAGATGGCCCTGTCACTGCCACTGAAGCTATACTATGTGCTTTAGATGGAGAAGAAACATATCCTCTTCCCTTACTCGGAGACCACTTCGACGGTGCACCGGAACCTCTCATCACTGAAGGTGTTGAAAACCTGGGCTTCTTGAAGCCACCAAACCTCTACCCCTGGAACTAAGCAGGCCTCTTGTGAGACATGGATTCTCTTTTCTCCCTGACTGACCATTCAATCCTCTGGATAGATTCCACAAACATAGCAAACTTCTCTCGGTTCTCCAGTGCAGATGCAGGTGTTGTCAGCTCAGCACTCAGGCCTTTCTCAAAGTGTTTGATCCGCTCTTCATCTGTCGCTGCCATGTGAGGACAAAACCTCAACAGGTCCATGAACTTGGCTTCATACTGAGTGATGTTCATCGTTCCTTGGTGTAGACTCTCAAACTGACTAATCTTCTCATCCAAATATGTCTTCGGGAAGTATCTGCTGACGAACTCGCGCCGGAAAACCTCCCAACCGATCACCTCACCAGGTCTCTTCTCTTCCTCGATGATCCACCAGTGACCAATACTACCCTTCACAAGGTAGACAACGTGCTTTACTTTGTCTGCTTTGGGGATGTCGAGGATCCGGAAAGCCTTCTCAAGACTTGTCAGCCACAGATCTGCATCAGTTGGATCAGCCGTTCCAGCATAATATGAAGCTCCGACTCGGCGAAGCTGCTCAAAGGTCTTCCAAATACCTTATGTTTCACCATGGGGAGCCTGTGCTCTTGGCGGAGGCACTGGCAATCTTTCAACCATGAGATTCATCGTAGCCATCATCTGCCCCATAAGCTGTTGATAGGCAGGATGTTCAAGAATGGATGGGTCAGGTTGGGGGACCTCAGGCACCCGATCTTCATGTTCCTACCCTATAGTTCCATCAACTGATGCAACATCACTGTGCTCAGGAGCATGTTCTTCATGGTTTCCAGACATCTTGGATTTTCTTCTGCTGAGGGCAGAAGATGATTGTAAGAAAATCTAGGAAACTCACAAGAACAGACACACCATAATCCTAAATACCTGTAGACTCAGTGAACCTAGAGCTCTGATACCAAAACTTGTGGCAACACATCCCACTATCACACAAACATCGAGGTGTTATGCAAAAACGTGCGGAAATCACCATAAACCACAGATTACCAAAAATACGAGTTAATTAAAACTGATTGTGGAGAGCGGATAAACTGAGAAACTATTACATTTAGGTCCTCATCCTGCAAGGAAACATGTTATATAAACATTTACAAGCCTTGATACATGTTCACAGCTTAGAGGACCAGCTGTCCTGTCATCTCATGAGTTCATCACCTGTTTATACATACATAATAGCCCATATCCGGCCAGCAGCAGGATATACAAACATCAACAGCTATACATTGTGAAACAACATCAAAACACCTCCAAGGACCTGAGAGTACATGGATGACTCTAAGACTCTACTACAAAACAACCAAAGTAGCAACATATCCATCGCTTGCCTTCTACTGCTTGTCTTACTGCTTGGCCGCAACTCCGCGACCACCACCACGTCTAGCTCAAACACCTAAAAAGGTGTAAACCAGTGGGGTGAGACACACAGTCCCAGTGAGAAACATAACTCCCCGCCGAAACTACAAAACCAAAGGAAGATAAAGCAACAACAACAGATAAGTGATAAAGGGTACAACAAGAGCAGTTTATAAAGTAAAGCTATTCATACCGTCAAACTTACCAGATGTACGAAAGGCATATACTCAAGGTATTTATTTATGGAACATGATTAACAAGATAAGGTTTATAAGATCTTACCACATAACATGAGGAACGTATAAGTAACTGCAAGGTATAATAAGATTAACTACACAAGCAAGGCCTCAACCAATGTTCCGTGTTTTTCGTTAAGCAGTAAATACTATACGGCTGGATTACATATTATTATGCCCTGAGGAAGTGAGCCGTACCGCTCAGGTCCAACCGACGGATGCGAAACCCAGAGCCGGTGCCATACAAGGTCAATGGAAGAGCCGGACTCCACGACCTCCCACCTTGTGGTCAGTGCACGAGAACTAAAGCAGGACCACAGTCTCATGCTTAAGTGGCCTCAGCCACAGGGTCAGGTCCATAGGCTACCCTTCCTCTAGCCCGCCTCGGTACATGTCTCAGTGCTAGTTTATCTGAGCCACGTGCCTGTTCACCATGCTCTGAGCCATGAACGCATTCATGCTCCATCACACTGAGCCATGGGCCTATTCACCATTCTCATATACATATTCCAAGTCTGCAACCGCAGCTGCACTCGATTCCCTCTCTATTTTAGGCTAGGAGAAACCTCGCATATTCAATAATATGCGCTCCGGGTTAACCCACAGGAGAACCCGTTTCACCATCACCATCTCCTGACGATGATGAATCTATGGCCAAGGCAAACTACATGATATATTTCACTTGTGATTAGTTAATATATTTTAGGTGGATTGCAAGATTCAAACAAGTTGTATAACATGCAAACTATAACAAGAATAAACAACATAAAACTCAATATTATGCTTTTATTGTAATCAACATCATCCTGATCCATCACAAGGATCCAACATTACATGTTACCACTTGGCCTCTTGCCAATCATCTAGATCCATTCTCAAGGATCATCACATTGTCATGGGATCTCAATCCCTCATCACATACTGCCACTGCCTTTCAAGGCTTACATCATCATCATGGAATAGCAACCCCAAGTACTTTAGCCAAACACATCATACATGTTATCTCATCGTCAAGAGTAACTATCAAAGCAATGTTACTCCTCATATATACCTCATAGCCTTTTACTTGGCTATGCATCACCTGTATGGTTAGTATACACAATAATCATGGATTAACAGAAAGATCATATTATTGATATAGGTCAACATTGATGATTTAGGTGCTGCAATCATAGATACAGTTCATGCAAGGCAATCTTATATGCTTACCATTTCTTAGCATTATCCATATCATCAAGATGATCACATACATCTGTAAGGTCATGTTAAGTTACATAGATGAGCTCTACCATAACGATTACCATGAAGCATACTAAGGGTCACCAACGTGTTAATAAGAACATCATCTAACATATCGGTTTTCCATGAGGAGAAAGACCCTTACTAAAAGTACCCACTACCCTCATCAGAAGTGGTATCGGGTAGGGCACCCCTCATATCGTCCAACCATTTCATCCTTATAATGGTCAAGTAAACCACCAAGGATAGCGGGAAGTGCCTGGGATATAACACACAACGCTGTGTCGTTCTCTACATGCATCTCAGGCAACGCTGTGCAACAAGGTCTATTGTGCAACTGAGCCTAGGGGGCGTGTCGTGCAGGGTGTAACGCGCGCTCATGCATGTCGGGCATCCACATGTATTGGGCACCAAGGTGTCCTGCAACGCCCAACCAGTGTCGTGCTGTTGGCCGACACACACAGAGCAAGGATTAACGCGATGCCCATCACAACATCACAGAGCAAGATAATACCTCCACACCTCAAGCCAACTGCACTAAGCCATATCTAAGTCATGTGTGTCAGGCAGGGTGCTTAGCAAGAGGCAACGCCTAAGGGTGCAACTCAAACAGCCAGCAAGGAGCCTGTCGTTTAGCCAACCTATCCATGACCTATCGGCTGTCACAAGAAAGGATTGTGGTGTGACACCCATCACAAGGTCAGGGAACAGGGGGTATTGTCCATCACAACCACCACATCATGTCGTCTAAGGCTCTAGGTCAAGAGGGGTATCGGGCAGCAGCTCCCCCAATATCATAACGATCAAGATGCAACTCCACAAGGTCGTCACCAACCTCAAGCACAAGGGCACCAAAACCCTAATGGATCAAGAAGATGACTCACCTCTCAACTATCAAGAGAGAGGGGTATTGCCAAGCTTCATATCACCAATTGGGCAACACAAGGAACAACCATATCCAAGGTCCATATCTACCACAAAGCTCACCTTTCAAGTCCATGGTGAGAGGAGGGTGTTGCTCAAGCAACTAGAACACAAGCTCACCTCTCAACTTAAATGAGAGAGGGGTATTTCCCATATTACTAGAACTCAAGCTCACTCCTCAAGACCAAGAAGAGAAAGGGGTGTTGCTCACCAAGAAACCCTAGAACACATGGTTCGGCCAACAAGAGGTAACTAAGCAAGAGACTATACTAGTAACATGCATAGCCGACAGAATCATAGCAACATATAAGAACATAGAAAGGAGGTAGTGTAGTTAGGGTTAGGAGTTATGTAACCCACCTTAAGCAAGATCCAAGCTCCTAGCTCCAAGCTCCAAGCACCACCAAGGAAGAAGGAGAGCAAGGCACTCTAGGGTTCGGCCACCACTAGAGGAAGAAGGAGACTCCAAGAAGGATCAGCCACCAAGCTTGCAAAGGAAGAGAGTGTGTCATGCACTAAGGGAGAGGGAGACTAAGGAACTAAAGGGATCCTTAGCAAGGGAAAGGAAACGCATATATAGAAGAGGATGGAGGAGAAACCAAGGTAAACGAAGGCAAGGTGTCACCCACCTAGGAACACTTGTCCATGAGCAATGCCACCACTCTAGCATGCCCTGTACACATGTCCAAGGCCATTTCCATATGCAAGAATCAAGCACCAAGTGTCCACTAGTGGTGACACAAATGAGGTCAAAGATGGTCAAAGGCGTCCATGGGCGACACACCACCATGGCTGACACAACCCTGGGTGACACTCCCTGGGCGGCACAAGCATGGTCGACACACCACTGGCCGACACATGGCTCTCTTACCCGACACAAGGTCCAACCAAGCAAAGACAGGGCACCCAAAAGGACCAACAAGCTCAACCAAGCCCAAAGGAACTCAAGCAACGAGCCCAAACCTTCCTCTCAACACTAGAGGAAGCAAGGAGAGGGAGGAACACCTCTCAAGGTGGCAAACTTGCCCACAAACCCTAGACTTGAGGTTAATTGCAAGTAGCACCTCCAACTCTCAACAAATCACCAACAAACCCTAACCACCACTAAAGGTTATTAGCAAGCAACTAAGCATTAGGGTTAAGCAAAGCAAACAGGGTAAACCCTAAACGGAGGTCAGGGTCCTTACAGATTGTTCTGGTGCAGAGTAATGATGGGTTGCTGATGTTGGTGGACTAATGTTGGTTCCTAAGATACATTGCTGGAACTCAGCAAAAGCCACTTCTTTGGCAGCTTCCCCCATATATCCCATGGAATAATAGTTAAGGAACTGATCCCCATATGATATGTTAATGTTTTCAGTGTGATCGGGGGATTTGGGATCTTGTCCACCTTCTTAGTGGTCTTTGTCTGCTCCCTTCTTTGAAGGTTCTATTCGTCGGCTGGTTCCCTCCCCAGCATGTCTTGGGTCATTAGGTTTGTCATCTGAAGAGGAGGTGTCATCATTGGAGTTAGTGGATGAGTCAGAATCTTCTTCTTCGTCTGCCACCTTATCTTTTATTTGTTTTGGCATTGTTTTCTTGCTCGACCGGTGAAGTTCTTGTAATCCATCAAGAGCCACTTGCACATGCTCGTGTGTCTCAAGCAGTGCATCGTGGGTTTCCTTGAGACCAGAGTATCGTGCCTCGGTAGAGAGGAGTCGTGCAGAAAGGTCTGTGACTTGAGCTCAGAGGTGATTGATTTCATTATTTGACGACTCCTCTTGGCGGCTATTGAGCTGTGCAAGGGTGTTAGTGATGTCGTACAAACGTGTGCTGAAAGCAGTTTGTTGCTGCTTAAGCTCGCGAAGGCTCTCTGGCAGAGGTTGAGTCTACGTAGAGATTCTTTCGACTTGTTGAGCCAACATTTCTTACTGGCTTTTCACCTCAAGCACCAACTATGGCAATTGTTGTAGGCAGTCGTCGATGCGTTTGACTTGTGTGGCCACTACTTCCTACCGTTGGTTGATGCTTGAGAGGATGCCAAGTAAGGCACGGTTTTTCTCGTCAATCTTGGAGACCTATTTTGTAAGACCCTGCACACAAGAAAAAATAGATTGCATTATGTTAGAAGGGTCAGTGAGGAGGTTTCGAATGGCGTCAAATTGACTTCTGAATTCCTCACTGACATTTGAAAAAGGGACCCCTGAAAAGGATGGATGGGATGGCTGGGGTCGGGGTGGAAGGGTGGTAGTGTCTTGCGACAGAGACACTAATGATGGTCCCACAAACTGCATGGTGACTGTAGATGGAGTCACCAGCGGTGTCGGTATGGTGGTGGATGTGAAGGGTGGTGACATTCTGGGAGAAAAGGGTTGATTCATAAATGGCAATGGGAAAGCGGTGGTGGTGGATGCGAACGAGGTGAAAGCGAGGTCAGGCATTGATGTGAATGGAATGCCCAATGAGAAGGGGATTGAGGCGGAGGATGTGAGTGGGGGTGCAGATGTGGGGAAGGGATTTGTTGGTGGAATTATTGTGGAGACTGATGGGAGGGTGGTGGATTGTGGAATGGTGGAGGATGGTAGCGTGGTGGGGGTGGTGGTGGAGGTAAGCTCAACATTTAGACTCATGATGAAAGAGTCTAATGATGAGGTGGTGATGTGTTCTTCAGGGAGAGGAGGTTCTTCTTATGGATTTGGTCGTGATGTCAGCGTCCCCGATAGCTGTTGTGGTTGCAAACGCCCTTTGGATGGTTGTTTCACCGGGATTTTTGTTATTCTAGCTGCCGGGGCGGTGATGCTATGCTCTGTCTGACCTACTTTTGCTTGCTTTTCTACTACTTGGACTGAGGCCAGGAGGTTAGTAATCTCCTCTTCATTGAAGAGGAGCTTATCCTTGTCATAATCTGCTAGTTTTGGTAGAGGAAGCAGTGTCCTAGAGGATTTTACTGTGGGACAGAAGATGTAGTGTATCTTAACATCCTTTTCCTTAATGATGTATGACTTCTTTAAAGTCTACTCATTAGTAAGGATGTCACCCTTGATCTTCGTACATCTGGGCAGTAGTCTGTCCATCTTGAGATAATGCAGAATTGAGGTTATGTGTCCTCTGACACATACTTCTTTCCCAAGGGTGTAAGCTGTGTGCTTGTGTATCAATTGTCGTCCTATGTTGACTGGCAGCCCATTAAGGATGGACTAGAGGACGAAAAGATCGTAAATGTTAACATTTCCACCCTCTATCCTAGGGAAGAGTGTGCCTATGAGGATTTTGTGTAGAGCGCGCACCAACCCAGAATGAATATTGGAGGCCTTGCAGGTCTTTTGCCTCAAAGGTTGGGATCCCTATCAGGGATTTCCAGAAGATGTTTTTGTTGAACTGGGAGCTGTCAACGCCTACATATTTGGCTTTTTTCCAACTACTCCTTGTTGTCTATAAAGATTTCATTGAGTAGATTTTCTGTTATGACAACTTTGTTGCCAAAGAGTTTGGTGACCAGCCTGCGGTCGCCTCTGTCTCTTGGTCTGTCTATTATGTCCATTGCTTCTTTGTGGAGGAAGGTAAAAAATCAGTTGTTGGCTCAATATAAGAATTCTCTGTGACAAAGCAGAGTCTTGCAAGGTTGGCATTATCGAGAAAGGTGAGGATTCTGTCATAAATCCCCATCTTTTTCTGTATATAGGAGCAAACATACTTTGTCGGCTTCAGTGTCTTATCGAAGGATGGAAGGGTGTGGATGAATAGGTTTGCTGGTGGTGGTGCTGTAGTGGTGATGGTGGAGAAAACAGGAATGGTGGTGGTAATGGCGGTGGTAGTAGTGGTTGATGGAATGTATCCTGCCAGGATTTGTTCCCTTGTAGTGGCGGGATGGACCTTCTTCCTTGCCTATTTATTTGTAGGTTGTTCTTTGGCAGCTTCCTGGGCCTTCCTTTTCCCTTTGGACTTTGTAGTTGGGGATTCCTCCTCGGGGGTTGGCTGGTATTCTGAGCCTTCATCACTGGAAGAAATTTCTTCCACTTCTTGATCAGGCTCCTCAGTTAAACACATGTTGATGCGGTCAATTTCATTCATGACCGCGAGTAGGTTGACTTTCGGTGGGACCTTTCCAATGTTTTCATAGATGTCTACAATCTTCTGGAGCTTGGCATGGTCTTCCATCAGTTGCTCCCTTGTCCAGAAGGGAGCATCATCAGTTCTGATGGCTTCTTTTACGGGTGATTCCATATCTAGAAAATTACAAAAGACCGTGTGTTAAAAGGATTTGAATTTGCAAAGATAACTAGTTTATTAAAAGAAAAGTTACATTATGTATGTTTTAATGTTTTTAGGTTTTAGTGGAATCCAAATAGTTTGTAAAACCAAATGGTTTTAGGACCGTTTGGCCCCAAACGGTTTTAGGACCGTTTGGCCCCAAACAGTTTCAGGACCGTTTGGATCCAAGCGGTCGAAACCGCGAGGAAGGTGGAACGTCGAGGTCATCGATGGTTGGTTAAAAATGTGACGAAAATAGCAAATGACGGTGGTGACACGCACATCGGAGGATAACGAAAGCCCCATCGGCGACGCAGCATTGGCGACGACGAAAACAAGGTGGTGTGGTGACGGAGAAGATGGAAATGGCGACTGTGTCGAACTGCTGGTTCACCTTGCTGTGTGACGGAGATTCTAATGGTGAAACACACGAGGAAGACGGTTGTGTCATCGGATATGGTGGCAGAGAGACGGACGACACGAGTTGAGCGGGAGCGAGAGATGAAGGGGATGAAATAGTGCTTGCGCGAGGGTTTAGGGAATTCGAGATTTTAGAAGAGGAAAAAGGGAGGGGTTGGGGTTATATTTATAGGATTTGGGGGGGGGGGGGCTGTTACAAATTCCCAATTGCAAATGGTTTTGAGAACGTTTGGGTTCCAAACGGTTTCAAGACCGTTTGGGACCAAACGGTTTCAAGACTATTTAGGATCAAACGGTTTCAAAACTGTGAGGTTAAGATTTAATTGGATTTTATATTTTTATGTTTGTTTTGGTTATTTATGTGAATTTTTATATTTTCAGATTAAAGATGATAAACCTAAATTAAATGAAGAGATTAGAAAAAACTAGGAAAAATAAAAACGGTGATACCCAGATCTTGGGTTGCCTCCCAAGTAGCGCATGGGTTTTACGTCGTTGGCCCGACAAAAATCCGGTTTGGTTATGTCGAAGCTGAGGGATCGTGGATCTCGATAGTTTGTCTTAGTATTTTGTCTGCTGGTGTGTAATATCTCTTCAATCTGTGGCCATTAATTATCCATTCTCCCCCATTATTATTAAAGATGATGACTGCTCTGGTGGGGTAGATGTGTTTAATTGTGAAGGGTCCAGACCATTTCGTGTGGAGCTTTCCAGGAAACATCTTAAGTCTGGAATTGAAGAGGAGGACCTTATCTCCGATAGCAATATCTTTTCTTTTGAGGTGGCCATCGTGCCACATCTTAGTTTGTTCTTTATAGATTCTGGAACTATGGTAGGTTGTCATTCTAAGATGCTCAATTTCTTGTAACTGGAGTTGTTTGTATTCACCATCGCTTTTAAAATCAAAATTCAGTTGTTTAATGGCCCACCATGCCTTATGTTCCAGTTCAACTGGAAGATGGCATGATTTCCCATATACCAGTCAGAACAGGGTTGTTCCAATCAGTGTTTTATACGGTAAGCCCAAAGGGCATCGAGAAGCTTGGTGGACCAGTCATTACGATGTCTATTGACTGTTTTCTCTAAAATTGCTTTAAGTTGTCTATTCAAAACTTTGACTTGGCCTCTAGTTTGTGGGTGGTAAGGTGTGGTGACCTTATGGTTGACTCCATATTTTTTTAGGAGGGCTTCAAAGCTTCTTTCCAGAAAATGGGTCCCTCCGTCAGATATGATAGTTCGGGGGACTCCGAATTTGGGGAAAATGATATCTTTGAACATCTTGATGACTGGCTTTGAATCGCTGGAAACGGTGGGTATAGCTTCTACCCATTTTGAGACATAATCCACAGCAACCAGTATGTAAGAAAATCCATAGGATGAGGGGAAGGGACCCATGTAGTCTATTCCCCAAACATCAAAAAGTTTGATTTCTTGCCACAAAGTGAGAGTCATTTCATTCCTTTTAGTTATGCTGCCAGAAAGCTGACATTTATTGCACGAACTTACAAAATCATAGGAATCTCTTGCTATTGTTGGCCAAAAGAAACTCGATTGTAGAACTTTCAGAGCGGTCTTTTTCGAACTCATGTGTCCCCCAGTGGGGCCAGAATGACAATGCTCTAAGACAGGAGTAATTTCCTCTTCTTGAATGCAGTGACGGAAATGTCCGTCTGCACATAGACAAAAAAGATAGGGTTCATCCCAGTAGTATTTCTTAACATCATGGAGGAATTTCTTTTTATCGTGGTGAGAGGCGGAAGGGTGGATGATTCACGTAGCTAGATAGTTCACTATGTCAGCGTACCAGGGAAATCCGGTGGTAATTTTCATAAGCTGGTTGTCAGGGAGGGAGTCTCGGATAGGTATATTGTCGTCATCTTGACATTCGATGCGACTTAGATGGTCAGCGACGACATTTTCCACTCTGCTCTTGTCTTTTATTTTAAGATCAAATTCTTACAACATTAATACCCAACGGATGAGTTTGAGTTTTATATCTTGTTTCTGAATAAGATATTTGATGGCGGAGTGGTCCGTATGTACTATGACCTTTGATCCAATTAGATAAGAAAGAAATTTTTGGAAAGCATAGATGACGGCTAAGAATTCCTTTTTAGTAGTATTATAATTCTTTTGCACCTCATCTAACATCTTGGATGTGTAGTATATTATATATGGATTTTTTGTCTATTCTCTGCCCCAGCACAGCCCCTATGGCATAATCACTAGCGTCACACATTATTTCAAAAGGTTGTCACCCGTCAGGTGCTCTTAGAATGGGTGTTGAGGTTAGAGCATTCTTCAAAGTTGTAAAGCTATGCAGGCATTCCTGATCAAAGTTGAAATCGACATCCTTAGTCAATAGGTATGTCATAGGTTTTGCTATTTTTGAGAAGTCTTTGATAAATCTTCGGTAGAACCCGACATGACCCAAGAAGGCTCGCACTCCCCTTATGTCTTTAGGCAGTGACAACTTTGAAATGACATTGATTTTTGCCTTGTCTACTTCGATTCCTCTTTTGCTTACTCGATGTCTGAGGACAGCACCTTCGGTCACCATAAAGTGACATTTTTCCCAGTTTAGGATAAGGTTTGTTTCCTCGCATATCTGTAGGACTTTACTTAGGTTGAGCAGATAGTTATCAAAAGAATCTCCATATACTGAAAAATCGTCCATAAACACCCCCATAATGGTTTTGGTTAATCCCACAAAGATAGCAGTCATGCACCTTTGGAAGGTTGTGGGTGTGTTGCATAGCCCGAAGGGCATCCTTCTGAAGGCGTATGTTCCAAAGGGACAAGTAAATGTCATTTTTTCTTAATCTTCAGGGTGAATTGGGATTTGGTAAAACCCAAAATATCCGTCAAGGTAGCAAAAAAAAATTTGGTGGGCTAGCTGCTCAAGGACTTCATCGAGGAACGGTAAGGGAAAATGGTCCTTCCATGTCGATTTGTTCAATTTTCTATAATCAATGCACATTCTCCAACCAGTAATGGTCCTTGTAGGTACTAGTTCATTCTTATCATTTAAGACAACAGTGGTTCCCCCCTTTTAGGGACCACTTGGACAGGACTAACCCACTGAGAGTCAGAAATTGGGTAGATAATACCCGCTTTCAAGAGTTTAAGAACTTCAAGGCGAACTACCTCTTTCAGATTTGGGTTCAGTTTTCTCTGGTGCTCCCTCGAGGGTTTGAAATCTTCTATCATTGGTAGTTTATGTATGCATAGAGTTGGGTTAATGCCTGTTAGGTCAGTCATCTTGTACCCAATTGCTTTCTTGTGCTTCCTTAATTCAGTGAGAAGCCTTTCTTCCTGGTCATCAATCAGAGAGGAGATAATGATAACTGGACATAATTTTTCTTCATCTAGGAAGACATGTTTGAGCCCAGTTGGTAGGGTTTTCATTTCCACGGCTTTGGGTACTTCTGTTGTTTCTAATGTGGAGACAGATTTCAGTTCTTCAAAAGTGGCTTCTAGGGCTTTTTCAGCCTGCTCCAAATATTGCAGGCATCGCTGAACTAACTTGTTGGTTGAAAATTCAGCTTCCGGATTTATTAGAGCGTCCTCTAATGCATCTGTTGATGCTAGATTTTCTTGTTTGAGTTGAGACATTTTATCGATTGCTTCAACCAGAAAAACCTCTTCATGAATACTAGGGCTCTTCAGGATGTTGAAAACCCTGAATTGAACATTTTCTTTACCCAACCTCAAGGTAATTATACCAGCCTCGACATCAATTAATGCTCTAGCTATGGAGAGGAAGGGTCGACCAAATATTATCGGGTACCTTAGGTCTTCTTTTATATCCATAATGACGAAACCACAAGGGACATACGAGTCCCTTCCCACTCTTACTGGAATATCTTCAATGATTCTGAGGGGTGCAGTAATGGTGGAATCAGCGAGTTGGATGGTCATTGCTATAGGAAATACGTCAGTGAACCCCAATCTTTTGCACATGGAGAATGGAATAATTAATATGCTGGCTCCCAAGTCAGCCAATCCCTTTTTACAAGAAGTGTTCCCAATAGAGAATTGTATGCCAAAGGAGCCAGGGTCTTTCTATTTTTTTGACATTTTATTCAAGATGATATCAGAAGTGGTTTGGGCTAGTTTGATAGTTTCATGCTCCTCTGTCATATATTTCTTTGACAGCAGGGTCTTCAGATATTTGGACCAGGTTGGGATTTCAGATAGGGTGTCGAGAAAAGGAATATCAACATAAAGTTTCTTCATTTCCTCTTTGAATTTCTGGAATCTAGAGTCCAGTCTGGTTTCCTTTAGCCTGCCAGGATAGGGTATCCTTGGCTTATATTGTGGAACCTCTGGTTCTTTGGGACCTTGTTCCTTTTCTTTCCTTTCTTCAGCTTCTTGACCTGATTCTTCTATTGGGATTATTTCAGTTACATCCATGTCTTCTTGATTAACCGATATGGCTTCAGTGAGAGAACGACCAGACCTTGTTGTAACAACATTTAATTGTTCTGGTCTATGTTGGCCGTGTCTTGGATTTGCTTCTGGCTGGCCAACAAAAGCGCCCACTGGAGGTTTTAACTGAGTTGCTATCTGTGCTAACTGAGTTTCCACATCTTTTTGCTGGGCTTGCTGGTTAGCCAGCATGGTTTGCTGTGATTGTAGCATTTACCTTATCAAGGATAGTTCATCAGTCTGTTGTGGTAGGGCATTATTTTGTTTGAACTCAGTGAGTTGTTGCTGCCCTTGAGGTGGTTGTTGTTGAGGTGCCGGCAACTGAGGTTGATGCGGCTGTTGCAGCTGAGTTTGTTGTAATTGCGGGTGTAGAGGAGGGTGAGTATACTGGTAGTATGCATAGGGATTTCTTGGGTAGTTGGATCTTTGGAAATTGTTTCTAAGATTCCCTTGATTTTGGTTTTAGTTGCTTTGAAATCCAGGTGGTAGTCTGTTGGAGGATCCACCTTGTGTTTGATGTTGTGGGTTAGCAGTTCCCGCATGATTTCCATATTGAAAACCAGGATGATTTCTCGGTTGATTTGGATTGTAGTAAGCTTGTCCTGGTATGGAATGAATGGAATTTACTTGTTCTGGCATTTGATCCTCAGGGTGTTCAATAATCGGCTCATACTATGGTTGACGTGGTTGCAAATCCCTCATAACATTGTATAGGAGACCACATGACAATGTGGGATGATCTGATGCATGACAGGCCTCGCAAGTTCTAGAGGCTGCTTTAGCTTGTTGGGGGTTCTTCTTTCTATCATACTCCCCAAATGATGCTTCGAGGGCTTGTTGCTTGTTGGCTATGGGTTTCAAAGCTTCGGCTATGGCTTTCATTTCCATAGATTCTTCAGCTTTACAAACCTTTAGAACTCCTCATGTGGTCGCCCTCCCCCAATTGGATTGATTTTCTGCTCCGAGAGTGACGATTCTCCAGGCGTCTTCACAGTTTTGTCTCATAAAGTTTCCTCCAGATGAGGAATCTAAGAACTTTTTTATTTCATCACTTACTCCCCTGTAAAAAGTTTCTATGAGTTGATTTTGTGAGATTCCATGGTGAGGGCACTTCCTCAAGGGTTCCTTGAACCTTTCCCATGAATCAGCCAGTGACTCCCCTGGTAGTTGAAGGAATTGGTTGATTTGCCCTCTGATTTGGTAGGTTAGTGAAGGTGGGAAGAATTTCTCCAAGAACTTCTCTTCTAAGGGAGCCCAGGTGGTGATTGGCTCCATGTCCAAAGAATTGTACCAGCTTAATGCTCTTCCTGACAAGGTGAAATTGAAGAGTCTGAGCATGACTGCATCCATGGTTATCCCATCTTATGGTACCAGCCTGCAAAGAGATTTGAACCTCTTCAAATGGTCCATGCAGTCATCTCTGGCACTTCCAGAGAATGAGATGCCCTGCATTATTTGGATCCATTGTGTCCTTATCTCAAAATTAGGAGTGTCGATGAGAGGTGGTTGGACTGGATGGTTATCTTCATAGTTCTTGGTAACAGTGTAGTCCTGTAGTTGCTTGCTTCTTACCAATAGTTGCGCAACAGCCTTGGCTACTTCATTCTCGGCACAGATGCGAGCTTGCTCTTGAGCCTGTACTTCAGCCTGAACGTGGGTGTTCGTGTCAGCGATGAGTTGCGCTCGTTGGGCAGCTATGGCAGTGTTGACCCTTTCCATCACTAGTGCAGCTTGGCGTTGATCTTTGACCATTTGTCTGGCTCTTTGACAATTAAGTCTAATGCGGTGGTGGAAACTTCTCTCTACCTCAGAGTTGTACTCTGGATCAGGGGAGAATCTGAGATTATGTGATGGTTGCATACACGTCTTCTACCTGGGTAGAGGAAGAAACAAACTTTTTAGATGATGTAGGAGATATGATGAAATCAAGAGAATATGGAGTGATGTTTAAAGAAAAAGTGTAAACCCCTAACCAACTAGAAAGATGATAAATGAAATTAAAACGTTCTGTTGTCCCCGACAACAGTGCCAATTTTTGATGGAGCTTCCACTTGCATGGAATTGTGTGCACCACTTAAAGTCCTAAAGATAGTAAGTCTTTAGGTTTAGCCTTGCTTATACTAGATTAAAAACTCCACCCATGTATGCTAGGATACGTGGAAGTCTTATCGTAGTATATTTAAGGGTTGAATCCACAGGACAACTGTCTTGTCAAGATCAACAAGATAAAAAATGTTAGAATTTCATTTAACTCCTTAAAAGTTGGTATTTAGATCAAAGAGTTGGTTTGTTTGTTTAAACTAAGTGCAAGTAAAGTAAAAGCAAGAAAGTAAATTTAGGGTTGTAAACAATGTTAAGAAACCACTAGGATGTGATCGGCTTTCACCACCACTACACATGGATCAAAACATGCAACATTGTAACATAACCTGTAATTAGAGTCTAAACAGTTAGTATCCTTGTAGATTTCATTTCCTTTCAGAGAACTAACTACGAGAAGTGTGGGAATGTTGCAATGCCATCCATCCCCAAATGAATGGTCACTTACTTTACATCATTCCCTTCGCAAAGTGTGTTCCTCGACTTATCAAGGTTGTACTTTGATACGTCAATTGATTCCATTTCATAGTATGAAAGTACAATGATGGACGTGAGTTTACTCCACTTCTTGAAACACACTCCTAGATACTGAAACAGATGCATGGTGGCTACATGCATCAAGAACCAACATTCAATCGAGATTCGAATCTAATAGTACAAACGTAGACAATTCACACTAAAAGATAATAAGTAACACAAGTTGGTGATCAAGCAACAAGCATTCATTAAACGATTGATGTTGAACTGAAAAGAAAGTATATCTCTATTGCAAATTTATGAATTACATTGCATGAAATGAAAACATGGGTAGTGGGGCTACTCCCTTCACCCTAGTGTATAAGACTACTCGCTCATGGAAAGAACAAAGAAGGGGGTGAGAAGAGAGAGAGTGTGTCATCTCCACGAAGGAGGGAGGAAGGTCGACCCCTTGGAGAGAGAGAGCAATGATCTTCACACTTTGTAGCTTGCTTGATGATGAATACTCCTCTTCCCACCTTCTTTGTCGATGAGAGATAAAGTAGATTGGAGATGGAGTATGGATCTCAGACCGGTAGCCTCGGGGTAGTGAGTGAAGGATGGAATGGCTCTAGAACAATAGAGGAAGCCTTTGGACGTCTGAAACTTGATGATTTGTGAGGACCCTTTGGGTCTTATTTATAGGCTTTGACTGGAACTCAAACAGTTTGGGAGATTTGGGCCCAAACGGTCGTGAAGACCGTTTGGACTCTCTCTCAGTTTGGAGACCGTTTGGACTCTCTCGGTTTGGAAACCGTTTGAGTCCTCATCAGTTGGAACCGTTTGCCTTTATTTGGTCTTGGGACCATTTGACTTTACATGGTCTTGGGACTGTTTGGCCTTCATTCGGTCTTGGGACCGTTTGGTGTCCATTCGGTCTTGGGACCGTTTGATGTCCATTCGGTCTTCGGACCGTTTGGTGTCAATTTGGTCTTGAGACCGTTTGGTCGGTCTTGAGACCATTTGGTGTCCATTCGGACTTGGGACCGTTTGGTGTCCATTCGGTCTTGGGACCATTTGGAGTCCATTCGGTCTTGGGACCGTTTGGTGTCCATTCGGTCTTGGGACCGTTCTGTGCTTTTGTAAAAAAAATTAATGTTTTTCTGTAAGAAATAAAAGGGGGAAAGTTAGTCTAATGTATATTTACAAAAAAAGAGGAAAGTTAAAGATTCTATCTAATTTATCTAAGAATGAGTATGGAAAACTGAGGAAAACTAGAAAGATAACATTGCAAAATGGGAGGTTATCAGATATCTATATGCTTTTATTGTTGCTAGTTCTTATGTCTCTATGAATATTTGTTGAAAACTATGATATAGAATGAACAGATAAGAAATATGTTGAGATTGAATTTAACATGCACTTATTACATTTGAGAAACCCTAATGAGGGTAGATGATGCACAATGAGATTATGTCTCAGGATAAAGGCCCACGGATGATGATAAAACCTTAATGGGGTAAATGTTGGAGAATAATATTATGTCTTGGGATGAAGGCCCACAAGAATTGTATGTGTTGCAAATTATAGGTTTTTGTGCTTCTTGTTTGGTATTGTCTTTCTTGACAAACCTAATTTGTTCATGTTATTCTATTAATGCGAGAATACACACATATGATATACGATGTTTTGAATTCTTTTAAGATGGATAAAAAAAGAGATTAATAGCAAGTAAAATGATGACACATCTAGTTAGGTTCCCTAAACACCATGAGTTCCTCGAGCTCCACACCAGCGAAACAAAATGGATCTCCTTGTTGTAATCGATGAATTATGACATGGATTTTTGGAGTGTGGATCGAGACCTTAAAGTTTATTTAGGAGTTAGTCATTTGTAGTGGATCTAGCCCTAAATCCTTGTTGTGAAAGGCTATGTCGATGAGGAATAGACTCTGATGAAATGAATTATGTGATATATGAAGATATGAAAAATGTTGTGATATGTGATCTATTATTTTGTTGGTTCCTATCTTTTTGTATCTGAGATGAGGGCGTGAGCCTCTTTAGGAAACCCTGAGTTGGTCAGCATCTGTTGGTTGATATCTTAGGGTGGATGGCTAAACCCTAAGATAGTGACGATGAGGTGTTGATACGAGAATCATACGTGGCAACTTCTACTTGGTGAGGTACAAGCCATGTAGTTTTAGGGAAAAAGAATAAAAGATGACAAGCCGTGTAGAATATGATTTGAATGCTTGTTACATTTCTTGTATTGTTGGCTGATAATTTGTCACATTGTTGATTATATTTCTTATTGTGGAAAATAATCATTCAGTATAGATAGTATCTATTCATATTCTGATCTATCTTGCTGACAAGTAGTAAATGTTGGGATATATATCCACTCTGAATATGATTTGGATTGATTGTCATTTGATAGTACTATTTGGTAGACATGTCTTATGTGTGCTTCAGCTTTAGGACTACAGGATGTGTTCTTGGTCTGGTTGGTGGGGTGTCACAAAGATGATGTTATTTTTGTATATTGATTCTAAATGTTTAGGTCTTGACTTCTTACTAGTAATAAAGTATCGTCATCTTGGATTAAGTAACATCCAAAGATATGCTCACAAACATGCTCTAAAAGATGTTTTAAAGTTGGATTTAGTTTAAGTGATTACCTTATCTCTTTGATTAGACTACCATTGTAAACTAGACTTGCTCAGATGCTAGAACCATCTACTAGACTTTTCATTATCTTCAAGTTTTGTTCAAGTTTATTATGCTTAATCTAATGTTGATGCATGTACTCTGCTTGAGTGGAAGGTATCCACACATTGGGGCTCTATATGAGTCTCATGAGGTTGTTTTAAATGTCTTTAGGTATATTGCTATCCAGCAGAGATGTCTTGAAAAAGAAGATATAAATAGAATAATCTAGATATATTAGATTGTCCATGTACACTCTCTTTCCTAGGATGGGTAGTATACTGAGTTTGTTCTTTCATGTATATATATTTGATGTAAATTGAACTGAATTTGAGAACAAGAATTGATTCTGGTTTTAATGGAGTTAAATAAGATTTGTGATATCTTAATGTGATGTCCTTGATGTGAAATTGATTTATGAAAATTGTGTAGAAAGAAAAAGGAAAAAAAAATATATGTGATATTCATATATTGTTTAATCGCATTTGTTGAGAATATGTTCTTTTATTTCATAATTTGGGTTTAGGCGTAGGGATTCTCTCTAATGGTTAGCATTTATGCTAATCAATAAAGAGGGACCGACAACATGGTATCAGATCCTAGGTTAGATGAGTCTACAGGGACAATAGGATTTAGGATAAATGATAATGTTGATTTGAATATAACCTGAATGATGTGCATACTGACAAAAAACAATATCTAGATGCTCTGGTCAAGTATTTGGGTGTTGAGATAAGCTAGTATGGAATAGACAACTGTACTTCGGCTAGTTGTCCTAACCAAACATCTAGATGACTACAGTTTGGGAGTATAATAAGATGCATGATCATAAGAAAGAAGAATGGTGATAAAATGGTGAAAGAGAAAGGATTTTATAATTAAATATGGAACCTAAGACAAGCATGATACTTCATATGAGAAAGACGAAAGTGTAATGATTATGAAGATAATCCCTAACAAATTAAAACATGAGCATGGATATGTAATTTATAAGGAGAAGTTAATAATTGAGGATGAAGCACATTAATCATTTAATTTATGAAGAAAATCGATGAATACGTATAATAATGCAGAATGGATTATAATCTTGATCCCTAAAATACATGATTAATTTTTTTAAAGAATATGTAAGGTGATGTGAATCATATATTGATAAGTGATGTATTACTGAGACTTTTTTTGAAATAGTTGTTTTTAATACCTAAAGAGGGAAATGATGATGATAAGGGATGAAATATCCATCTAATACTAAGAAAATTTGAGATTCCATTGTAAAATGGAAATATTTCTAACTTCATTCCTTGAGAGAAGAAACATTATATGATATGATATTCTTCTAAATCTTTTTATGGATTTTTAGATGAAATCCTAAAAATAAGGGAGAATTTGTAACGACCCATTTTCATATTAACCATCTAATTAGGGTGTACTTTGATAATTGTATGCATAACTAGATTGATCATTGTTAAAACTTGATTAATCATGGTAGTTTTATTATGATGTTTTAAACATAATGAGAAGCTTTAAACATTTTGATTCATATAATTAGGATTTTAGAATTGAAAACCCTAATCCTCCAAACTTTTGGGTTTTGGTAACATATGAATACATAATTTCATAAGTATAGTAGTGTTCTAAATATTTTTTACTATTTTACACAACTTAATTTAGTTGAAATTTGGATATAGTTTTGTTAACTCAACTATTAGTGTTCTTGTAATATATTGTAATTTTTGAAGAATTTCTGAGCTATTTTTTGGCTGTGTTTCCCCATGACAAACTCAGTCGACAATATTTTTGTATTCACATATAGCAGTATGTATTTGAATTTTGTCTTTTTATTTTCACATCCAATTGATCTAAAATTTTAACTGTAGCTTGGGGACTCCATTAATGATAATTTTTTGAAAATTTTGTATAATTTTTGGATGATGTTTGAATTCTACAGAGTGTGGTGTTGGTCTAGTTTCCCTAGAACAAACTCATCCGACCATGCATTCTGGCTGAACAAATATCAGTCCAGTATTTGATTTTTATTTATTTATTGGTATCTCAGATTGATATGAAATTTTTAGTTGAGCTCTAGATGTTGTTTCAGATAACATGGTAATTTTTCATACATTTTAAAGATATTTGACCTATTTGGTAGATAATTTTCAGTAACATATTTTATGATAGAACAATCTATTGAAATAATAGAAAGTGTAAAGCTAGGTCAATTTGCAATTGACCCAAGAACCTAAATTGATATATATGAGTAACCTAGAGTTTAAGGAGTTCTCATATTTCATGATTCTTTCCAAAGAAATGAAATCCCAGATAGAGAGGAGAGCTAGGGTTTTGAGAAGAGAAAGTGGTGGAGATGTTGACCTAGGGTTTCACCATCCGAGATATGATGAAATCAAGTAAGTTCAGCTTCTTTGCATAACCTTTCATGGTAAATATTTTGTAACATGTTAAGATTTTGTCCCTCCTATAATTGAATTCGAAATGATATCAAATCTCCCTCTTTTCTCACTCTTTATCTCCTAATATCCATTTCAAGGGTTTCCGAGTTGAGAGGAGGAAGAAATGAATTCAATTGCTAAAATTCGATTGGATTTCTAGAAATTCAGTATATGACTTACATTTTAAGGTGTTTGTCACCTTAGGTGAGTGTTTCTCTTCTTTTAAGCTCTGATACCACCTTATCAGGCTCTCTCTAATGGTTGGCATTTATGCTAATCAATAGAGAGGGCCTGATAGAAACTCTACCCATCAATGATTTCAACAAGATAGAGTGGATTTTAGGGACAAAATCCCTTCTATAGAAGGTAGAGTTGTATAATAATAAAATTTACAATACAATAATATGTTCATAAAATGATTTTTTGAATTTTTTGTAGGTCCAATAATAACGTAGAAACTAAAATTTTATATGATTAAATGTGTGGTTTATTTTAATATTGTGCACCAACATATATATGATTAAATTTTGAGTTACTAATAATTTCATGAATGAGTGAGATAATAAGAATAAATATGAAAATGTTGGCCCTAAGATAAAAAATAAAGTTAAAATAAAACCAAATGAGAATAACTTAAATATCAAGCTAGAAGACTAAAGGTCATCATGTTACCAATTATTTCAACATGATGTAGAATCAAATTCAATGCAATGATGTCTTTTTTTACAGCATGCAATTATGTCTTTATTGTACATGAACATAATAACTTGATATAGATGTGCTTACATGAAAATCATACAATGAAATAACGATGCATTCATCAATTAATTGGCCAAAAACTATTTTTTTAATTAACGTGGGGAATTCTATTCATCCCGTTCCCCAATAGGCGAAAATAAAAGACATACATGGTTGTGTTGTCTGAATTCTAAAAAAAATTAGCATAGTTCATAACATACCGACTCACCCTACATCCACTCACCCCATGGCATCTGAACCCAAGGCCCTCAAAGGCCTCACAAAAGCAACCAAAAAATGACTCGTAACTCTCTCTTTACAAACCTTATAAAAAAGTAAATTTGTGTCGTATTTACTCACCAAGATGCAAAAAATTGTTGATTGGATTATGAAACTTCCAAATGTAGGACATACCAAGGCCTTCCAACTAGTATACCCTCCTTACATGGGGGCATACCATCCAGAATAGTGAATCGGTATATATTAACCATTCTTGACCCATATTTAGCAAGCCTATGTGCCAATCGGTTGGCCTCCCTGTATATAGATGTACACAACCAATCATGATCACTCAAAAAAGGAAGAGATTCTACTAGCCTATTGTTTGTGTCGCCAAGGAATTATTTCCAAACCTTTAAGATCCTAACTAGATTAGTAAAGTCAGCTTCTATCTTTAAACCCCCCCCCTGAGGTATCTCTATACAAAATTGCAGAGCCAATTCTAGCACCGCTAGATAGCTCCTCATCAGGTTATCTCCAACAAAGGCCCAGTGAAGACCATCACTATCTGACCTCTATCATCTCGTTGGATACCCCCACCTCTTCATCCCATCTAAATCGTTTCTCCAAGACACCACACTAATGTTGAGCTTCAATGTCAAGGTGTGAGGGTGAGTCTATTTTGTATCTCTAAAAAAAACCTTTTAAATTTGATCTCTTTGAATAGTCCTTTCTCTTTCCATATCTCAATGATATGTCTGTGTTCCCCCACCCCTTCCAAGACTAGGCCATTAACAATGATTCTGGGAATATCATTAGCCTTCTTCCACATTGTTAAGTGGAATATCTTTTTATGGTCATGCCTACTAGCACATCTGCCAAACTAGAGGCACCAAAGGGTGATGAGGGAGAGCAGACCCTTCTTTACCTTTATACAAGTATTCATGCTCACCGTCTTCCAACAAAGACCTAGTATAGCCTCTAACCCTAGAGATCTAGAAAAGTAGTTATCATCCAAAACAATTTCTACCTCTAGACATGTCAATATCACTGCAACCCCATTAAAAAAAGTTATCTAAAGTATCCACCTTCCCCAAACTACAAGATTCACATTTTGAACCAATTTGAACAGTGCACGGTCTGAAATAGTCATTTGTGGGAAGGACACTATTTCTCAACTTCCAAATGAAGGTGCTAATATTTAATGGTAACCTATGGTTCTAGATCCATCCCAACCCAACTCTGGGCTCACTCCTCACTTGATTCGATCTTCTAATCACCTCCCCTATTATCTTGAGGTTGAACCTTCCATCCTCACATGGGGCCAAATTGGTTTGTCTTTAATTCCCCAAAAAACCACCTCACCAGAAACAAAAACATCTCCACCTTCTGAATAAATAAGTTTTACAACTAGACCTCAATCCCACTCCCCATCCATGTTCATTAGTTCCTTGGTTTTTAGTCTTGTGTCAGCCAACACCCCTACTCTTTGGTACATAAGTAGATCTCTCAAGATCCAGGATGCTACTCGGAAGGGTGTGTCACCCTCACCTATCTCCCATCTAGTGTGTTTCATAAGTAGAGGGAAAGTGTCCCATACCTTTATCCAACAAATAGAGGCTCCCCTACCCTTCTTCAATAAACACGGGTTCCCAGTATGCAATGCAACTCTGGTTCCCGGTACACAACTGATAGCTCAGACACTGTACAGGTTGGGTCCAGCTGAGATGGCAGAGTTGTAGACACAGTTGCAAGAACTATGTGAAAAAGGTTTCATTTGGCCAAGTACATCACCATGGGGTGCTCCAGTGTTGTTCATGAAAAAGAAGGACAGGTTAATGAGGCTGTTCATAGACTACAGACAGTTGAACAAGGTGACGATAAAGAATAAGTATCCCTTGTTGAGGATAGACAACATGTTTGATCAGTTGCATAGTGTGACAATGTTCTCAAATATAGACCTGAGGTCAAGATATCATCACTTGAAGATCAAGGAGGATGACATACCTAAGAAGGCTTTTAGGGTGAGGTATGGTCACTATGAGTTTGTGGTTATGTCATTCAGGCTTGACCAATGCACCGACTGCATTTATGGACATGATGAACAGAGTGTTCTGACTGTTTCTTGACTAGTTCATGCTTGTCTTAATAGATGACATCTTGATATATAGTTGTGATAGTCAGCAACATGAACAACATCTACGTTAGGCATTGATTATGTGGAGGCAACATCAGCTTTATGCCAAGTTCAGTAAGTGTGAGTTCTGGTTAAAGGAAGTAGCTTTCCTGGGATATGTTATATCTGCCAAGGAAGTTCATGTGGACCCCAAGAAAGTTGAGTCTATGACTGAGTGGGAGTAGCCAAATATGCCGACAGAAGTGTGTAGTTTTCTAGGTTTGGTAGAATATTACAGGAGGTTCATCAAGGATTGTAGTGCTATCGCTTTGCCCCTAACAAAGTTGGCAAGGAAGGATGTGTCATTCATTTGGGATGACAGATGCCAACATGCTTTTCAGACGTTGAAGGGGAAGTTGACAAGTGCACTAGTTCTGGTCTTACCTGATCCACAAAAAGGATACATAGTCTTTTGTGATGCGTACAAGAATGGTTTGGGTTGTGTGTTGATGCAGGATAAGCAAGTGGTTTCTTTTGCTTCGTGATAGCTTAAGAAACACAAGGAAAATTACTCGACCCACGATCTGGAGTTGGCTACCATGGTTCATGCTTTGAATATCTAGAGGCACTACCTTTATGGTGAGAAGTGTCATATATTCACGGATCACATGAACCCAAAGTACATCTTTTCATAGTAGGAGTTGAACATGAGGTAACAGTGTTGGATGGAGTTAATCGAGGATTACTACTGCATGATTGATTATCATCCAGGGAAGGTGAATGTTGTGGAATATGTGTTGAGTAGGAAGTCTTCATCTTTGCCCATGGATACAGCCCAATTGAGTTCTTTGGTCTGTCACAAGCCAGACAAGTTGGTCTCCTTGTGTCATGTGAATGTACAGATGGAGGTATCAATGCTAGCCAGTTTGTTGGCACAGTGGTAGGTGAATCCCACGATGAGACGGTAGATCAAAGAGGCACAACATGTTAATATTGTGATACAACAGATTAGATCAAAGTTGGGCAGCGAGAAGTGTGATGGTTTCCATGAATCATATGATGAGACAGTTTGTTACCATGGTAGATTTATGGTTCCTAATGTTGATGACATAAGGAAGATGGTGCTAGAAGAGGCTCATGTTGGGTTTTGTGGATAAATCATGTGCGGTAGAAGCAACAAAAATAAATTTCCATGCAACCTGAAATAGGATCTCATCGACAACAGTGTATTCAGAAAGAGTGTTCGTAGGATATACCTTATCACAGTGCAAGTCTGGCGATGTCCTGCTGCACAATGGTGTGTAACGATGTTGGCCTACACAGACAATACTTCTCTCCCGTTCACTAAGTGTGTCGAGGGAAGATTTGGCAGCACTCCTTTTGTGCGGTGATGTACGTCGCTCATAGCGCGTATGGATGGTCATTGACGTCCTCCAAACGCAGGCGGCTCAATATCTACGTCTCTACTTCATGCGGTGATGTGCAACAATGCTGGCCTACACAGACGGTGCTTCTCTCCCATTCACTAAGTGCGTAGTGGGAAGATCTAGAGGTGCTCCTTTTGTGCGGTGATGTATGCTGCTCGTAGCCCGTATGGATGGTCATTGACGTCCTCTAAACGTAGATGGCTCAGCGTATGCGTCTCTACTTCGTCCACGCGGATGGACTGGAACTCCACGTCGTGCTTCCTAAGTCGACGGGGAAGGATTAGCCTCAGTGTGGTGATGTACTAGTGTCGTGGTGCTCTCCTTTCTCTCCTGAGGATGGTGACGGCTAGGGTTTATGTACTTGTGCATAAACTGAAAAGCATCTCTCAATATCTTATATAGATATTTCTCGTCAAGCCCCTTTAAATAGGAGACGAAAGGAAGAAGGGTTTCCTAAACCCATTGGTAAATAGAAAGACTGGGCTAATTTAAAATGCTTGTGGATTAATTAGAATATTCTAGAATTAATTAATTAACCAAATAATCATATTAATTAATTAATTAATATCTGACTCCATGCAATCGCTCGGGATGGCTCTATGGGCATACATACCAACAGACTCCCACTTGCACTTAGAGCCTATCACTACAATTAATTGGCTCAAACACTTTAATATATACTAATGTTATTCTAATGCATTACATAAACATTTTAGTAATCAATGTGATTCGGAGCAATTCCAATCAAATCCACAATTATTCTCCTATTCCAACACATCCTATGTGTGTGACCCGGTAGGCTCCAAATTACGTTGGAAGTGATATCCATAATCATATTATGATTTCACAAGCAATTATTGGTATCTAGCAAGACTTCATTATCACCCAAGTAATTGGACAAGTTGGAGAACAACTTAACCTATCATTCATGATTGGTGCTACAGTGATTGTACAGTTCCTTTGTCGCTGATATTTGGATTGAACTTGAGTCATGGAAATGCTATCCTCTTCAACATTCAATCCATGTTCCTTGAACTAGATCAGACAGTATGAGATATATGTAATCTCAATATCACATATTGACTCACATCAGCATGGCCATTCATTTCTCAGTCTCTCTAATCAAGTGGCTAGAATATCAAATGCCCGTAGGAAGGAAAAATTCCATCTACATCACTCACAGTCATCCCCATGTGTTATGGTGCACCCAAGCACCATTTTTATGTAAATTCTGGACCACGGTGGATGATGTTAAAGTACACTGAATGACATGTGATAAATGTAGTGACTTCAGGTCTAAGAACCAAAATCACCACCATCATTGTGAGATGTGACTCTAACTACCAATCATGGTATCCATGTGTCACTCTCAAGGTGGGTCTATCTGATACACTATTGACTAACAAGTATCTATGTATTTGGTTTGATATCTCCATATCATGGACAATGAGATTCTTCCATCAACCAACATACATTCTAATCTTTTGTGTTATTGATGTCTATGGATATTTCCACAATAACAACCGATTAGGGACAAAATAAGAATACATACTCTTAGCATACATATGATCTCATAGTTTAGGTCATCAATCAGAAACATATGTCAATGAGTATATTATTCTATAGACATCTATAAGTTTTGTGGTCATCTCACAATATAAAACACATACATATAGATTGGAAACTTGCCTTTATTGATATCTGATGTGTGCTATTTCAGCACATCTTTTCTATGAATTATTAATCTTGTCACATAGAAATACTCCATTCATCTCTTGAAAATTGCACAAATTGATATTTTCTCATTTTTATCATAAATCTGACAATCATGTGCATTTTATTGCAGTTTCAGGACCTGAGCCGATCGACTGGTATCATCAACTGATCGTCTCACCTCATCGACCCGATCATCTGACAAATTGAAACGCTCGATTCGCCTTTAAGCATCAATCATTACTCTCATCATACGACGGCCGAGATCACCTGATTCCTAAACCAAACGTTCGGCTGATGCCCATTGTTGAGAAGAAACGACATCGAGCGGTTTCGACTGTGCCGCCACCCTAATTAGGGTTGGCAGCCAATCGATTGGCTGCCACATTCCAGCATCTTCCAACCGATCAGTTTGTTCCTGAACCGGTCGGTTGGCGGCGTGTAGATAGCAAAAATCCCAGCCGCCAGCCTCAAAAACCCCTTAACCTAATTGTAAAAGTGCCTCCTTCCCCTCCTATAAAAGGAGGGGCACCTCGTCCTCCTCACGGCATCTGGGATTTCTCTTGTATTGGGATTCTGAAGCATTTATTCTTGTAATCATCTTCTTATTCTGCAATAAAGTATCCCACGAAGAAAGCATCGCCATTTTGGAACAATGTCACTCTGGGCCCTATGGTGGTCACATGAGTTCCCAAAAAACGACTAGAAAGGTTCGCAAATGTGGATTCTTTTGGCCCACCATTTTTAAAGACTCTTGTGATTATGTCCTCTCATGTGACCAATGTCAAAGGACCCGGCAATATCTCCAAGCGTGACCGAATGCCTCTCACCTCTTGGCAGGAATTAGAGATTTTTGATGTCTGGGGAATTGACTATATGGGCCCATTTCCTTCTTCTTAAGGGTTTTCTTACATTTTAGTCACAGTCGATTACGTGTCAAAGTGGGTTGAAGCCATACCCACTAAAACATGTGACTCTAAACCTATTAAGAAACTTTTTAAAAATATCATTTTTCCTAGATTTGGAGTCCCTCGCACCGTCATTTCTGATGGGGGATCCCATTTTTTGGAGAAAAGTTTTGAGGCTCTTTTGAAAAAATATGGGATTTATCACAAAGTCGCCACTCCTTACCATCCTTAGACCAGTGGGTAGGTAGAAGTATCCAACAGACAAATAAAATCAATTTTAGAAAAAACTGTTGGACGCACTAGGAAAGATTGGGCGTTAAAAATCAATGACGCTCTGTGGGCATATCATACTACCTACAAAACACCCATTGGTACCACCCCTTTCAGACTGATCTACGATAAGTCATGTCACTTACCAATAGAACTAGAGCACAAAGCAAGTTGGGCCATCAAAACTTTGAATTTTGACCTTTCCATGGCTGGAGAGAAACGTTTTCTCCAAATAAATGAGCTTGATGAACTTAGGATGAGTTCCTACGAAAATGCAAGAATCTACAAAGATCGAACCAAAATGTGGCATGATGGTCATATTAAGCGCAAAGATATTAGAGAAGGGGATCAAGTTTTAGTTTTTAATTCAAGATTACGACTTTTTCTTGGAAAACTCAAGTCGAGGTGGTATGGACCCTACATTGTAAAGTGTGCTTACCCACATGGTGCCTTTCTCCTTTGGGATAAAGTTCTGGGTGAGTTTATGGTCAATGGGCATCGTCTCAAAAGATATATCACCACTGAAGATGTTGTTGCTTCAGACTCAACCAAATTTCCACCCTTGCATGATTTGAACCTCATCGACCCTTCAACTCCCCCAGATTCTAATTAATCTGATCTTTGTCGAGCCATGACGTAAAAGAAGGCGCTAGTTTGGAGGCAGCCAAACACTATCTTCCCTTCATGTTTGTTTTCTTGTTTTTGTTCTTCCGTTCTATTTTTCTTTCTTCCTGCTATCAAGCCGATTGGTTACCATTACCAGACGCTCGGTTCAAGACTAATTTGTGACGACTCGATAAGAACAATGACCGGTTGGATATCTAGACGCTCGACTCGACCGTCGACCATTCCGCAATCTTTAATGAAGCCTCTGTCCTTTGCTTTAGATCAGCCGATCGTATGGTTGTCCAACCGATCGGCTCGTAGATCCGTTGTTATATATAACACACCAGACGCAAGACTACTCTCCCATCTCCTCGCTTACCCTAGCCGCCTCCCTCACTGTTCACTCGATCGCTCGAGCTTGCCACCTCTCCATTCGTAGTTTTGCCTGCTCTTTAGACGACCGTCTTGATTCTCAGCCAGACGTCTAAGGTTTTCAGACCAGCTCTGCGGCTGACCGGTCTCGCCTCATCTGGTCGTCTGGCCTTTTCGTAAGAGTTGTCGTCCTGGATCTATTCATCTGCCCGCCTGGCTGGGACGTCGCCCGTCTAGATTGATAGACGACCGACAGGGCCAACATCGCCACCGCCCCAGCTCCTCAATAAGATGGTCGTCAGCCAGATCTGCTGAGTGCTCGGATCCAGACTCAGCCGACCATTTGGTGTGTTCAGCTGCTCGCCTGGCTGGGACGCCGCCTGTCTCGATTGATAGATGACCGACAGGACCTACATCGCCACCACCCAGCCCCTCAACAAGACGGTCATCAGCTAAATCCGCTGAGTGCTCAGATCCAGACTCAGCCGACCGTTTGGTGTGTTTAGTTGCTCGTCTCAGATAGCCAAAACTCCCATTTCATCTACCAGACAATCGGTTGGTTTTCTCCAGACGATTGTTTACATCCTCAATCGATCGGCTTCTCTGCAACAGTGATGTTCATCCGCTTTCGCAAGGGCAAAGGCAAGGCCCTTGCATCCTCTTCCAGGGATCCTCCTTGCCATTCCAGTTCTCATCCCGGAATCCATTTCCGCACTCCCTCTCCTACTGGTGAGTCTTCTCCCGAGTTAGTCGAGGAGATGCTTCGTGACATCGACGAGGTGGATGAGCTTCTCCGCGAGATGGAGGGAACTCAGAAGGCAGCCAATGATCCGGACTCGACCACCCCCCGTTCACCCCGTATAGCACCTATTCCAGGTAGCTACGACCAGTTCACTAGCATTGAACACCGCCAGCGTTATGAAGATATGTTCACAATTGGTGTTTCTTTTCCTCGTTGGGCGTGCAGCACAACCCTTGATGCTTTGGGCATCCGTGATGCCATCGATGATATTCTCCGCAGAAACCACATACTTATCTTTCCCTACCATGTCACCTCCGTCTACTGTGATCTTACCCTTGAGTTTTTTAGCACTTTCCGCAGGTTACACTGTTCTTTCGGAAACTCGAGCTGTAAATACCGGATTTATGGGGAAAATCTGGAATCATCTTCCAAGCAAATCACTTCTTTTATCCTCGACGGCAGGGATGACTATTGGCTAGAACAATGTATGGCACGGTCTCATGACTCCTACCCAGACCATTATGACAGAGATAAGTTTTGGGCAGAGATCACTGGGCTTCTTCCCCGTTTTCCTAGTGGGCCCAAGGCCTCCTGCATACACAAACCGGTGGTCTGTTACCTTCACCGTATTTTGACTTGCACCATTTTCAGTCAGGAAGGTACTCAGGGCGCAATTACGCAGGTAGAACTTTATGCTCTTTGGTGTCTTTTACATGAAGAACCTTTTAACTGGGGCAATGCTATCATTGAGCATTTTGGTACCCAAGCTAGCCGTGCCACTTCCTCTTCTTTTCACATTGGCCACTATGTCACCCAGCTCGCCATCTTTTTGGGCTACACCCACATTGCTTTTCCTCCGCTTGAGCTCAAAAATCACCTCATCAACACTCACTATTTGAAGAATAGTAGGTTTATCCATTTGGGCACCGAGGGAATTTATTACCTTTTGTTCAAAGACACTTAGGTGGTCCTCCAGCTTCCGTTACATTCACGGTTTGCACCAGCAAACTATGTCTGTGAGTTGACTGATTTATCGAGCCATATCCAGAGATTCTACCTGGAGCATCTAGATCCATCCACCATCATCGAGCCATAGCCTCACAGGAGGAGCCTCTCTTTAGAGGCACACGACGATGACACTGGACCACCACCACCACCTTCCAGACGTCGCACCAAGCGGCGACCAGATGATGACTCCGGTCCTTACGGCTTCTATGAGATCCAGACTCAGCTAGATGAGATTCAGTGTGAGCAGAAGAGATAGGGCCACCAGCTCAATCACATGTACCTGATGCAGCGTTCGCAGGAGTCTTGGCATGTGGACTGCGGTCACTATGCCCCTAGTTGACCATCTTATGACGAGTATGGAGCACAACAAAGTTATCCAGGCCCTGATTCTCCTTATTGGGAAAACTACTACTCCTCCCACCAGCAGCACCCTCCACCACAGTGACTCTTCCCTCCATCTCGCTCTTAGAGTTTGCTCAGGTCGAGCAAATTTCTAAGTCTGGGGTGGGGTGGGTGGTACGTGATCCACCCTTTATCTTCCCTTTTCAACATTTCCTTCTCCATTTTTTTATTTTGCTTTGTTTACTTTCAAACATAAGGCCTTTACCTAGTCGGCCGAATGTCGTACTTTATCTTCAAAAATCAAATGCATTATCAGATATTAATTCAAAAAAAACTTTGCAATATCAAGTTCCCTATGATCATGATAGCAATTTTTGGAAACGGTGGCAAGCCTTAGAGTATCAAATAGAATTAGATGTAGATTTTCTTAATTTTAGCATTAGATTAACTTATTCTTTTTACTCTCATATAATGTAGCTACATGTCTCTTCTATCTTATGCAACGACAATTACTCAAAAAAAAGTTTTTTGTTGCACGGGAAAAATAAATTGCACGCTAAACCCTAAGTCAGGGGTGGCATGCCCTTCTTCCATACCCCACAAAAGGGCGTACCATCAAAAGATGCCAAAAAAAGGCACACAAAAAAAATTGTGGTCAATGTAATCACAAGTCCATGACAAATTATATCCCAAGTTGAATAGAGGAGGAATTTTTTCCGTCACACCTCAAATTCTTTATTCCTATGCAATAATCAACCCAATGAAAAGAAAAAAAATGAGTGTCGAAGCGCAAGTTAGATCAAGACTGTCTTTACAAAGTATAAGTTTAAAAAACTTAAGTTATGAAAAATGTTTTCTTGAGAAACATAGTGCTTGCAATTTGTGGTTCTAGGAGATGGGTCTCTTGGCCATGAAAAGGATAGAAGAACTGCTAATCTAGGGAGGATGAACTTGTTATTCCAAAATTTTGAATCTTTTTGAATTTTTCAATTTCTTGAGGACAAGCAAAACTTTAAGTCTGCGGTATTTTGATGCGTGCTATTTCAGCACATCTTTTCTGTGAATTATTAAGCTTGTCACATAGAAATACTCCATTCATCTCTTGAATATTGCACAAATTGATATTTTCTCATTTTTATCACAAATCTGACAATCATGTGCATTTTATTGCAGTTTCAGGACCTGAGTCGATCGACTAGTATCATCAACTGATCCTCTCATCTCATCGACCCGATCGTCTGACAAATTGAAACGATCGATTTGCCTTCAAGCGTCGATCATTACTCTCATCAGATGATGACCGAGATCGCCCAATTCCTAAACCAAACGCTCAGCTGATGCCCATTGCTGAGAAGAAATGACACCGAGAGGTTTTGACTGTGCCGCCACCCTAATTAGGGTTGGCAGCCGATCGATTGGTTGTTGCATTCCAGCATCTTCCAACTGATCAGTTTGTTCCTGAACCGGTCAGTTGGCGGCGTGCAGATAGCAAAAATCCCAGCCGACAGCCTCAAAAACCCCTTGACCTAATTGTAAAAGTTCCTCCTTCCCCTCCTATAAAAGGAGGGGCACTTCCTCCTCCTCAGGGCATCTGGGATTTCTCTTGTATTGGGATTCTGAAGCATTTATTCTTGTAATCATCTTCTTATTCTGCAATAAAGTAGATTTTATTTCAAGCATTGTTCTTTCATACTTGGTTCTTGTCTCTTCATTTCTCTTTAGTCTTAATCTTCTTTTCTCCGTTCTTTAATTATGGAGCAAGGAACTAAGAACTAAGCCATTTTATTGTCACTAACATAAGGATTAACCTCCTGATTTTGGGCTAGACTATGGCTTCAGTACTTTCTTCCTCTGTCTCCCCCTTCTCCATGTGTGAGTAGACTTCTATCGAGGCAAGGGGAATAACCCCTTAGCCATGGTTTTAATGACTTTTTATTAAATGACTAGATGATAATCGATTTTAATTAGAGGTTGATCTTCGGATCCCACATTAATCCGGATGGAAATGACCATGGAAATCTGGATTTAAAACAATAAAATCGATTGGATAGATGTTTTGATATGACCGTGGATTTTTGTCTTTTAGGATGACAAACTAGGAAGCATGAGCACCAAGACCAATGGGCTCATGTGGAGTTTATCTCTTATGAGTTTTTTTTAAATTCGCATACCTTCATCGAATCGTCGCTTAAGAATTAGTTGTTATCACCTAGGCTAAGGTGGTGAAAACCCCTACGAGCCTCGATTCTCTCCCTTTGATTTCAACCACCAATTTTCTTGTTTACTTTAGTTTTTTGTCTTTTAATTCATAATTGCTTTTGTGCTAACAACAATTTTTGTTTACCTTTTACCGGGAAAATAATATCTCGTTTAAGTACAATTTCCATTTTAGCATTTCTTTCTTATTTTAGTGTAATCAACCCAACACCCATTCCAACTTTTACTTTTCGTTCTAAATCTGAAAATACCAAAAACAAATAACAAGTTCTTCAAAACAATTGGGATAAAAAGAAACAATCTTAAAAAGTTGTCCTATGGGATCGACTCTTCTATACTACCCTTAAAACTGGAAGTAAAAAAGGTTTAAACTCTAGGATCAACCATCTTAGTGATTGTAAGTGCTAAGCGATGCATTAACAATATCATCAATGTAGTATTACAAATCACTTACATAGTATCCAATTACAACCATCAAATGATAGTCTCTATGGTCATACATACCAATAGATTCCCACTTGCACTTATATACAATCACTCATGAATCTCAATCCAAGTGATCGAACATGTCTATCATGTTTCTGTTGTGAAAGTGTTTTTATGAGCGGGTCAGCCACATTGCTTTCTATAGGTACTTTGCAAATCTTCACATCTCCTCACTGTACAATCTCTCGTATGAGATGGAACCTCCATAGAATATGTTTGGAATGTTGGTGTGATCTTGGTTCTTTATCCTGTGCAATTGTTCTGTTGTTGTCGCCAAACAACTCAATTCCATCACTATCACTTGGAACCACTCCAAGTTCAGAAATGAACTTCTTGATCCACACAACTTCCTTTACAGCATTAGATGCGGCAATATATTTGGCCTCTATTGTAGAATCATCAACCGTCTCTTACTTGGAACTCTTCCAGCTCATAGCTCCGTTGTTCAGGCAAATCACAAATCCAGATTGTGATCTATAGTCATCTTTGTCAGTTTGGCAGCTAGCATCGGTGTAACCCTTTACCATGAGCTCTTCTTCACCACCGTATTCCAAGAATTGATCCTTAGTCCTTCTCAAGTACTTTAGGATGTTCTTTATGACTGTCCAGTGACATTCACCTAGATCTGATTGATATTGGCTCATCATGCTCAAAGCATACGACACATCAGGACGAGTACATAACATTGTGTATATGATTGATGGAATTGTTGATGCATATGGAATCTTACTCATGCGCACCTGTTCATCACATGAACTAGGACATTGGGATTTAGAGATCGTAACCCCATGGGACATGGGCAAGTTACCTCTCTTAGAACCCTCCATGCTAAACCTCTTTAGCACCTTGTCAATGTATGTGCTCTGGCTTTATCCTAGAAGCCTTCTAGATCTATCTCTATAGATCTTGATTCCTATAATATAGGATGCTTCACCTAAATCCTTCATAGAGAAGGTCTGCCCTAGCCAAGCTTATACTGTCTGAAGGGTATGGATGTCATTTCCCATCAATAGTATGTCATTCACATACAATATGAGAAATATGATTATGCTCCCACTAACCCTTTTGTAAACACAAGGTTCATCTTCATTTTTACTAAAGCCAGAATTTTTGACTACTTCATCAAAACATAGATTCCAACTCTGAGATGCTTGCTTCAATCCATAGATTGACCTTTGTAGCTTACAGACTTTAATGGCTTCCTTTAGATTGATAAAACCCTCAAGTTGTGTCATATACACATCCTCGATTAAATTCCCATTAAGGAATGTTGTTTTAACATCCATCTGTCAAATCTCATAGTCATGATAAGTTGTAATGGAAATCATGATCTTGATAGATTTAACCATGGCAACTGGTGAGAAGGTTTCGTCATAATCAACACCTTGAATTTGATGGAATCCTTTCACAACCAATCTACCTTTATAGGTTTGAAGATTTCCATCCATGTCAGTCTTCTTCTTGAAGACCCACTTGCACCTTATGGGTTTTACCCCTTCGGGTGGATCCACCAAGGTCCATACCTTGTTCGTGTACATGGATTCCATCTCAGATCTCATGGCTTCAAGCCATTTCTCAGATTTTGGTCCCTTATTAGCTTCTAGAAAGAAAGTTGGCTCATCGGCTATGCCCAGTTCATCACTATCTTGAGTCACAAGAAATCCAAATCTCTCAGGCTCAAGTCGTGTCCTACTAGACCTACAAGGTTCTTGTGTTACATTTGGAACTTGAAATTCCACAACAGTTTGTGAGTCTTCATGTTCCTTATGTACCTCCTCGGGTTCTCTACTTTCTTGTTGATATCGAACTTCTTTGATCTCTACATTCCTCCCACTGATTCCTTTAGAAAAAAATTCCTTTTCAAGAAATACAACAGTCCTAGAAACAAACACTTTGTTGTCAGTTGGTGTGTAGAAGTAGTATCCCTAAGTTTCCTTGGGGTATCCAATAAAATAACATTTTTCAGATTTGGGTCCAAGCTTTTCAATAAATTTTTTCCTAACATAAGCTTCACATCCCCAAATCTTTAACATAGACAAATTGGGATGATTCCCATTCCATATCTCATATGGTTTGTTTTGAACTGATTTAGATGGTACATGGTTAAATGTAAACATTGTGGTTTCAAGAGCATATCCCCAGAACAATATTGGAAGTTTGGTTGAACTCATCATTGATTGTACCATGTCTAATAATGTATGATTCCTTCTATTTGTCACACCATTATACAATGGTGTACCAGGTGGAGTCCATTGTGATACAATACCACTGTCTCTCAGAAGGTCCTCAAACTCTTGGCTTAAGTATTCACCACTTCGATCTGAACGGAGTGCTTTAATACTCTTACCAAGTTGCTTCTCTACTTCATTCATGAAAGTCTTGAACATTTCAAGAGTTTCTTACTTGTGTTTCATAAGATATACATAGCCATACCTACTGAGGTCATTAGTGAAGGTAATGAAGTATTAATAGCCTCCTCTAGCATTTGATCTAAAAAGTCCACATACATCAGTATGTATGATCCCTAGCAGATCACCGGCTCTCTCACTGTGTCCAGTGAAAGGAGTCTTGGTCATCTTCCCTAATAAACATGCCTCACATGTCTCTAATGATTTAAAATCAAAAGAGTCTAGATAACCATCCTTATGGAGTCTAGATATGTGTTTCTCATTTATGTGCCCAAGACGACAATGCCATAAGTTTGTTTTGTTTGAGTTGTCAAGTTTTAGCCTTTTAGTATTTACATTGTATATGCTAGTCTCAAGTTCTAACAAGTAGATACCATAAGACATAGGGGCATTGCCATAAAAGATCTCATCTTTAGAAATAGAAGTCATTCCATTCTTAATGTGAAATTCAAATCCACTCTTATCCATACAAAATACAGAAATAATATTTATATTAATGGTAGGTGCATAATAGAAATTCTCTAATTCTATTACAAGGCCCTTAGGTGAAGATAAACTAATAACTCCAAGTGTGGTAGAAAAAACTCTTGCTCCATTAGCAACCCGCAGCTCGACTTGGCCCTTTCATAAAGGCTTACTTCTTATCAGAACCTGCATATTTGAACATATGTGAGATCCAAATCCGGTACCCAGTACCCATGATGAAGAAGTATTTAAGTTTATCTCAATCATGTATATACCTGAAGTGGAGATCTCTATTCCCTACTTCTTCTTCCTTAGTTCCTCCAGGTAGAGAGGACGATTTCTTTTCCAATGTCCAGTCGGGTGACAATGGTGACAACTGCCTTCTTTGAAGATCCCACTTTTAGCTTTAAGCATGAATGACTTTGGATTCTACCTAGATTTAGAACCTTTCTTAGCCTTGCCTTTGCCTTTTGACTTTCCCTTTGTCATGTTGATCATTATCACAGACTTGGGCTTTTCTTTCTTCATCTGTGATTTAGTTGTCCTCAACATGCCCAACAATTCTGACAATGGCTTGTCAAGATTGTTCATGTTGTAGTTCATGACAAAATGACTATATGATTCAGGCAATGATTGTAGAATCACATCAGTGGCCAACTCTTGACCTAGGGGAAATTGCATCTTGGATAGGCTTTCCACGTACCCAATCAAAGTTAGTATATGGGTGCCAATTAAGTCTCCCTCTTTCATCTTACTTCTGAACAAAGCCTTGGAGACATCATATATCTCTTGTCTTTCTTAATGATGATACATGTTCTTGAGATGTGTTACCATCTCCATGGCATTCATATTCTCATGCTTCTCTTGCAACTCATAGTTCATTGAGCACAACATGATGTACTTGACATCCACGGGATCATCAAGGTGCTTCTTGTAAGCATCCTTTTCAGCCTTGGGCGCATTTGAGGAGGGTTCCGCTGGCTCTGGTATTTCAAGGACATAAAGCTTACGCTCCTCTATGAGAACAATTCTCAGTGTCCTAAACCAATTTTGAAAGTTGGTTCCGGTAAGTTTGTCCTTCTCAAGGACTGATCGCAACGAGAAAGTGTGAGTGTTGTTTGCCATTTGATTGCTATAAAATAAAAAATTTGCATTTAGTCCAAAACATTTTGACTTGTAAAGATTTGATAAATGAGATTAATTAGGCCTTTAATTAATTATGCTCTCACTATTTTATTCAAATTAATAGCCCTCACTATCAAATCATAAGATTGTAGTGTACAACCTTCTAGTGAGCTAAGATCCAAAATAATTGGATCAATGCCCAGCCAATGCCAACATCAAAGACCAAATACTAAGGTAGGCAACTTTTTCCAATTGCATCATATGCAACTCTTGGATAGATGATCATGCAAAACTCCTTGCCATGATGCATCTGTGTGCCTCTAGGTACTTGATCCTATCAAGGTTCCCTAGGTAAGTCCAACCCATAAGCCAACACAATGAGTGTGCACCCTACGGAGGCAGACCCACACACCCACCATCACACTTCCACGAGATAGATAGTGTACCACGCGGAGGCGTGCCCACACATAGTCGATCAAGATTTTCATGTGTGTTGCTTTATGGATGGAAACTAAAACTTAATATTATTAATTGAGGGGTTTTATTAATACATATACATATCCAAACACCACATACTTTATAGTATGTATCATATACTACTATATCCACAACCACAAATGATAGACATGCAATCACAAACACAAAAATAGCAGTTATGGCCATATTATTGTAATCCTTTGGAGCAACAAAGGATTACAGTTTACCTAAGGTCTTATGCATCTCATGCAACAACACTTGTGAATCAATCTATAAGGATCAGCATTACAATGGACAACTTCATGGATGCTCTATGAGGTTGGAACTTCAAGTTGCTTCTTGGAATTAGATCTTCAAGTTTCTTCTCCATGGATGCTCCTTGGAGTTGGATCTTCTATTTGCTTCTTGGAATTGGATCTTCATGATGCTTCTCCATGGACGCTCCTTGGAGTTGGATCTTCAAGTGGCCTCCTTACATCAAGTTTACAAAGACTAAAACTAATCCTATCTCTATTACATCATATGAGTACAAATATAAAGAGAAAGAATTAATCTACACTTTGAAATAAGAGATGAGGCTCGACCTGCAAGACAAATACTTTATACAAAAGATCCATGTACAACCATTATACATCCATAACATTCACAAAAAAATATATCTATAAGATTGAAAACCACATTCATTCACAACATTCACAAAAGGGGATTCTAGGCCATAACCGTGCATGCATTCACCACATAAAATAGATTTTAAAGGCAACGTGTATGATATCATAACTATATCTACATATATGTATATATATATATATATATATATATATTAAAATTGCAATCCTTTTAATGCGGGACATTTCCCATTAAATGATTTTTTTACTCCCACGCAGACTATGGGAGATACACAGGGACAGCGCCCCTGTGTGGGGAGGTCTACAAAATTTTACTTCCGTGTACTTAGGAAAATCAATATTTTCCATAGTCGGCCCCATCTGAAACGTCAAAATTAGAAGCTTGTGGCGTATGTGGAATTAGGTTTAGATTTGCAGATTAGCAGTTTTAATTTGCATCGTATGCAACATTGAAAATAGTATACAATGATTTGATCGTATCAAAACAAATCTAAATACGTTGTAGATCGACGCTGCTCTGATACCACTATTGGGTTTTATGGAGAAATCATATGTCGTGGAAGCAACAAAAATAAATTTCCATGCAACTCGAAATAGGATCTCATCAACAATAGCATATTCAGAAAGTGTTCGTGGGATATACATTATCGCGGAGTAAGTCCGGCGATGTCCCGCTGCACGATGGTGTGCAAGAACGATGGCCTACATGGACGGTACTTCTCTCCCATTTGTTGAGTGCGTTGTGGGAAGATCTGGTGGCACTCCTTTTATTCGGTGATGTACATCGCTCATAGCACATATGGATGGTCATTGATGTCCTCCAAACACAAGCAGCTCAGTGTTTGTGTTTGTACTTCATCTATGCGGATGGACTGGAACTCCACATCATGCTTCCAAAGCCAGTAGGGAAGGAGTAGCCTCTGTACGGTGACATGCTAGCATCGTAGTGCTCTCCTTTCTCTCCTGAGGATGGTGATGGCTAGGGTTTACATACATGACCATAAACTAAAAGGCCTCTCTTGATATCTTATATAGATACACTACTATAGAAAATGCCTTTGGCGTCAATTATTTAGAGCCTTTAGCATCGGTTTCCAAGTGACACCCAAGTGGGCGCCGCTAAAATTTGACACCTTCAGCGTCAGTTTCTAACCGACGCCATAACCCTTCCTGCCATAAAAAACGTGCCAGCAAGGGAACTATAGACGTCGGTTATTAAAGAAAACCGACACTATCTCATTATTAAAGATGTCAGCTATTAAATACAAATCGGTGCCATTAACCTTCCCGCCACCAAAAATGTTCCAGCAAGGGAACTATAAGCGTCAGTTAGTAAAGAAAATTGACACTATATCATTGTTAAAGACGTCAGTTATTAAACAAAAATTGACGCCATTAACATTTCCCCCACCAAGCCAGCGAGGGCACAGATATGTCGGTTTTTTGCTAATAACAGACGTCGTATGGATTTGGTGTCGGTTTTATACAAATAACCGACGCCTATGTTCTGATTTTTTTTCTTATCAGTTTGCAGGCCTACTGTATGGCTGGTCAGCAGGATACAACATCCATTGATATCAGCCAGCAACAGGCCACAAACCTACAAAGTCATTCACATTCAGACACATGTATTGATCAGATACATGTAGAAACCAACAAAGTCATTTACATTCACATTCAGTTCTATTCATTTCATCTCTTTTCACATTCAGACATTCATGTATTGATCAGAAAAAGTCATTCACATTCACACATATGACAATTCAGAAAAAGTCATTCACATTCACACAAAAATAATTATGAGAACAAAGTTTAGAAATATCATTCTTTATTCATCATAGTCATCATTGACATCAGAACCCCAATTATATTTAAAAATACCCACTACTTGTAGGGCTTTTTCCCATTCTTCTCTTACAACATCTAATTCCTCCCTCATATAGGGAGTATGTACATTTAATAACTTTCCACCTGTGCTGAAATCAGTTTTAAACACCTACAAAGAGAATGACGTATATATATAATTAATAATATATAATAAGATTGATATATTTCATATTATCTAATGAGACTATATATAATACCTTCTGTATCTACAAGACTAATCAAAGATGGAACCAAAAATCCCACATGGGAAAATGCAAAATTTGTACATATCGTGTGTAAGTGGCTGCAAAACATATATTACGTATGCATTAATATATAAGAAACTAGATCACCGTATATAAAACAAGGTATATGGATGCATAAACAAGATCTCACCATATCCACACCTCTATCATAGATGTGTTCAGCCAATCATAATGAAACAACTCTAAAATATCTTATATAAATAGCTTGTTTTTGTATGATTGACCTGCATTAATACCTATACATTAATATGTATGCAAAACTTGTATAAATAGATTGTAATCATATGATTGACCTACAACATCCTCCATAATTGTAACATTTATAGGGCCATTTCAAATATGTTCGTCGATCCATACTGCCATACCCCTACAATTAGGACCTAACGAGGCGCGTAGGTCCCGTGGAAGCCAACTTGGTAGTTGAGGAGGTGGACGTGGAGGCCGAGATGTAGAAGGTGTCATCTTTTTGACCTGTATATATAATTTCAGATCAATTGACTCATATATACACTAACAAATTAACGTAATGTAAATTTACCATACAATATTAGTATAGATGGCATCCGCTTTGGGCCACATTATCACTCTACCTTCTGCCTCATCGAGCGTTTCAGAATCTGGGTGGGAATATGGCAGTTGAAGATCCCTCCAATCGGGGAGTATATGTATCGGTCTCACACAAACTGCACTAGCTGGTACTGGAGTCCCATGAAACATCTCCCCTGGAAGGGCTGGGTAAGCCAGTGCCTCTACAACGATATATTCTTGACTTTTTAGACGTCATGGCTTCAACCCCTACAAATTTACGTAAAGAATGTTATATACATATATACATAAACATATCATCTTGAAAAGACTAGATACTATGTCATAAAAATACTTACATAGGATGTGCTAGGTGGTGGGTCTACATGATTATTCCCAACCTCTGTAGTAGGAGTAATAGAAGCGCGGCACGTCGCATGTACCATCTGAGTGGCTGTTTGAGACGCCTGCCACTTCACCATTGCTTCGTGGACTTTCCTCTCAATTAATTCATCTACCTATACATGGATAAAAGAAATGTAGCTATCGATTATTGAATTCCCTTTCACAATAACATTCTAAAAAAAGAATAGGTTACCTCAACTTGTGAAATTCCCGCTTTTGGGACAAGTTTGCACTGGGATGGCCTAAAGAACACTTTGATGCCCACACCAGCGCCTGCACCCCTAACACATCCAGGATGCTCTAGGTTACCCAAAGCAACTATCAATTCATCCCTTGTACCCTCAGGGATGAACTTTCCTTCCTTCCTCTGCTCGTGCAGCTCCCGCTAATCGCCATCAACAGAAATTGGTAAGTAAACATAACAATAATCAATATCGATCGATTTCTCTAAGAGTTGAATTTTACCATTTTTTCAGTCGCCTCAGCAGTTGTGGGCTTCGTTATATCTCCTTTCTTGTCTTGCCTCCCAACTATCCATATAGCATGGCGAGGAAGAGGTGCGGGACCAATAGTAGAGGACTCCTGAGTAGCAGCAGACTGAGCAGTAGACTCAGCCTGTAGTCTTTGGTGAATGCCTGGATAGCCTCTTGGACCCATTGTGTGGTCATGCACATTCAGTGCATGCCTTGCTCTTTAAGAATCACTGATAGCCTTGTTAGTAAGCACATTGATTTGGTTAGTAACACTAAAGGTTAATCTTGAATAGGTGAATACATAAGAACGTATATTAATTAAACTGGGAGTGGTGCTTAATACCTTGAATTCATTTGTTTTTCTTCGGGTAACAAGCTCCTCCCAGTCTTTGGTGTCCAGGTAGTTCCATTTCTCAGTGGCTACCTTCTGCCTAAATTTATTTTTTAAAGAGAATACAAACAAAAATTATTAGTGTAGAGTTAGTCAAAAAGTGATCAATGTCTAGAATTGGAAATCAATCAAGAACCTCTTCTCAGCATCACTTATGTAATCTCAGGTGAGATTTGTCCTATAGTTCCTTAGGACCCTCCCACAGTGTTGCATCACGCATTTATGATACAACTTTTCATCCAGACCAAATATACTCTGCAAAATAGAATTGTTATTAACTAGTATCTTAAAAATTAATAATCTACAAAAATATAATTGCAAATAAATAATAACTCACGCATAGTTCCTTCCATACTAAGTCTTTCTTCCCCTTAGTAACTTTATGTTAGGATTCAAAAATAGGACTACAATGGCTACGAGTAAGAACCCCAAGATATGAAATAAATGAGTTGCGGTTCACTCCAACTAGATTTCCTGCATGATCGAAATCCACAACCAGTTTGGGTCCATTGCCCCTTTGTTGTAGTAACTCTTTCATCATTGTGATTCCCCTCACTTTCTCTTTTTTTTTCTCATCAAGTGCCCCAATTTCTTTAGGGGGTACATCACCAACCTAAAATTTGACAAAAAAACACACTTATAGGATATAACTATAAATGAACATATAGATAGAAACCTCAGGGATATATTTTCTAAACTTACATTTTGAGGTGGCGCATTGACATCCTCACCCTCATGGTAATCATCAGCATGGTCATCAGGAGAATGCTCAACCATCTAAAAGTTCACATTCACATTTAAAGTTCACATTGTAAAGTAATTCACATTGTAAAGTTCACATTCACATTGTAAAGTAATTCACATTATAAAGTTCACATTCACATTGTAAAGTTCACATTGTAAAATTCACATTCAGAAAAATAAAACATATATAAAATATAAACATGCATGCCTCTAATATTGCGATCTTTTATCAATTAACAATCCTTCATTGTGATCTCCGCGCACATACAAGTCATCATTAGCTTCAATATTTGGTGGTGTTGGCAACCCAACTGAGAATGGACAGGAGTCATCATACTTATCATAGTATTGTTCTTCATCTATAGGATCTTGAATGAACTGTCTTTTACCATGAAGAACAACCCACCATTTATCATTTGGAGGATCATTGATATAAAATATTTGTTTCGTCTGTGATGCCAATATGAACGGTTCACCCTTCTCGCCAATCTTTTCAAAGTTTACTAATGTGAAACCCAATTCATCCACTATAACTCCTTTGGTGTTATCAACCCAATTACATTTAAAGAGCAGAATTCTGAAATCTACATAGTCAAACTCCCATATGTCTTCAATGACACCGTAATATGACATTTTAACTTCACATGGACTCTTATCCTTTGCACTTGCAAAAAACAATGAAGATGCTCGAAGGGTGACCCCATTGTTTTGGACGACACTTTTATCATCTTGACGCTTTGGGTAATATGAGAATCCATTTATGTCAAACCCTTCATAAGACATAAAATTCAATTTTGGTTTAAAGGTGAGGCATTTGATAGTTTCAGTAAGATTATCTAGTGTTTGAGATAGTTGATGTAAGACTTTATCTTCAAACCACTTAATAAATGTCTTGTTATGCTCTCTAGCAAGCCACATTGAATTGGCTTTAGGATATTGTCTCTTAATGAAATTAGTATGTTCCTCGATATAAACACTCACTTCGTCGATGTTGTGTAAAATATACAAGTGACCTTGTTCCAACTGCTCACGGCTGATTACTTTCATCTGTGATCCCAAAATTCCTTTGCCAAAATGCTCCTAAATATTCTTGTCATTAATAGGAGTGTCATTACCACTCAGAAAGTCATTGCAAAAATCCATAACCTCTCTCACCACATAACCCTCAATAATACTCCCTTCAGGTCGATAACAGTTTCAAACATCACCTTTAAAAATGCTCATGTATCGTTCAAAGGGATACATCCAATGCAAGAAAACTGGTCCCAACATTTTCACTTCCCTAGTCAAGTGGACAACAAGATGTACCATGATATCAAAGAACGAAGGAGGAAAATACATCTCAAGCTGACATAGGGTAACAACCACTTCTCTTTGCAATTTATCGAGAGTATCAGGGTCAATAACTTTGCTGTACATACTGTTGAAAAAGAAACAAAGTCTAGTGATTGCAAACCTTACATGCTTTGGCAATATAGATCGAATTTCCATGGGCAATATTTGTTGCATTAGAGTGTGACAATCATGAGATTTAAGACCTATCAACTTCAAATCTTTCATTGATACCAATGTACGGATGTTGGATGAGTAACCCTGTGGCACCTTAACATTTACGAAGCATTCACAAAAAGTTTTCTTCTCCTTTCTCGACAACGTGTAACAAGCGGGAGGTAAGTATGTTCTCTAATCGCTACTAACTACTTCTGTTCATTTTATCCTTATTCCCGTTTCACATAGGTCCATTTTGGATTTTATCCCATCTTTAGTCTTACTTAGTATATTCAATAGAGTAGTGATGACACTATCACATACATTTTTCTCAATGTGCATGACATCGATATAATGCCTGACTGCCAAAGAACTCCAATAAGGAAGATCCCAAAATATTGACTTCTTCTTGAATAAAGATTTGTCACTCAGTGTGGACATCATACATTGTGATCTCTTACCAAATTCATTGGCAAAGTCTTTTACTCTTTCATAAACATCTTCACCTGGTATAGGTTTAGGTGCACTCTGTTCCTCATTCCGTCCATTGAATGCTTTGTGCAACCTACGATACGGATGGAATTTTGGAAGAAACCTTCGATGACCAAGATATACAGTCTTTCCGCCATGTTTTAGTTGTATTGAATCAGTGTTCTCTTCACATATAGGACATGCTTTAGATCCTTTAACACTATATCCAGACAAATTCCCATATGTTGGAAAGTCATTCACAGTGCAAAACAACATAGCGTGCAAACGAAATGTCTCTCTTCATGAAGCATCATAGGTCATCACACCTTCACCCCAGAGTTTCTTCAAGTCATCAATCAGAGGTTCAAGATAAATGTCGATATCATTTCCAGGTTGTTTAGGGACCGATATCAACAACGACAACATAACATACTTATTTTTCATACACAACTAGGGAGGAAGATTGTATATAACAAGCATAACTGGCCAAGTGCTATGTTGGCTGCTCAATGTCCCGTACAGATTCATCCCATCTGTACAAAGCCCAATTTTTTAGGGTACAATAAATCAATCTTCTTCCATTGTGGGGAATCAGACGCATGTCGTAGGATCCCATCATTATTTTTCTTAAAATTTGCATGCCACCTCAAATTCTTCACATCTATCATATTGGAAAACAAGCGTTGAAACTGTGCTATTATAGGTAGATACCACATCACCTTGGCAGGAGAACCAGTTTTGGACTCCCCCGAAGTCGTCAATTTATACCTTGACGCACCACATTTGGGACAATCTTTCAAATCCACATAGTTCTTTTGAAATAATACACAATCATTCGGGCATGCATGTATCTTCTTGGCCTCCATTCCCATTAGACACAATAATTTCTTTAACCGATATGTTGAGATTGGTAGCTCGTTTCCTTCATGAAGAATTTCTTTCAACAAAGACAACAATGACGTGAAGCTTTTGTCGTTCCATCTATTGTTAGCTTTCAGCTTATACAATCTCAACACAGTGCTAAGCTTCATAAAATTACAACCTGTGTATAATGGTATCTCAACATCATGCACAATGTTTCTTAACATGAGTGGTGGATCAGTATGCTCTACCCCACAACTATCCGGCATCACATCAACGATGTCTATTGGAACTGGTTCGTTTACATCTACGTCATTGGAGGCAATTTCTTCTTCCACACAAGCACTTCTATCGACATCCACTACTATCTCTCCATGCTAGTGACATTTTGTATAGCCTTGTACAATCCCATAGCACATGACTTGACTTTTGATTTCGTCACCAGTGTTGACTTTCAAGTTGTTACCGCAATGCCTACATGGATAGTAGAACCTATCTCCATGTTGTTTCCTATGTTCCTTGACAAATCTAATAAATTGATCAAAACTAGAAATAAACTCTAGGGTGCATCGATTTGGAATGGACATCCATGTTCTATCCATTCTATGATCAAAGAGAAAACAAGTATATATTAGAATAAGATTAGGGTCTAGGATTAAAAGATTAGGGTTTATGGTTAAAACTTTAGGGTTTAAGGTCTTATATATAATAAATGTGTACCACCTATCCCATTCTTGAACACCTAATCTCACTCGTAAGTGTATAATGTGTATTGGGTTTTCAAGAAAATTTCGGCAGCATTTCCCCACTGTTGTCCAAGTACATACTTAGAGAACAAATAGGAAAATGCTACCAAAATTTTCTTGAAAATCAAATACACATAATACACTTACATCCTAAGTGAGATTAGGTGTTCAAGAACAGTCCCAAACCGGGGACTATCCAAAATTTACTCCTAATGATTAAATCCATGACGGGTTTCTAGGCCAACAAATACATGTATGTTGTCATTCTTATACCTACAATCCTAATTTCATTATTCATATCCTAGATCTTCAAGTAAGGGTGATTATTGATGTCTTTAGAAGCATGATTGGCAATCTAGGGCAAAGTTCATCATTTACATTCCAAGCATGTCACGTGAGTGCATTAGAGTTCATCATTAAGCAAGAAGGGTGATTAGGATTCTCAATATACTCAATAAGGAAACAAGTTACCAATTTCATAGTTAGGACGGTAGAGATACCCTAAAATCTAGATCTAATGATTCATAATGAGCATGTGATAAAGTTACATCACTAGATGATTATATAATTTCAAAAGTAGTACACAAATAAATTCAAATGAGTAGATAACTATATAAAAATAGTAGACAAAAATACAAATAAGTAGATGAATAAATACAAATTTGTTGATAAACTAATATAAATCAGTAGATGATCAATTAATTCTTTAATAAGTACATAAATAAATACAAACAGTAGATGAATAAATATAGATAAATTGATAAATAAAATAAAATCAGTTGATAAATAAAGTTATATAAGTAGATGATTAAATAATAACAAAATCAGTAAATAAATAAACAAAAATAAATAAATAACTTAATTAAAAAAAAATGACCAACAATATCCTAAATGTGGCTTGGCACCGCCCAAGCGTCCGCCCAGGCCGCCCAGAGGCCTAACTAGGCTGGGCGCAAAAGCAGAAGAGGAAGAAGAAGGGTACCTTTTGAGCAGGCGAGCAGGGAGAAGGGCGCGACAACGGTGACGAGCAGGGAGTAGGGAGCAGGGTGCGACGGCGGCAGTGACCAGGCGAGCAGGGACGGCGGAAGCGAGAAGGGGAAGAGATGGAGGCAACGAGTAGGTGAGCAGGGGAAGAGATGGCGGCAGTGAGTAGGCAAGCAGAAGAAGGGAGCGGCGAGCACAACAACAACGGCAGCAGCGGCGGCGAGCACAGCAACAGTGACGGTGAGTGGCGGAAGGAATCACACAAATCGCCAGACCTAAGCGGAGTTAGAAATGAAATAGAGATAAAGGAGGGGAAGGGGAAGAGTCAGCTTCACACGGGTGCTATTAAGTTAACAATAGGCGTCAGTTATTAAAAACAACCGAAACTTATAACAATAGGCGTCGGTCACCATAAACAAGCTGACACATATGTTTAATGATAGTCGTCGGTTTCAACTAGATAAACTGACGTCTATCTACATATGCTGACAAAAAAAAATGTTCTCGAATTATGACCATAGTTGTCGGTTGTCCTAGGAAACCGACGCCAAAGGGGGGTGAAAATTTTCATAGGGACAGCGCGCAAAAACACATCGACGTCGGTTATTTCAAGAACATCAACGATGAAAATGTGTCCAATTTCTGTCTCGTGAAAAACCTTTAGTCGTCGGTTGATTTGTTAACAACCGACGCCGTATGTTAAATTTTTGAGGTAATTTTTTCCACTGGAAAATTTGAATTTGGCGGTCGATTTTAGGCGTCGGTTTCTTATTGAGGAACTGACGCTAAATAAAAAGTGATATCCGTGTCTGGCCACTCTTCAAAGATAGATGTCAGTTTGTGTATACAACTGATGTTGTATGGTTTAGGTGTCGATGTGTTGTATACAAATGACGCCTATAAATGTGACATTATAAGCCATTTCTATACTAGTGATATTAGTTGTCAAGCCCCTTTAAATGGGAGACGAAAGGAAGTAGGGTTTTCTAAACCCATCGGTAAATAGAAATACTTCATTAGTTAAAACATTCGTGGATTAATTTAAACATTCTGGAATTAATTAATTACCAAATAATCATATTGATTGATTAATTAATATCTAACTCCATGCAATCGCTCGGGATGGCTCTGTGGTCATATATACCAACATCTCACTCATCCATGTACGCCATGCACCCAGATAACACTAAGATGTATCATAATCTGAAGGATATGAATTGGTGGCCTAGTTTGAAGAAGGATATGGATGAGTTTGTTGTGAGATGCACTGTGTGTCAGCAAGTTAAAGCTGAGCACCAAAATCCTACAGGGACGTTGCAATCATTGCCTATACCACAATGGAATTGGGATCAGATGACTATGGACTTTGTGGTTGGTCTGCCTAAGATAGCCAAAGGTCATGATTCCATCTAGGTGATTGTTGACAGGTTGCCCAAGTCATTGCATTTTCTTCTTGTGAAGATGACATTTACAGCTGAGAAGCTTGCCCAGATCTATGTTGATGAGACAATATGTTTACATGGTGTTCCAGCCACTATTGTGTCTGATAGAGGTCCTCATTTCACAAGTTGCTTTTGGGGTCAACTCCAGATAGCTTTGGGTACACAGTTGAGATTCAACACTCCCTTTCATCTATATAAATATGGTCAATCTGAAAGGACCATTCATACCTTGGAGGATCTATTGAGAGTGTGTGTTCTTTAGATTTTAGGCAGTTGGAACATACATCTCATTTTGATAGAGTTTGCCTACAATAACAACAATCAGAGTAGCATCGACATGACACCTTACGAGGTGTTGTATGGGAAACGTTGTAGATCTCCGTTGTGTTGGTATGAGACATGTGAGTATCAGCTTCTTGGTCCCGAGCTTGTGTAGCAAACGACAAAAAAGGTAAAAGTGATCCAACAACAGTTAAAGGTAGCACAGGATAGATAGAAGTTGTATGTAGATAACCATCCTAGACCCTTGGAGTTCCAAGTGGGAGATAGGGTATATCTCAAGGTCTCTTCCTGGAAAGGTGTTCTGAGGTTTTGGAAGAAGGGTAAGCTGGCTCCCAGGTTCATGGGACCTTACCCGGTGATGGCATGTGTTGGGAAGGTGGCCTACGGGTTGGAGTTGCCGCCTAAGTTGCACAAGTTCCATACAATGTTTCATGTAAGTATGATGAGAAAGTGCTATATGGATACAGAGTTAGTGTTGCAGGTAGTAGAGGTAGAGTTTGATGAGGACTTGTCCTATGTGGAAGGTTCGGTGTTGATCCTTAACAGAAGAATGAAGAAGTTGAAGAAGGATATAGTGCTTGTGAAGGTTCTATGGCATCACCGTGGTGTTGAGGAATCCATGTGGGAGATCGAGGAGGAGGTGAAAAGGAAGTACCCCTCTCTTTTCTCTTAGGATTTTGGGGGCAAAATCCTTGTTAGGGGTTATGGCTTGTAAGGATGCTGACCTAATTTTTGGGGTAACCCTATTTGTTTTGGCTTGATCATGTACTTAGAACCTTTTCTATAATCTTTTGAGATGTGATTAGGGCTTGTGGAGAGCTTAAGTATCCAGCTTGAGCTTGTTTGGTTGATGTTTGTGTTGTCTGTGCTAGTTTTTGTGCAAATTGCAATTTACCCAATATAGGGGGTTGATGTGCCATTTTCCACCTCTAGAGTGTTCCTTCTCTCTCTGATTCATGATGGAGAATGTGGTGCTTGGGGAGCCTTGTTTGGCCCTTAGTTGAGTGGTGTCACCCCTAGTGGTGATTAGGGTTTTTCTAAGGCTTGTATGTCTTAGCCTTGTGACCTTGCTGTTTTGCCTTGACCTAGGTCGTGGCCTAGGGTCTGTTGTGGGGTGTCGCTGTAACATCCCTAACCTGGGTTATAAGATAACCCTAGGTGTTTTGCTTAATTATGTGATTAATACACTTGTGATTATCTTGTGGTATGTAATTAAAGCTCCTGAGGAACATATGTTTACATTTTTGTCCTTATTAAACAATGTTTTAGTATTGTTTTGTAATATAGGGACCTATGTGAAAATTACCCAATTAGAAGGGTTAACTTGCAAATTTCACATGTTAATATGTTCCTTTAGTGTTGATACATCATAAGAGTGAGTGTGATGAAGTGTGATTGATTCCCCAAGCTTGGGCACTGAGATGCAGCTTGTGGGGCAATCCTTGTGCTTGAAACCTTAGTTTTGGTGTAAAGTGCAATTTACCCAAAATGTGGGGTGCAACTTGTAAAATACACCTTCTAGAATATCTTTATGACTTTTTGCATCATTTATAGTAATAATGATTAAGGGGGCACTTCAATTGAATAATCATATAATAAGAAACACCTTTGTAATTAAATCACCAAGTTGTAAGTAAAGAGACCCTTATATATATGTGCACCTTAGTGACAAGTTGACCTTCTTTGCCTTTATCTCTTGGTCTTAGAAGGAGTTTCTCCTTAGAAATAAGGACAAGGGACGTGCAAAGAAGAAAGGAGGAACCTAGATGAGAAATGGAGAATTAGATGTCATTATGTTGGAAATAACCCCTAAGTATATATACAACTTTCCTTTGTTTGCAAAGGAACGTTTCCTTTCTTCCTTCACTCACCACCTTACTCAAACCGAATAAGGCAGATCTCTGGATCAGAGGAGAACGACCAAGGATAAGCTAGGTAAGCTTGGGTCATCTTCTTGCTCGAATTCATGGAGGAAAGTGGATTACAAGGTTGGTTTCATGGTTATCTTACTTAGTTCTTTCTTTCTAGCCGATCTTTCCCAACCTTTTCTTGGAAAAACACCTTTGGCCGACCTGTGGAGCTCAATATGCCATTAAAGGCATGAATCTTGGAAGCTTGGATCTCTAGGAACGACCATAAGGCGGGTTTTATAACTCTAAACCTTTTGCTTTCTTATGCATATCCTTGTTCTTACAATTAGTAGTTAGTTCTTCTTCTTCCCCACTCTTCCTTGCACTTTTGCAAGCAAAACCATGAAGTAACCGACCTGATCTAAGGTTGAAGATGATGGGCGTGATTTACTAGGTAACTTTACCAAATGACCTTGGACCATTTGGTAACGGTTTGCAAGACCGTTTGAAACCAAACGGTCTCAAGACCGTTTAGATTCAAACGGTCTCCAAGACCGTTTGGCAGGTTTGACCAAGTGAAGACCATTTAGAGGTCGGCTGATCACATGTTGAATTAAACACTTACAAAGAATCATGTCCTAATTGCAAACTAATCACAAGTTGAAGGCACTTCAACCCTCTAAACCCTAATCGGGTTCAATTGATGATTTCAAGGATTGATTTTGTTGAACTTTGGGTTGAGAGACCCAAACGGTTTCAAAACCATTTGGGATTCACCCAAACGGTCTCAAGACCATTTGGTGACCACCCAAGACTGTTTGGAGGTCTATGATTAAGGTAATTTGACCATTTGAGGGTCCAATCACAATAGATTGTTGAATTAATCCAAAATGCTGATTTGAGACTTAATTCGGGTTCAACCCTTATCAATTTGACTTAGATTTTGATGTGACTTTGGGAAAACGGTCTCAAGACCATTTTGAGGGTATCCAAACGATCCCAAGACCGTTTGGGAAAAGTTTGAGTCCAATTGGAGGTCAATTGATGGGTTCAACTTCAATTAGACTCATGTTGATCAATGTTGATGGTTAACCGATTACAAACCCTAATTGAATTGGTTTCAACCCTAATTGGCTATCATTTTGAGGGTCAATTGAGTGTCCAATTGGTTAAGGCTAACCCTAATTGGCTCAATTGATAAGTGGTTAACATAGATGAGGTCAATTGAGGGGTTCAACATTGAAAACCCTAACCGTTTGCAAGTGTTGATGCACTTTTTGGGTCCAATTGGTTTTGAGATGTTTGGACCAAACGGTCTCAAGACCGTTTGAATCCAAATGGTCTCAAGACCATTTGGGACCAAACGGTCTCAAGACCATTTGGGCTCAAACGATCTCAAGGTCGTTTAGACTCAAACGATCTCAAGGTCGTTCAGACTCAAACGATCTCAAGGTCGTTTAGACTCAAACGATCTCAAGGTCGTTTAGACTCAATCGATCTCATGGTCGTTCTATTTCAAACGGTTTCAAAGTCAACTCTTTCAAACGGTCAACAAGTTGAAATGGTCTTGAGGGTGACCAAGTTCAAACGGTTTGGAAGTCAACCTAACCAAACGGTCAACACTTCCAAACGATCTCAGGACCGTTTGGAGGTTGAAAGTGTATAATCGTTTGGGGACTTTAGGGTTATGATTACTTAATGCTTTGAAGGTTTAAATGGTTTAATGGTTGTTCAACTTAAACCCTAATCATACCTAAAGACTTTAAGGGATTATGTAACTAGTAGTTTGGCCCATGTTATGCTTACTAATGAACACTATTAATGTACCTATAAAGGGTTCAAGTAGACAACACACCTTAATCAAGCAAACCCTAATGTCCACAATGGTGATAACTTGACTTATATTAACCTAAGTTGACTTGACTCAACCTAATCTAGAGTGATGTAAACATCATCTAGTACTAAGAGGAGAGAGAAGACCCCTAATATGAATGAGAATCAAGTAACATACCTTCAATATGGAAGAATGTACATGATTAGGGTATGATCCATCAAGGTGAGATCATGGAAACCCTAATTATGATGATTAATGAATCTTAACCTAATTTGAGGGCATCAATGATGATAGATTTTATACATAATGATGCTATGAGCTCAATTCACTATGAAGTGAATAGTAAACCCTAATTCTAGGTTAATAGCATGTAATGTGAATAGTAAACCCTAATTTAGGGTGATTTGATGAATGATTTATATCTGGGTTATGCCTTTGAGTATGAAACCCTAATTACATGTTGTAACATGAGGAATCTTTATTCCTTGTAAGCTAAAGAGGTTCACTAACCCTATAATGAAGTGAACAAATCCAAACCTTAGAAATCAATGGTATGTTGTTGATCAGCACGACCGTGCTGAGGAGCATGGTCGTGGTAGTATGTCTTTGCACGACCATGCAAGGAAGCACGTCTGTGGTGCCTATAAAGTAATTGAAAAAGTTTTGGTATTGTGATGATATTATTATACATGCATATCTCTAATTATACTAATCATGCAGGTGGTTCGCAAGAAGTAATCATATCTAGGTAAAGGTTATGATATCATATTCATTGAAAGCATGTTATTAGCTTTATGAATAATGACATACCATGTTGACTAGTTTAAATGGTAACATATGAGACTAATGGGCTGTAAGAGCCATGAGTAACATCAAGGTCATGCTGATTAGATGACTTATGATGAGATGATTAAGAATTGATATCTATTTGATAACTGATGTGAGTTAGAATTGATACATTTAGTATTCTTCTTATATAGCAGTGTTTTTAATAGTTAAATGCTTGGAAACATGCTTGATGCTAAAAAGAATGCTGAAATGTACCTAACTAATCAAGTATAATCATACCATGTAGAGCCCTGATCATAGATCCACCATTGTCAGAAGCTAAATGATGGTGAAACAGGTTTTCCTAAGGGAACTCCTGGATCACATACTTTTGACTATGTGGGGGAATATGGATGTGAATATCCTTACATCCTAGTATAGGAATTGATGTAGATGTATTTTAATCTATCAATCCTTCACTATGAGTTTATGCCGGGGTGATGTATTACTAATCTCCCAAGGGAAACTTTTATATACCACATCGATGAGAGATGAACAAGAGATCTTTCGATGGCGAAGAGAGTACATAATGGCACTGTGACTCTAATAGCAAAGTACTAGAATACCCTGGTAAGCTATAGTAGCAGAGACACTAGATGTCCTACATGTTGATCCTCACACTGACTGAGGAAGATGAGGTCATAAGAATCCGGCTCTTTTGATGACCTATGTATGATACCGATGCAACTTAGTAGTGATCGGTTGGAGTATGAGCGGTATACCTCATCTCCACATGGCATAATAATAATAATAATAATAATAATAATAATAATAATAATAATAATAATAATAATAATAATAATAATAATAATAATGTTTGTAAAACATAATAAACCGCGTAGTATATCTGCTTAGGTTGTACTACGAGAAACAATGATTGATGTTACATTGTTTACATTAATAGCCTGTTAAGTACTTAGCATATATATTCTTCATATGATTTAATGAAGTAACTGCTTAAGTAGAAGATGCTTTTCTTGTTACCAAACCTGCTATTGATGTTTTAAATTACTTTGCTTATCTTATTCTTTTGATTTCCATAACAAAGCTTCCGGAGGAGAGTTATAACTCTCGCTGGGACAATTGTTCAAATTGTCTCACTCCGTAGGTTTCAACTTTTTAGTTGGACGTCGAGGATGGAGAAACCAATCCCAGGGTGAGCAGTATCAGCAACAGCAAACCCAAGGACAGCATTGAATCTCAAGTGGAGATACTGGCTGTCATGTCCTATAGTTAGTTAGTCTTATGTCATCTCTGTACTCTCAGGTCCTAGGAGTTAGTAGGTTTGATATTTTGGCTTTAAGCCTTGAGATTTTGTATCTGGATGTATATAATCACTCAAGAGGTGATTTTACAATGATGTAAACTGTTATCTTGTTTATAATAAAAGAGTTTTATGTTTTCAAGATCTTTGCTTAAAAAGTTTAATTTCCAGTGATTTTTCTTAATCCCGCTGCCAGTTAATAAACCGCTTCCGCTTTGATTTATCTCAGGATTTGTAAGTAAGACGTCTCAATTAAAGTGGTATCAGAGCTCTAGGTTCACTGAGTCTACAGAGACATAGGACTTAGGATGTTGAGTCTATTCTTAGTGTTTTCCAGTATATCTAATAGTGTCTTCTGCTCCTCAGGAGAAGAAGATAAGTAAGGATGTCTGGACCACACGAGGAGTATGTGGCAGAAAGTAGTGTTGCTGCACCCCGAGATGGTGCAAGGAACCCAGAAGTAGAGCAACCTGTACCTGAGCCACCTCAGTTTAACCCAGATGACATGGGGAATCCAGCTGTTCAGACCATGTTCGGGCAGTTTATGACTTCCATGACACACATCACAGATAGGATGCCTATGCCTGCACCTAGGGCACCTGCCCAGTTTGAAGGACAAGGTATCAGTAAGACATTCGAATGACTTCGTCGTGTTGGAGAAACTGAATACTTTGGAACAGCTGACCCTGCAGATGTCGATCTGTGGTTGACTGAGTTAGAGAAAGCTTTTAGAATCCTGAACATTCCAGAAGCCGAGAAGGTTAGACATGCTGTGTATCTTCTCAAGGGGAGTGTTGGTCACTGGTGGACCATGGAAGAGCAGAAGAGGCCTGGTGTGGAGGTTTCCTGGGAAGTGTTCTGATGGGAATTTATCAATAGATATTTCCCAAAGACATTCCTGGACGAGAAAATCTCTCAGTTCGAGAGGTTAAGGCAAGGTTTGATGAACATTAGCGAGTATGAAGCTAAGTTCATGGAGTTGTTGTGGTTCTGTCCGCACATTGTTGCTACAGATGAGGAGAGGATAAGACGGTTCAAAAAAGGGTTGAATGCTGAGTTGACTACTCCCGTGTCTGCCCTATAGAATCATGAAAGGTTTGCTACCTTCGTTGAGTCAGTCTGAAGGGTAGAGAGGTTCGTAGCAAATAAGAGTCAAACCCATAAGAGATATCCTCAGTTCCAGTGATCTTCATCTAGAGACTTCAAGAAGCCTAGATTTTCTGCACCAACACCACCACCACCCAGACCTAGTGCTCAGACACAGTGGACACCGAGTAGAGGTAGAGGACGAAGCCTACCACTACAAGGAGCTCGCAGTTCAACATCGATGTTAGTCACAGGACCACCAAGACCACAACAACTGGAGAGAAGTTGTTACATCTGTGGGAAGGTGGGATACTTGATGAAGGACTGTAGGGCTAGACCAGCAAGTGTGACACAACCACAGAGGCAGAGTCAGCAAGGATCCCAAAGGAGGCAGTTTCAAGGAGCAGCTAGAGGATGTGGACAAGCGTCCCAAGATGGATCGTCAGCACCGAATCAACCTCAGGCGACAGCAAGGTTCTATGCAATGAACCCACTTGATGCAGTGATCAACCCATGGGTTGTGGCAGGTCAGATGGAGTTGTTATATTCTGATATGTCTACATCCTGTGTTGTATCTGTTCTGATTGACCCAGGTGCTACGCACTCCTTTATCACTCGAAGAGTGATTCGTAACTGCAACATGACAGTCAGTCATAGGGCAGATAGCTTGTTGCTTGAGACTCTGTTGAGAGGGTCTGCTGTGTTACAGGAGGTATGTTCTCCCTGCATTCTCTTCTTTTCTGATCATCGCATTCAAGTGGATTTAATACCACTTGAGATGCAAGGATTTGACATAATCCTTGGGATGGATACCTTGGAAAGGTATAGGGTTGTCTTGGATTGTGAATCCAAGCATGCTGTGTTTGCTGATGAAAGCAACACATGGATCTTTCAAGGAGAGAGAAAGATTCTACCCACCTGTCTTGTGTCAGCTATGGTTGCTGAAATGCTGATGAGGCAAGGATGTTATGCATTCTTGGCCCATGTGGTAGATACTATCATGGAGAGTCCTAATCCTCCTGAAGTTCCTGTAGTCAGGGAATTTGAAGATGTATTTCTTGAAGAACTTCCAGGTATACCACCACCTAGGGAAATTGATTTTGAAATCAATTTGATCCCAGACACACAACCTATAGCACAGACACCGTATAGGATGGCACCTGCCGAGATGGCAGAACTCAAGAAACAGCTTCAAGAGTTGCTTGAGAAGGGTTTCATCTGACCGAGTACTTCACCATGGGGTGCTTCGGTCCTTTTTGTTAAAAAGAAAGATGGTTCAATGTGGTTGTGCATTGATAATAGACAACTTAATAAAGTAACGATAAAGAATAAGTACCCACTTCCGAGGATTGATGATCTCTTTGATCAGTTGTGTGGTGCAACCATCTTCTTAAAGATAGACTTGAGATCGGGATATCATCAACTTCGTATTAAGGATAGTGACATATCCAAGTCTGCTTTTAGGACAAGGTATGGTCACTATGAGTTCACAGTTATGTCGTTTGGACTAACTAATGTGCCAGCTGCATTTATGGAACTCATGAATAGAATCTTCTGACCTTTCCTCGATCAGTGTGTTGTTGTCTTTATAGATGACATTCTGATCTATAGTAGGGATGCTCAGCAGCATGAACAACATCTTCGTCAGGCTCTAACTTTGCTAAGAGAACATAAGCTATACACTAAGTTTAGCAAGTGGGAGTTCTGGTTACCAGAAGTGTCTTTTCTTGGACATGTGGTATCTGCTTCGGGTATTCATGTTGACCCTAAAAAGGTAGAATCTGTTCTACAGTGGGAACAAATGAAGACACCGACAGAGATCCGTAGTTTCTTAGGGTTGGTTGGCTTTTACCGAAGGTTCATTAAGAACTTCAGTTCTATAGCTTTACCCTTAACTAAGTTGACCCGAAAGGATGTTCCTTTTTCTTGGAGTGACAAGTGTCAGCAATTTTTTCAGCTGCTGAAGGAAAGATTGACAAGTGCACATGTGCTTGTGCTACTTGAGCAAGGCAAAGGATACATAGTTTTCTGTGATGCCTCCAAGAACGGACTCGGATGTGTGTTGATGCAGGATAAGCAAGTGATTTCTTTTGCTTCCCGACAGCTTAAGAAACACGAGGAGAATTATCCGACACACAATCTGGAGTTAGCTGTTGTGGTTCATGCTTTGAAGGTCTGGAGACATTATCTCTACGGAGAGACATTCCAGATTTTCATTGATCATACGAACCTTAAGTATATCTTCTCTCAGCACGAACTTAACATGAGGCAACGTCACTGGATGGAGTTAATCAAGGACTACGATTGTATAATTGATTACCATCTAGGGAAGGCCAATGTAGTTGCAGATGCCTTGAGTAGGAAATCAGCAACATCAACCATGGATAGAGCACAAGTAAACTCTTTAGTATGCTCTAAGAGAGATATGCTTATCTCCTTAAGACAAGACAATGTCCAGTTGAAGGTGTCATTGTTAGTCGGGTTGATGGCTGAGATGCATATAAAACCTACCCTAAGAGAGCAGATTAAGGAGGCACAGCAAGAAGATGTTGAAGTTCAACAGATTAGATCAGAGTATGGTGATGAGAAACAAGATGGTTTCCATGACTCGGATGACTAAGTAGCATGTTATCATGGAAGGATGATAATGCCAGATGTGGATAACTTGAGAAAGTTAGTCCTGGAAGAAGCTCATTCTTTGATGTATGCTATGCATCCAGGAAGTACCAAGATGTATCGAAACTTGAAAGATATGTATTGGTGGCCTGGGATGAAGAAGGATGTTGTAGAGTTTGTGATGAGGTGTCATGTGTGTCAGCAAGTTAAAGATGAATACCAGAAGCCTGCAGGAACAATGCAACCTTTACCCATACCACAGTGGAAGTGGGATCACATAACTATGGACTTTGTTGTTGGCCTACCTAGGACAAACAAAGGACATGATTCCATTTGGGTAATAGTTGATAGGTTGACAAAGACAGTGCATTTCTTACCTGTCAAAACAACCTATTCTGCTGAGAAGTTAGCACAGTTGTATGTTGAAGAGATTGTGCGATTGCACGGAGTTTGAAACGTCTATTTCGAGAAAACAAGATTAACTAATGCGGAAGCGTTCACTAAGCATCGGATTACCAGAAATCACTAAAAAATTTAAACTTTTTACGAAGAGATCCTTTAAAGGTAAAGCTTTCTCATTAAGCAACATGATAAGTTGTTTACAACTGATCCATCAGTAAAACTCTGTAAGGCAAGATACAAAAGTCTCTAAGGACTGTACCAAAAACTCGAAAGCACTAACTATTACTCCGAGGACCTAAGAGTACAGAGACGACATATAGGACTCTAACACTATCTACACATGACATAGCAGCCAATGCCTCCACCTGAAGCTTCACTGTTGTCCTTGGTACTGCTGATGCTGCCCTTCACCTATTGAAGGATTTCTTCCCCCTCGCCCACGTCCACCTAAAGGTTGAAATCTACGGGGTGAGACAATTATAAAAATTGTCCCAGCGAGAGATATAACTCTTCGCCAGAAGCATAATTATTGCAGCATAAGAGAATAAATGTACACAAAGAAGTTATGTATATTTTAGAGTAGTTAAAACAATGTTTAACAGATTAAACTATTCTTTCTACAAAAAGCAATGCAACTATAAATTGATAAAATCACATGTCACTTATCACATCACTAACTCCCTTCAGACTTGGATCATATATCCATTGCCTGGCATTATTATTTGGGAAAGGATGGCTTGTAGCCATACTCCTTCTCCCAAAGTGTTAGGATTCCAACTCCACAACATATCTGCATAACTTGTACATATGATATCAGACTTAACATTACTTATGTAATACAAGGGTTATTTACATTCATAATCCATTAGTTTGTAGTTAAGCTTTTCATAGGATTATTCTGTAATAGAACTTCACATAGAAACACTTTGGTTTAGGTCATACCTCATATTTTTAATATTGGGATATCAATCCCTAACCATCTTATTAATATGAAATCCGGAATGTGGGAGTTCAAACCCCTGGACTAATCATAGAATTTGTTGCCAAGTAACATCTCATTTTATCTGGTTATCTAAATAATATGACCTTTGAAGATCAACAAATCATATTACTTGTGGCTCATTCAACCTATCAAGCTCATATGTTATCACTTACCAGATAACATGACATTTAGTTATACTCTTGAATTATAGGTAACAAATGTTCTTAATGCAATTAGCATTATAAATCTTACCTGGATCTGATCACCTCTATATGAAACCTATCAAGCTTAACTTTTATCAGTTATTCCATATACTCCCACATACTCTAAAGTATGTGATCCAAGAGTTCCCTTTGTAAAACCTGTTTCACTATTATTTAAATTCTGACAATGATGGATCTATAATCAGGGCTCTACATGGTATGATTATACTTGATTATTAGGTACATATCAGTATTATTTTAGCATCATACATGTTTCCAAACATTCAAGTACTAAACATGGCTATAACAGAAGAATACGAAATGTACAAGTATAACTCATATAAGTTATCAACTGGATATCAATTCTTAATCATCTTATCACTATGATTCAAGAACATGGGTGCTCACACCCTTATATCATCATAACACTTGCTATCAAGTGCCATATCAGCATCAAGTCATCTATTAGCATGACCTTGATTGAAGCAATGTATATACTTTTCACATATCATTACTCTAAAAGCTTATAATTGTTTTCAAGGAATATGACATCATAACTCATACCTGGCTATGATTACCTCATAATATCAACTTGTATGACTTATACAAATAAGGACATGCATATATAACAATGTCAGCACAATACCAAAACTTCTCAATTTCATAATAGGACACCACAGCCGTGCCACCTTGCACGGTCATGCAAAGTAAGACTACCACGGCCGTGCTCCCTTGCACGGTCATGCAAGCTAAGGCTACCACGGCCGTGCTCCCTTGCACGGTCGTGCTACATAAGATCATTCCATGATTCATATATATATATATATATATATGTATGTATTCTAATCTTTCATTCTTTTAACTTGATTAGGTCACATCAACCCTTCAATCAAGTACATGCTACTATGGTTAACATAGTGTATCAAGCTATTAATCCTATAAACAATTAAGAATTCTCCCTTTAATTGGTTCTTAATCACTTAGGTATTATTAGGGTTTCAACCTTCACACCTTCATTGATTATCATTACTAATCATTATTGGATCAATAGAACATTCATCATCTTAATTCTCAAGGATTCAATCACATTGGACCTCCACTTCATAAGGTATCCAATTGAATTAGGGTTTCCAATGTTGATTCCTTCAATCTTTGAATTCATGGAACCAATCATCAATTGGACCTATACTCATACCTTAATTGAGTTTAATAGGTCAACCTTCAACTGATTTTTCCCTCACTTTACCCTCAATTGACCATCAATTAGGGTTTAACTCAATTGAATTAGGGATTGGAATCAATAACCCTTCAACATATTTCAAAGTGGGACTAATTGATTTGAACCTATTGAACCATCATTACATTGGGACATGACTTGACCCCAAACGGTCTTGAGGTCGTTTGGATGACCTCCAAATGGTCTTGAGACCGTTTGCCCATCATATCATCAAAATCCAAATCAACAAATTAAGGTTTTGATAATTGGATTGATCACCAAAACAACAACTGATTACATTCCAACTTAGTATCATTGGATCATCAATTTCTTAACCATACTCACCCCTAGACCTCCAAACGGTCTTGGGTGACCTCCAAACGGTCTTGACACCGTTTTTATGAGTTTCAAACGGTCTTGAGACCGTTTGGCTCACCCAACCCTTGGATTCTAGTGAAAAATCATTAGGGTTTGAGCTATTGAGTTGATCGTCAAATCAGCAATTGATTGCCTTGTAATTGTGTACCTTTGGACCTTCAATTGGTCAACTATACTTGACCCCAGACCTCCAAACGGTCTTGAGTGACCTCTAAAACGGTCTTGAGACCGTTTGGGCCAATCAACCCCAAACAATCAACTCAATTCAATGCAAATCCAACACTTAGTCGATTAGGGTTAACACCATATCTTTTGTCCTTCAAACACTTAACCATATCCAACCCTATGAAAACTACTAGAGGGGGGGTGAATAGAGTTTTATAGAGATTTTAATAATTAATTAAACTCAAACAACCACAATGAAAATATTGGACAAGGAGACACAGGGTTTAGAGTGGTTCCAGCTATAGCAAATACTATAGTCGTCAGTCCACTACCCGGTTGCTTACCCAACCGGGATTTGAAAAGAAATTTATTTTATTACCTCACAAGGACTTTACATAAAATACAATTTCTTTTCCCAAACCCTTCAAGCAGCCTTCACCTAGAAGTAATCGCCCAACCTTGAAGCAGCCTTCCCTTGAAGTAGATGCACCAACTCCCGTTGCACCAGCCTTCTGAAGTAGCTTCCCGTGCGATAGCCTTCTTGAAGTAGCTTGAAGTCCCCTTCTCCTCCTGAGAAGTCAACCCTCTCCAATCCGCAGCCTCCAACCCTAGGAGTAGCAAGGAGAGTACAAAAGATAAAAAGGAACAAGAACGAAAACAGAAATTACAATACCGTTGTAAGCACAAGGCTTGATTTTCTTATATCAAGCGTTTAGATCTCCTAACCAATGTGTATGACAATGTGATTGTAGTGGATAGGAGATACTAGCCTATAGGACACGAAATGGGAGCAATAGGAATGAATGGCAAGTGTAGGAATTGCTCTATTGCTCTAAAACAGATTGCAAGTGAGTATTCAAGATCAAGTATAGCACAAGTATAGCTTAGGTGTCTTTTGGTGTCCTAAGGCATGTCCTATTTATAGGAGTGGCCTATGAATATTTAAGGACGTTCTAGACAACTTCTAGGGGCTTCTAAGTGCTTAACTAGCCGTTAGATATAAGTTAAGTGCATTAGTAACGGCTAGTTACTTTATTCTGCAGTTGCTGTCAGAGACCATCTCGGTCGACAATTTGTCGACCGAGATACCTACTCGGTCGAAGTTTTGTCGACCGACAGGCTCTCTGGATCAACGTTTATTTGCAGCTGCCAACTACTTTATCAGTTGTGTCTAACGGCTACTTGGGTCAATCTCGGTCGAGAAGTTTGTCGACCGAGAGTGTCTCGGTCGAGGAGTGTGGTCGACCGAGATTGACTCTGTTTTCAATCTTTTAATTAACCACTAAGCATGTGTATGAGTGTGCATATGTGATCCTATTTGAAGGGGATGACCTATCTAAGTGTGGTGTTTAGCTAGGAAGATCCAACGCTTGATTTACATGCAATCTAAGTACTTGTACATTATATATTTGTACAAGTTTTTACAACAGTGATTACATTGCATGGAAATATAAATATGTAAGCTCTTTGGATTTTCCCTAGTTGCTTTATCATCCACCTTAATCCTGCACACTCAAGTAGCTCGTTAGATCAACAAGAATGAAATGGTTGTCATCATCGAAACAAAGGGATTTATCATAATGTCCAATTTATCCAACACCCTAGACCTCCGAATGGTCTTGGGTGACCTCCAAATGGTCTTGAGACCGTTTGGGTGATCCCCAAACGGTCTTGAGACCGTTTGGGCAAGAAAACCCAAAAAGTCATATCAATCAAGTTGAAAGGCAGCACTTAATCCAATTAGGGTTTACATAATTGATTAGCCTTCAACTCACGATTCCTTTGGAGTTAATCCCTAAAATTTGGAGGATTATTAACTAACATGATTATGAACAGGAATCCCAAACGGTCAATGCTTGGTCAACGCCCTCAAACGGTCTTGAGACTGTTTTCCCAAAAAGTTCAAATAATCAAATTGGAAAATCAGCACTTAATCCAATTAGGTTTATCCAATTGTTTAGCCTTTAACTCATGATTCCTTGGGAGTTAACCTATAAAATTTGGTGTGTTATTAGACCACATCATTAGGAACAGTAATCCCAAACGGTCCATGCTTGGTCAATGCACTCAAATGGTTTGACACCATTTTCCCAAGAAGTTCAAGTTAAACAGATTGGAAAATCAGCACTTAATTCAATTTGATTTGCCTAATTGATTGGCCTTTAACCTACTATTCCTTTGGAGTTAACCCCTAAAATTTGGTGGGTCATTATCCTACATAATTATGAACAGAAATCCCAAACGGTCCACGCTTGGTCAACGCCCTCAAATGGTCTTGGAGACCGTTTTCTCCAACCGACCTTGTGAAACCGTTTGCCCCTCAAACGGTTTTGCAAAACCCCCAAACGGTTTTGCAAACCGTTTGGCCAAGGGTGCAAGACCGTTTGCTAAAGTGACATAGGTATTCACTCCCACCTTCTTCTACCTCCAGATCCAGGTCTGTTCCCCATGGTTTTAGATGCAAGAAAGCAAGGAAGGATGGGGGAAAGAAGAACAAGCTACTTATGCAAGTACAAAGATATGCATAAGAAAGCAAAAGGTTTAGAGTTATAAAACCCGCCTTAAGGTCGTTCCTTGAGCTCCAAGCTTCCAAGATTCAAGTCTTTAATGGTGTCTTGAGCTCCACAGGTCGGCCAAGGGTGTTTCTCCAAGGAAAGGTTGGGAAAAGATGGCTAGAAAGAAGAAACAAGTAAGGAAGACCATAAAACCAACCTTGCACCATGAATTCCTCCATGAATTCGAGCAAGATGATGATCAAAGCTTACCTAGAACTACTTGGCCGTTCTCCTCTTCTCCAGAGCTCTGTCCTAAGTCGGACTAAGCAAGGGGATAAGAAAGGAAGTGAAGGAAACGATCCTTGCTAAGTGAGAAAAGGTGTATATATACTTTAGGTGAAATTTCAACATAAGGACAACTTGTTTCTCCATTTCTCCTCTAGGTCCTTCCCTTATTATAAACCACGTTTCTCCCTTCCATACTTAAGCAAAACTCATCTTAAACCCAAGGTCTAAAGGTGAAGAAAGCCAACTTCTTACTAAGTTGCACATATAGAAGGGTTATTAGACTTATAACTTGATCATTTAATTTATAAGGGTTATCATTCTTATTTAATTATTCAATTGAAGTGACCTATTCATCATTCTTACTCTTAATGATGCCAAGAGTCATAAAAGATACTCTAGAAGGTGTATTTTACAAGTTGCACCCCATATTTTGGGTAAATTGCACTTTACACCAAAACTAGAGTTTTAAGTACAAGGATTGCTCCACAAGCTGCATCTTGGTGCCCAAGCTTGGAGAATCCATCATACTTTATCATATTCATTATTATGATGTCTCAACACCAAAGGAACATCTTAACATGTGCAATTTGTAAGTTAACCCCTTTTAATTGGGTAATTAGCACATAGGTCCCTATATTACAAAAAAATATTACAACATTGTTCAAAAGGGACAGAAATGAAATTATAGACTCTTCTAAAGCTTAATGACATATCAAGGGGGTAATCACAAGCCTCTAATCATATTTTAAGCAAAACATTTAGGGTTAGTTCATAACCCAGGTCAGGGATGTTACAAATTATATCCCCCTAACAAGGATTTCGTCCTCGAAATCTCAGATAAAAGGAAGCAGATATTATTTAAGTATCATATCTTGCTAATCAACTAATTTGGAAACATTCACTGAGAAGGTTCACTAAGCAATTTGTCTTGGAGGATTTCACTAAGTAAATTTACTAAGGGTATTGTTTCAAAGGCTTTTACTGAAAGAGTTCGTTAAGTATATTCACTAAGTATATTCACTAAGTTTGCTCACTAAGTATTCACTGAGTAAGTTTACTGAGTATATTCACTAAGTATGTTCACTAAGTTTGCTCACTAAGTATTCACTGAGTAAGTTTACTGAGTATATTCACTAAGTATGTTCACTAATTTTGCTCACTAAGTATTCACTGAGTAAGTTCACTGAGTATATTCACTAAGTACATTCACTAAGTTTGCTCACTAAGTATTCACTGAGTAAGTTTACTGAGTATATTCACTAAGTATGTTCACTAAGTTTGCTCACTAAGTATTCACTGAGTAAGTTTACTGAGTATATTCACTAAGTATGTTCACTAAGTTTTCTCACTAAGTATTCACTGAGTAAGTTCACTGAGTATATTCACTAAGTACATTCACTAAGTTTGCTCACTAAGTATTCACTGAGTAAGTTCACTGAGTATATTCACTAAGTATGTTCACTGAGTATATTCACTAAGTATGTTCACTGAGTATTCACTGAGTATATTCACTAAGTATGTTCACTGAGTATTCACTGAGTATATTCACTAAGTATGTTCACTGAGTATTCACTGAGTATATTCACTAAGTATGTTCACTGAGTATTCACTGAGTATATTCACTGAGTATGTTCACTAAGTATGTTCACTAAGTATTCACTGAGTATATTCACTGAGTATGTTCACTGAGTATTCATTGAGTATATTCACTGAGTATGATCACTAAGTATTCACTGAGGAAGTTCACTAAGTATATTCACTAAGTATGTTTACAAAGTATGTTCACTAAGTATTCACTGAGGAAATTCACTGAGTATGATCACTAAGTATTCACTGAGGAAATTCACTAAGTATATTCACTAAGTATGTTCACAAAGTATGTTCACTAAGTATTCACTGAGGAAATTCACTGAGTATGATCACTAAGTATTCACTGAGGAAATTCACTAAGTATATTCACTAAGTATGTTCACAAAGTATGTTCACTAAGTATTCACTGAGGAAATTCACTGAGTATGATCACTAAGTATTCACTGAGGAAATTCACTAAGTATATTCACTAAGTATGTTCACAAAGTATGTTCACTAAGTATTCACTAAGATCCTCTCATTTAATTTTTCTTATACTCCTTAGATTGTTTCAAAATAATTACCTGATCAGAGTAATCAAAAGATAACAATCTAAGAGTTTCATACTTGCCTTATCTACAATAACCATATACCTGGCCAGGGTATATAAGTATTGAGATTAGGTAGTATGTATTTTACTTATCATCCTATTCTTTGCTTTTCATATCATTATACACGCAGAATTTATCACTCTAGGTTATTCTTCAGGTATCACATCTATATCTCATCCTTTTAATACACAGTTAAGGGAGATTATAAATTGTTTTAAAGAATATTGAGTAAGATATGAATTCTTATCTTTCTTGTGTCCTTCTAGGACTTAGTCAAGAAATTCAAAAGCAGCTAACTTCCATATTTTTAACACATAGAATCCTAATATGTAATAATAAAACAATACTTATTTCATCTGACCTGTATGGGATGTTTGTCCACGTCCTCTATTATTATATTGCCTCCCTTGTGGGCCTTGCAGACTCTGTCCTTGAGGTCGAGTCATTATTGCATTCCTGTCTGGACAATCCCTTGCCAGATGTCCCGGTTGTCTACATAAGTAACAGATCCTGGGTGCAAGGTGTCTATACGATCCAGTTACCGATGCTGAGGCTATGTCGGAGGGTCTTCTTGGAATACTACTATGGTCCCTATTTCCACTTGACACCCATTGTGTCTGGGTAGGGAATTTTGATATTGTCGTTGGTGTAGAAAATCTTGGCTTCTTAAAACTTTCAGGCCTTTGTTCTTGAGGCTGGGTGTACATCTTCTTACTACTTGTCTGTTGTTTCACGGTTTCTGACCTCTCTATCCTTCTTACTGACTCCACAAAGGTGGCAAACCTTTCTCTGTTCTCCAAGGCAGACACAGGAGTGGCTAGTTCAACATTCAATCCTTTCTTAAAATGCCGAATTCTTTCTTCATCACTAACTGCCATCTGTGGACAAAACCATAGTAACTCCATGAACTTAGCTTCATATTCGCTAACGTTCATCAGTCCTTGTGTGATCTTCTCAAATTGAGAGATCTTCTCATCTAGATACGTCTTAGGGAAGTATCTATTGACGAATTCTCATCGGAAAACCTCCCATCCTATTTCTTCACCTGGTCTCTTATCTTCCTCTATCATCCACCAATTACCAGCACTTCCTTTTAGGAGGTATACCGCATGCTTAACCTTTTCAGCTTCAGGAATATCAAGGATCCTGAAAGCCTTTTCCAGCTCTTTCAACCATAGATCAGCATCTTCTGGATCAGATGTACCATCATAGTCTATGGCTCCCACCCGGAGAAGTCTCTCGAAAGTCTTGTCGGTTCCATAACCTTCCTGATGGGCTGGTGCCCTAGATGCAGATGGTGGCACCCTATCTGCTATGTGTGTTATGGCTGCCAGAAACTTATCAAATAAAGCATAAGTAGCTGGATTTTCTATCTCAGCTGGGTCAAACTGGGGTTGTTCAGGTACATGCCCTTCCCTATTCTGGTCTCCTGCACCTCCTCCTGGTGTAGCAGAACTGCCCTCATCGGCATGCTCTTCACGTGGTCCAAACATCTTCAAGTTCTTGTCCTCCTATGTGAGCAGAAGATACTACCAGATAATATGGAAAACACTTAGAACAGACTCTACAATCTTAGTCCTATGTCTCTGTAGACTCAGCGAACCTAGAGCTCTGATACCACTAATTGAAACATCTATTTCGAGAAAACAAGATTAACTAATGTGGAAGCGTTCACTAAGCATCGGATTACCAGAAATCACTAAAAATTTTAAACTTTTTACGAAGAGATCCTTTAAAGGTAAAGATTTCTCATAAAGCAACATGATAAGTTGTTTACAACTGATCCATCAGTAAAACTCTGTAAGGCAAGATACAAAAGTCTCTAAGGACTGTACCAAAAACTCGAAAGCACTAACTATTACTCCGAGGACCTGAGAGTACAGAGACGACATATAGGACTCTAACACTATATACACATGACATAGCAGCCAATGCCTCCACCTGAAGCTTCACTGTTGTCCTTGGTACTGCTGATGCTGCCCTTCACCTATTGAAGGATTTCTTCCTCCTCGCCCACGTCCACCTAAAGGTTGAAATCTACGGGGTGAGACAATTATAAAAATTGTACCAGCGAGAGATATAACTCTTCGCCAGAAGCATAATTATTGCAGCATAGGAGAATAAGTGTACACAAAGAAGTTATGTATATTTGAGAGTAGTTAAAACAATGTTTAACAGATTAAACTATTCTTTCTACAAAAAGCAATGCAACTATAAATTGATAAAATCACATGTCACTTATCACATCACTAACTCCCTTCAGACTTGGATCATATATCCATTGCCTGGCATTATTATTTGGGAAAGGATGCCCTATAGCCATACTCCTTCTCCCAGAGTGTTAGGATTCCAACTCCACAACATATCTGCATAACTTGTACATATGATATCAGACTTAACATTACTTATGTAATACAAGGGTTATTTACATTCATAACCCATTAGTCTGTAGTTAATATTTTCATAGGATTATTCCGTAATAGAACTTCACATATAAACACTTTGGTTTAGGTCATACCTCATATTTTTAATATTGGGATATCAATCCCTAACCATCTTATTAATATGAAATCCGAAATGTGGGAGTTCAAACCCCTGGACTAATCATAGCATTTGTTACCAAGTAACATCTCATTTTATCTTGTTATCTAAATAATATGACCTTTGAAGATCAACAAATCATATTACTCGTGGCTCATTCAACCTATCAAGCTCATATGTTATCACTTACCAGATAACATGACATTTAGTTATACTCTTGAATTATAGGTAACAAGTGTTCTTAATGCAATTAGCATTATAAATCTTACCTGGATCTGATCACCTCTATATGAAACCTGTCAAGCTTAACTTTTATCAGTTATTCCATATACTCCCACATACTCTAAAGTATGTGATCCAGGAGTTCCCTTTGTAAAACCTGTTTCACTATTATTTAAATTCTGACAATGATGGATCTATAATCAGGGCTCTACAGGGTATGATTATACTTGATTATTAGGTACATATCAGTATTATTTTAGCATCATACATGTTTCCAAACATTCAAGTACTAAACATGGCTATAATAGAAGAATACTAAATGTACAAGTATTATCAACTGGATATCAATTCTTAATCATCTTATCACTATGATTCAAGAACATGGGTGCTCACACCCTTATATCATCATAACACTTGCTATCAAGTGCCATATCAGCATCAAGTCATCTATTAGCATGACCTTGATTGAAGCAATGTATATACTTTTCACATATCATTACTCTAAAAGCTTATAATTGTTTTCAAGGAATATGACATCATAACTCATACCTGGCTATGATTACCTCATAATATCAACTTGTATGACTTATACAAATAAGGACATGCATATATAACAATGTCAGCACAATACCAAAACTTCTCAATTTCATAATAGGACACCACGGCTGTGCCACCTTGCACGGTCGTGCAAAGTAAGACTACCACGGCCGTGCTCGCTTGCACGGTCATGCAAGCTAAGGCTACCACGGCCGTGCTCCCTTGCACGGTCGTGCTACATAAGATCATTCCATGATTCATATATATATATATATATATATATATATATATATATGTATTCTAATCTTTCATTCTTTTAACTTGATTAGGTCACATCAACCCTTCAATCAAGTACATGCTACTATGGTTAACATAGTGTATCAAGCTATTAATCCTATAAACAATTAAGAATTCTCCCTTTAATTGGTTCTTAATCACTTAGGTATTATTAGGGTTTCAACCTTCACACCTTCATTGATTATCATTACTAATCATTATTGGATCAATAGAACATTCATCATCTTAATTCTCAAGGATTCAATCACATTGGACCTCCACTTCATAAGGTATCCAATTGAATTAGGGTTTCCAATGTTGATTCCTTCAATCTTTGAATTCATGGAACCAATCATCAATTGGACCTATACTCATACCTTAATTGAGTTTAATAGGTCAACCTTCAACTGATTTGTCCCTCACTTGACCCTAAATTGACCATCAATTAGGGTTTAACTCAATTGAATTAGGGATTGGAATCAATAACCCTTCAACATATTTCAAAGTGGGACTAATTGATTTGAACCTATTGAACCATCATTACATTGGGACATGACCTGACCCCAAACGGTCTTGAGGTCGTTTGGATGACCTCCAAACGGTCTTGAGACCGTTTTCCCATCATATCATCAAAATCCAAGTCAACCAATTAAGGTTTGGATCATTGGATTGATCACCAAAACAACAATTGATTACATTCCAACTTAGTATCATTGGATCATCAATTGCTTAACCATACTCACCCCTAGACCTCCAAACGGTCTTGGGTGACCTCCAAACGGTCTTGAGACCGTTTGGCTCACCCAACCCTTGGATTCTAGTGAAAAATCATTAGGGTTTGAGCTATTGAGTTGATCGTCAAAACAACAATTGATTGCCTTGTAATTGTGTACCTTTGGACCTTCAATTGGTCAACTATACTTGACCCCAGACCTCCAAACGGTCTTGAGACCATTTGGGTGATCCCCAAACGGTCTTGAGACCGTTTGGGCCAATCAACCCCAAACAATCAACTCAATTCAATGCAAATCCAACACTTAGTCGATTAGGGTTAACACCATATCTTTTGTCCTTCAAACACTTAACCATATCCAACCCTAGACCTCCAAACGGTCTTGGGTGACCTCCAAACGGTCTTTAGACCGTTTGGGTGATCCCCAAACGGTCGTGAGACCGTTTGGGCAAGAAAACCCAAAAAGTCATATCAATCAAGTTGAAAGGCAGCACTTAATCCAATTAGGGTTTAAATAATTGATTAGCCTTCAACTCACGATTCCTTTGGAGTTAATCCCTAAAATTTGGAGGATTATTAACTAACATGATTATGAACAGGAATACCAAACGGTCAATGCTTGGTCAACGCCCTCAAACGGTCTTGAGACCGTTTGACCAAAAAGTTCAATTAATCAAATTGGAAAATCAGCACTTAATCCAATTAGGTTTATCCAATTGTTTAGCCTTTAACTCATGATTCCTTGGGAGTTAACCTATAAAATTTGGTGTGTTATTAGACCACATCATTAGGAACAGTAATCCCAAACGGTCCAAGCTTGTTCAACGCACTCAAACGGTTTGAGACCGTTTGCCCAAGAAGTTCAAGTTAAACAGATTGGAAAATCAGCACTTAATTCAATTTGATTTTCCTAATGGATTGGCCTTTAATCTACGATTCCTTTGGAGTTAACCCCTCAAATTTGGTGGGTCATTATCCTACATAATTCTGAACAGAAATCCCAAACGGTCCATGCTTGGTCAACGCCCTCAAACAGTCTTGGAGACCGTTTTCTCCAACCGACCTTGTGAAACCGTTTGCCCCTCAAACGGTTTTGCAAAACCCCCAAACGGTTTTGCAAACCGTTTGGCCAAGGGTGCAAGACCATTTGCTAAAGTGACATAGGTATTCACGCCCCCCTTCTTCTACCTCCAGATCCAGGTCTGTTTCCCATGGTTTTAGATGCAAGAAAGCAAGGAAGGATGGGGGAAAGAAGAACAAGCTACTTTTGCAAGTACAAAGATATGCATAAGAAAGCAAAAGGTTTAGAGTTATAAAACCCGCCTTAAGGTAGTTACTTGAGCTCCAAGCTTCCAAGATTCAAGTCTTTAATGGTGGCTTGAGCTCCACAGGTCGGCCAAGGGTGTTTCTCCAAGGAAAGGTTGGGAAAAGATGGCTAGAAAGAAGAAACAAGTAAGGAAGACCATAAAACCAACCTTGCACCATGAATTCCTCCATGAATTCGAGCAAGATGATGATCAAAGCTTACCTAGAACTGCTTGGCCGTTCTCCTCTTCTCCATAGCTCTGTCCTAAGTCGATCTAAGCAAGGGGATAAGAAATGAAGTGAAGGAAACGATCCTTGCTAAGTGAGAAAAGGTGTATATATACTTTAGGTGAAATTTCAACATAAGGACAACTTGTTTCTCCATTTCTCCTCTAGGTCCTTCCCTTATTATAAAACAAGTTTCTCCCTTCCATACTTAAGCAAAACTCATCTTAAACCCAAGGTCTAAAGGTGAAGAAATCCAACTTCTTACTAAGTTGCACATATAGAAGGGTTATTAGACTTATAACTTGATCATTTAATTTATAAGGGTTATCATTCTTATTTAATTATTCAATTGAAGTGACCTCTTCATCATTCTTACTCTTAATGATGCCAAGAGTCATAAAAGATACTCTAGAAGGTGTATTTTACAAGTTGCACCCCATATTTTGGGTAAATTGCACTTTACACCAAAACTAGAGTTTTAAGTACAAGGATTGCTCCACAAGCTGCATCTTGGTGCCCAAGCTTGGAGAATCCATCATACTTTATCATATTCATTCTTATGATGTCTCAACACCAAAGGAACATCTTAACATGTGCAATTTGTAAGTTAACCCCTTTAATTGGGTAATTTGCACATAGGTCCCTGTATTACAAAATAATATTACAACATTGTTCAAAAGGGACAGAAATAAAATTATAGATTCTTCTAAAGCTTAATGACATATCAAGGGGGTAATCACAAGCCTCTAATCATATTTTAAGCAAAACATCTAGGGTTAGTTCATAACCCAGGTCAGGGATGTTACAGAGTTCCTGTCACTATAGTATCAGACAGAGGTCCTCAGTTTACAAGTCATTTTTGGGAACAATTGCACAAATCTCTAGGCACCCAGTTAAGGTTTAGTATGGCCTTTCATCCACATACTGATGGACAGTCGGAAAGAACTATACAGACCTTGGAGGACTTGCTGAGAGCATGTGTTCTCCAGTTCATAGGGAGTTGGGATCTGCACCTAAGCTTGATAGAGTTTGCCTATAACAATAGCTATCAACATAGCATTGATATGGCACCTTATGAGGCTTTATATGGTAGACGTTGTAGATCACCCTTGTATTGGTATGAAACTGGTGAACATCAGTTGTTAGGTTCTGATCTTGTACAGCAGACCACAGAAAAGATTAAAGTGATACAACAACAGATTAAGACTGCACAGGATAGGCAGAAGTCTTATGCTGACAGACATCGTAGACCTTTAGAATTCCAGGTTGGAAACAGAGTGTATCTCAAGGTCTCGCCTTGGAAAGGAGTTCTGCGTTTTAGAAAGAAAGGGAAGTTAGCTCCTAGATTTATGGGGCATTATCCAATAATTGAACGAGTTGGAAAGGTAGCCTATAGACTAAAGTTTCCACCAGAGCTACAGAAGTTACACCCTGTGTTTCACATTTCTATGCTGAAGAAATGTCACCCTGATACCGAGTCAGTTCTACAACCTATGGAAGTAGAATTGAATGATGATATATCTTATGAGGAAGGACCAGTGTCAATCCTTGATAACAGAATTAAAAAGTTGAAAAAGAAAGATATAAGTCTCGTGAAAGTCCTCTGGAATCACCGTGGTGTTTAAGAAGCCACTTGGGAACTAGAGGAAGAGATGAGAAGGAAATACCCTGCTCTTTTCTCTTAATATGTTTTGTTGATTTCAGGGACGAAATCCTTGTAAGGGGTGGATAATTTGTAACATCCCTGACTTGGGTTATAAGATAACCCTAGGTGTTTTGCTTAATTATGTGATTAAGACACTTGTGATTATCTTTTTGTATGTAATTAAAGCTCCCGAGGAACATATGTTTACATTTCTGTCCTTTTTAAACAATGTTTTAGTATTGTTTTGTAATACAGGGACCTATGTGCAAATTACCCAATTAGAAGGGTTAACTTGAAAATTTCACATGTTAATATGTTCCTTTAGTGTTGAAACATCATAAGAGTGAGTGTGATGAAGTGTGATTGATTCCCCAAGCTTGGGCACTGAGATGCAGCATGTGGGGCAATCCTTGTGCTTGAAACCTTAGTTTTGGTGTAAAGTGCAATTTACCCAAAATGTGGGGTGCAACTTGTAAAATACACCTTCTAGAATATCTTTATGACTTTTGGCATCATTTAGCGTAATAATGGTGAAGGGGGCGCTTCAATTGAATAATCATATAATAAGAAACACATTTGTAATTAAATCACCAAGTTGTAAGTAAGGAGACCCTTATATATGTGCACCTTAGTGACAAGTTGAACTTCTTTGCCTTTAGTTCTTGGTCTTAGAAGGAGTTTGTCCTTAGAAATAAGGAGAAGGTATGTTCAAAGAAGAAAGGAGTAACCTAGATGAGAAATGGAGAATTAGATGTCATAATGTTGGAAATAACCCCTAAGTATATATACAACTTTCCTTTGTTTGCAAAGGAACGTTTCCTTTCTTCCTTCACTCACCACCTTACTCAAACTAACTAAGGCAGAGCTCTGGAATAGAGGAGAAAGACCAAGGAGAAGCTAGGTAAGCTTGGGTCATCTTCTTTCTCGAATTCATGGAGGAAAGTGGATTACAAGGTTGGTTTCATGGTTATCTTACTTAGTTCTTTCTTTCTAGCCGATCTTTCCCAACCTTTTCTTGGAGAAACACCTTTGGCCGACCTGTGGAGCTCAAGACGCCATTAAAGGCTTGAATCTTGGAAGCTTGGAGCTCTAGGAACGACCATAAGGCGGGTTTTATAACTCTAAACCTTTTGCTTTCTTATGCATATCCTTGTTCTTACAATTAGTAGTTAGTTCTTCTTCTTCCCCACTCTTCCTTGCACTTTTGCAAGCAAAACCACGAAGTAACTGACCTGATATAAGGTTGAAGATGATGGGCATGATTTCCTAGGTAACTTTACCAAACGACCTTGGACCATTTGGTCTAAACGGTTTGCAAGACCGTTTGAAACCAAACGGTCTCAAGACCGTTTGATTTCATGCGGTTTGCAAGACAGTTTAGATTCAAACGGTCTCCAAGACCGTTTGGCAAGTTTGACCAAGTGAAGACCGTTTAGAGGTCTGCTGATCACATGTTGAATTAAACACTTACAAAGAATCATGACCTAATTGCAAACTAATCACAAGTTGAAGGCACTTCAACCCTCTAAACCCTAATCGGGTTCAATTGATGATTTCAAGGATCGATTTTGTTGAACTTTGGGTTGAGTGACCCAAACGGTTTCAAAACCATTTGGGATTCACCCAAACGGTATCAAGACCGTTTGGTGACCACCCAATACCGTTTGGAGGTCTATGTTTAAGGTAATTTGACCATTTGAGGGTCCAATCACAATAGATTGTTGAATTAATCCAAAATGCTGATTTGAGACTTAATTAGGGTTCAACCCTTATCAATTTGACTTAGATTTTGTGGTGACTTTGGGAAAACGGTCTCAAGACCATTTGGAGGGTATCCAAATGATCCCAAGACCGTTTGGGCAAAGTTTGAGTCCAATTGGAGGTCAATTGATGGGTTCAACTTCAATTAGACTCATGTTGATCAATGTTGATGGTTAACCGATTACAAACCCTAATTCAATTGGTTTCAACCCTAATTGGCTATCATTTTGAGGGTCAATTGAGTGTCCAATTGGTTAATGCTAACCCTAATTGTCTCAATTGATAAGTGGTTAACATAGATGAGGTCAATTGCGGGGTTCAACATTGAAAACGCTAACCGTTTGCAAGTATTGATGCACTTTTTGGGTCCAATCGGTTTTGAGATGTTTGGACCAAACGGTCTCAAGACCGTTTGGGCTCAAATGATCTCAAGGTCATTTAGACTCAAACGATCTCAAGGTCGTTTAGACTCAATCGATCTCATGGTCATTCTATTTCAAACGGTATCAAAGTCAACTCTTTCAAACGGTCAACACTTCCAAACGGTCTCAGGACCGTTTGGAGGTTGAAAGTGTATAATCGTTTGGGGACTTTAGGGTTATGATTACTTAATGCTTTGAAGGTTTAAATGGTTTAATGGTTGTTCAACTTAAACCCTAATCATACCTAAAGACTTTAAGGGATTATGTAACTAGTAGTTTGGCCCATGTTATGCTTACCGATGAACACTATTAAGGTACCTATAAAGGGTTCAAGTAGACAACACACCTTAATCAAGCAAACCCTAATGTCCACAATGGTGATAACTTGACTTATATTAACCTAAGTTGACTTGCCTCAACCTAATCTAGAGTGATGTAAACATCATCTAGTACTAAGAGGAGAGAAAAGACCCCTAATATGAATGAGAATTAAGTAACATACCTTCAATATGGAAGAATGTACATGATTAGGGTATGATCCATCAAGGTGAGATCATGGAAGCCCTAATAATGATGATTAATGAATCTTAAACTAATTTGAGGGCATCAATGATGATAGATTTTATACATAATGATGTTATGAGCTCAATTCACTATGAAGTGAATAGTAAACCCTAATTCTAGGTTAATAACATGTAATGTTAGTAAACCCTAATTTAGGGTGATTTGATGAATGATTTATATATGGGTTATGCCTTTGAGTATGAAACCCTAATTACATGTTGTAACATGAGGAATCTTTATGCCTTGTAAGCTAAAGAGGTTCACTAACCCTATAATGAAGTGAACAAATCCAAACCTTAGAAATCAATGGTATGTTGTTGATCAGCACGACCGTGCTGAGGAGCACGACCATGGTAGTATGTCTTCGCACGACCATGCAAGGAAGCACGACCGTGGTGCCTATAAAGTAATTGAAAAAGTTTTGGTATTGTGATGATATTATTATACATGCATATCTCTAATTATACTAATCATGCAGGTGGTTCGCAAGAAGTAATCATAGCCAGGTAAAGGTTATGATATCATATTCATTGAAAGCATGTTATTAGCTTTATGAATAATGACATACCATGTTGCCTAGTTTAATTGGTAACATATGAGACTAATGGGCTGTAAGAGCCATGAGTAACATCAAGGTCATGTTGATTAGATGACTTATGATGAGATGATTAAGAATTGATATCTATTTGATAACTGATGTGAGTTAGAATTGATACATTTAGTATTCTTCTTATATAGCAGTGTTTTTAATAGTTAAATGCTTGGAAACTTGCTTGATGCTAAAAAGAATGCTGAAATGTACCTAACTAATCAAGTATAATCATACCATGTAGAGCCCTGATCATAGATCCACCATTGTCAGAAGCTAAATGATGGTGAAATAGGATTTCCTAAGGGAACTCCTGGATCACATACTTTTGAGTATGTGGGGTAATATGGATGTGAATATCCTTACATCCTAGTGTAGGAATTGATGTAGATGTATTTTGATCTATCAATCCTTCACTATGAGTTTATGCCGGGGTTATGTATTACTAATCTCCCGAGGGAAACGTTTATATACCGCATCGATGAGAGATGAACAAGAGATCTTTCGATGGCGAAGAGAGTACATAATGCCACTGTGACTCTAATAGTGAAGTGCCAGAATACCCTGGTAAGCTATAGTAGTAGAGACACTAGATGTCCTGCATGTTGATCCTCACATTGACTGAGGAAGATGAGGTCATAAGAATCCGGCTCTTTTGATGACCTATGTATGATACCGATGTGACTTAGTAGTGATCGGTTGGAGTATGAGCGGTATACCTCATCTCCACAGGGCATAATAATAATAATAATAATGTTTGTAAAACATAATCAACCGCGTAGTATATCTGCTTAGGTTGTACTACGAGAAACAATGATTGATGTTACATTGTTTACATTAATAGCCTGTTAAGTACTTAGCATATATATTCTTCATATGATTTAATGAAGTAACTGCTTAATTAGAAGATGTTTTGCTTGTTACCAAACCTGCTATTGATGTTTTAAATTACTTTGCTTATCTTATTCTTTTGATTTCCATAACAAAGCTTCTGGAGGAGATTTATAACTCTCGCTGGGACAATTGTTCAAATTGTATCACTTCGTAGGTTTCAACTTTTTAGTTGGATGTCGAGGACGGAGAAACCAATCCGAGGGTGAGAAGTATCAGCAGCAGCAAACCCAAGGACAGCAGTGAATCTCAGGTGGAGATACTGGCTATCATGTCCTATAGTTAGTTAGTCTTATGTCGTCTCTGTACTCTCAGGTCCTAGGAGTTAGTAGGTCTGATATTTTGGCTTTAAGCCTCGAGATTTTGTATCTGGATGTATATAATCACTCGAGAGGTGATTTTATAATGATGTAAACTGTTATCTTGTTTATAATAAAAGAGTTTATGTTTTCAAGATCTTTGCTTAAAGAGTTTAATTTCCAGTGATTTTTCTTAATCCCACTTCCTGTTAATAAACCGCTTCCGCTTTGATTTATCTCGGGATTTGTAAGTAAGACGTCTCAGTCGCAGTCACGACACTTCCCAAATGGTGTGGTGGTCATGACCAAGGTTGTCTTAGGTCGAGGTAGAAGTTGAAGAGGAGTGTTTCAACGTAGGCTCCATGGGGTGGTCTTGGTATCGTGATCTTGTGGTGATGTTGTGGTGTGTCACGACCTTAGAACCCTAGGTGTGTCACAGTCATGAAATAGGGTTGGTTTCTTAGGTGGTCTCAGCCCTACCTAGAATGTATCACCATGTCTTTCATGTTATGTGTAACGCCTAGGCCCACTTTCCTAGGCTCTAGTAGAGTTTTGGGAATGATGGCTAGCCCCACATAACACCACTAGCCTTAACTGAGCACTTTGTCCTCACTCACACGCAAGTCAGGATCAACTTCCCGGCTGGTCACCCATCCTAGTACTACTCCAAGTTGAGCACGCTTAACTATAGAGTTTGTTAGTGATGGGCTCTCGGAAAAGGAGGTGCACCATGATTATATGGGTAGTCCAATCATTCCTTATAAAATCATTTTATTTGAGGCCTCAAATCATGGGATGTTATAATATCCCCTACTTAGACTCTTAATGTCCTCATCAAGACTCAATTATATGGCCTCATAATATCACCCCATTTTAGTGCAGACCCAGAATGGCTAATGGACACCCAGCTCCCGATCACGGAATACCAGCGTAAGGGTGGCTACATCAACCGTGGACAGCCCAATCCAACATGCTTGGACCGCACGTCTCAAGACTGGTATGCCAAATTCCCATGTGGGCCCCACCTACTGGAGGGGAATTGGCTCTAATACCATTTGTAACGTTCGGGCCCACTGGCCTAGGCTCTAGTAGAGTTTTGGGAATGACTACTGGCCCCACAGACCACCACTAGCCTTAACTATGTACTTTGTCCTCACTCACCCGCAAGCCGAGATCAACTTCCTGACTGGTCACCCATCCTAGTACTACTCCAAGATGAGCATGCTTAACTATGGAGTTCTTTAGTGATGGGCTCCTGAAAAAGGAGGTGCACCTTGGTGATATGGGTAGTCCAATCATTCCTTATAAGATCATTTTATCTGAGGCCTCAAATCATGGGATGTTACATTATGCTTAAGTGCTTGCATGTGGTTGCATGTTGGTCCTTTAAGTGGACAAGTATTTCTTTGGAGCTCTATCTTATTAACACCTCATCCTTTGTCTTACCTCCCTCTTACTTTATTATATGTAAAGAGGTGAGATCACCTCCTTACTAAAATTTAAAGGAAGTACAAAACATCCATCTTTTTAGAAAGACAAAAGATATTAAGGGATGCATGTATAATATTCCAAGTAAATAAGCATGCACCAGATACATTACAAAATGTCAATAGCAGTGGAAATAAAAGTACTAAGCCTATTATATGGATTTCATTGTTCATTACATGATTGTTCCTAAAAGAAAAAGATAAGAGAAAAGTATCTAGCTATAGAAACCTAGACATCCTTTCAGATAGCTTGAGATCTACTCCTGAGATGACTTCCTTCAAACTTTTCCTTCTCCTTGCTCAGCACCAGCACCTGGGTGGTTGGGAAAGCACCTATAAAAAGGGGAAAGAAAGCAAGGTATGTGTCACAAAACTATTCTAGGATAACAAGATAAATAAATAAAATAAGAACATGCTAGGGTTCATCATAAGATGAAGATAACAAGAGTATGAGGCTATATTCAGAAGAAACTTGCCATTAACAATTATATTAAAAAGGATTTGCATGTAAGATAATTATGTCTACCTAACTAAGTAGGGTTGAGGCACCTAGCGGACCTCTACCTATAGGTGAGGGAAGAATAAGACATTCCCAGTCACCTACACAATTATATAGGGGAGAATAAAAACATTCCCTAGGGCGATTAAATACATGCCCTCTGTGGGTGGTTGTACATAAGTACCACTACTTTAAATTAAAAAGAACATATATCTACATGCTAGAAAAGTAGTCATGGAAAGAATAGTCATAATATTCAATAAGCATGGCAGTGGGGTATAAGACCCAAACAAGAAGAAATTATAATCTGATTTGAGGCATGAACAACAAAAGGATTCAAGAATAGAAAATTTAGGGTTTATTTAAGCCTCATTAGGGAAATATAGGGTTTGGTTGCAATTATCCCAACATAGGGTGTAAGGAATTCACATACCTCTCTTACTGATATCAATTACTAACTTTCACCACTTTAATTGAGTCCAAGTTCCACTTTGCCTTTTTTCAATGTATTAACATGTATTAGAGTACATATTGCACATTAATATATAGAAACCCTAATTTTAGACCTTTTTAGAAAAAGTCATATTTAGACTCTTAAAACATCACCAATAAACTTATTAAGTTCTCCTGATCAAGAAAACATATTTTTATATTAATTTTGGAGTTATGATGATTAAGATGTAATTTTTATGGATTTTATGCATTAAATTCGTTTTACAAAAATAACCATTGGTCAAATCATGAAATCAGACCTTGAAAATATTTTTATTATATATAGATTAAATTTCCAATTCCAAAACATATTTGTTTGTCAAATTTGGATAAGCGGTTTAGAAGATATGAATTTTTCAATATTGACCAATAGGAAATTGCCACATCATCAAACCGATCGAGATAATTAAAGAGAGAGGGAGAGGGAGAAAACACCATTTGACCCAAGATAAGGTTTGAAGTTGCATAGGTAACCAAACTAGAGCTTCTAGAGAAGGTAAAATAGTAAGAAACCAAAACCCTAAAAGAACATGGTAAAAAGAGATGGAAATCATCAATTTTAAACATAGAAGCATGAGTTTTAAGCATGTACTAAGCAATATATGAGAAGGGGGTTAACAAAACTTGCCTCTAGGAAGGTAATAAGGTCCAAATAGAAAGTATCTCAAGATTATAAGGTCTGGTTGCTCCAAGCCAAGCTCCTTTCTGGAGCAAAGATCACCTTCTCCACTTGAGAGGTGCAAACCCTAGCAAAAGAGCATGAAGATGAGATGTTTTAGGGTTCTAGGTGGAGTTTTAGCATGGAAGGTCATGGTTCAAACCTAGAAGAAGGTGGGAGGAATACTAACAGAATGAAAACATGGAAGGAAAGGAAGATTCTTACTATTTTTGGTCAAAATCACCAAGGAGGAGCTTAAGAAATCCTAAATAGAGAAATTTGGAACCCTAGGAGCCTTTTTCACCAAGGTAGGCACCCTCTTTTACCTTGGGACAGAAACTTCATGGAAAACCATATAAGGGATGATGATGATATAAGATGTGGGAAAGAGAAGGAGAGGATTTCTTCTTGGATTGGGAGGTGGGAAGGGGTATGCATGGCTTTATAAAGAAGGGAGCAAGTATGAGGTGTCTATGGGACTTTCCATGTGTCCTTAGGATAGGGCTACATGGCCATGCAAGAGGACAAATCATAGACTCTTCTTGTATATCAAAGTTAGGTACTAAGAGCCCCTAGAGACTTCTAGGCCATCCCCACCATCCTTCAAACAAAGAAATAACCCCATTGGTTGATATCTTTTAAAGAAAAGCACATTTATAAAGAGGGTAATCCCTATAATGCGCTTGGAGAGAAACACCTTCAAACCAAGGTGCAACCAGGTGGCCCATGGTTCAAAATCTCTTTAATGTTAAGGGAATATCTAAGTATTAAAATTCAGGTGATAATTTGCAAAGAAAACCTCCCAAATGGGTAAATTGCATAAAAGTCCAGAATGTACCTAAAATTATATAACTTGCACAAACAACATCCAAATCAAACCAAATTTGAACCTTAGTCTCATTTTATGTTTTCAAATCATATAAAAAGTTAGATTAATGTTTAGAGCACTTAATTATGGTAATTAAGCTTTCACTGAGGTATTTGTGCATAAACCCTTATATTGGTACAATTAGTGAATAAATGTTCACTAAACCACTATAAATTCCACTAATTAAACATAAACGACATAAAGGATATAAATGAAAGGGAATATTGGGGAAAAGGTTTACATGGATATTACATATAAGATTCATTATGTTACATCACTCCACCCCTTTAATAGGATTTTGTCCTCAGAATCTCAAGCAAAAAGAGAAGGGTGAGTGTGTAACATTTCATCTCTCAACTCCCAAGTGGCTTCTTCCAGACCATGATATTTCCACAAAACTTTTACCAGTTCAATCTCTTTATTCTTCTGCTGCTTTACTCGGGAGTCAAGGATCTTCACAGGTAGCTCTTCATAGGTCAGATTCTCATGTATCTCCAAAGGCTCAATAGTTAGCACATGAGAAGAGTCCTTCACATACTTCTTCAGCACAGAGACATGGAACACATTATGAATCTTATCATAGGAAGTAGGTAAAGCTAAGTGGTATGCATAGTCTCCAACCTTATCTAAGATTTCAAATGGTCCAACATAGCGGGGACTCAACTTACCTTTGACTTTAGATCTAGTAAAAGAACGGATAGGCTTGATCTTTAGAAATGCATAGTCGCCCACTAGGAAGTTTACATCAGACCTTTTCTTGTCAGCATACATCTTCTGTCGGTCTTGAGTAGATTTCATGTGTTTCTTTATCAACTGTACCTTTTCTATCATCATTTGCATGTCATCGATCTTCACTAGAGAACGTTCACTGACATCATCCCAATGCAAAGGTGAACGACATGGTCAACCATAGAGAGCTTCAAAAGGTGGCATACCAATACTAGCTTGGTAGCTATTGTTGTAAGCAAACTCAGCTAATGGTAGATACTGATCCCATTTACCACCCCAATCCATCACACAAGCATGAAGCAAGTCCTCCAGAATCTGAATTGTTCTCTCAGATTGACCATCAGTTTGTGGGTGATAAGCAGTATTGAAATGCAAGTCAGTTCCCATCTCCTCCTAAATCTGACCCCATAAACGAGAAGTAAACTTTGGGTCATGATAAAAAACTATTACCTCAGGTACTCCATGTAGGTGTACGATCCACTCAATGTACAAATGGTCCATATCCACAACTTTGTAATTGGTTTTGAAAGGCAAGAAATGAGCAAATTTTGTAAGCCAGTCAATTACCACTCAAACAGCATCATAACCTTTCTTGGACTTGGGGAAACTAGTAACAAAGTCCATTGTGATCTTCTCCCACTTCCATTCTGGAATTTCAAGAGGGTGAAGAAGATCACCCGGTCATTGATATTCGATCTTGACTTGCTGACATGTCAAGCACTTTGTGACGAACAGAGCTATATCATTCTTCATGTTCTTCCACCAGACACTTTGTTGTAAGTCCTTGTACATTTTTGTTGTGCCAGGATGAATACTGTACTTGGACCCATGTGCTTCACTCATCACCTTCTGTCTCATATCACCCACGTCAGGAATCCACAACCTTTGTCTGAAGTGGACAACACCATCTACTTTGATAGAGAAGTCAGATTGCGGTTTCTCAGTCAAGAACTTCATCTTTTCCATCTTCGAGCTTTCCAACTATGCATAAATGACTTCTGAGATCCAAGTCAGTGTAACAGTCAAACTAGCCATATGGACACACAACTTGTCTTCGTCCACTGAATCGACATGTTGAGTTCGCCAACTAGTCACATATTCAAGATTTTCCCACACCAAACATCTCAGAGCAGCACAAATGACATCCTTCTTGTGACTTAAAGCATCAGCTATGAGATTTTGCTTTACCAGGATGATAGATCATAATCTTTGGGATATTCTATCCACCTTCGCTGTCGTAGATTCAGATCCTTCTATGTCAACAGGTACCTCAAGCTTTTATGGTTGGAGAAATCTTCAAACTTCACACCATAGGGATAATGTCGCCAGATTTTTAGAGCATGAACGGTGGAAGCAAGTTCTAAATCATATGTAGGCCAATTAGCTTCATTCATTTTCAATTAGAGGGAAGCATGGGCAATCACCTTTCCATTTTGCATCAAAACACGCCCTAAGCCTTGTTTAGAAGCATCAGTGTAGATGACATAGGGTATGCCTTCAATAGGCAATGCAAGAACGAGAACATAAGTCAAACACTCCTTCAGCTTTAGGAAACTATTCTCACATTCTGGTGTCCAAGAGAACTTGACCTCCTTTCATGTCAGCTTGGTTAAAGGCAAGGCCAACTCATAGAAGTTCTTGATAAACCTTCAATAGTAACCTGCTAAGCCAAGGAAACTACGGATCTCTGAGGGATTCTTTGGAGCTTTCCACTTGATCACAACTTCTACCTTTGCAGGATCAACAGCTATATGTCCAGTAGAAATCACATGACCCAGAAACATCAATTCATTTATCCAGAACTCACACTTTGAGAATTTTTCATAGAGTTTATTAACTCATAGTGTGTTGAGTACAATCCACAGATGCTCGCGATGTTGTTCTAACATCTCAGAATAAACCAAAACGTCATCAATAAAAACCACCACAAACTTGTCAAGGTATGGGTGAAACACTTGGTTCATCAAGTCCATGAAGGAAGCAAGGGCATTTGTCAAGCCGAAAGGCATGACCATGAATTTGTAATGCCCATAGTGAGTTTTGAATGCCGTCTTCGGGACATCATCATCCTTCACACGCATCTGGTAGTAGTCACCTCGTAGATCCATCTTGGAGAACACAGTGGTTGACTTCAGTTGGTCAAACAAGTCATCGATGTGAGGCAAAGTATAACGGTTCTTCACCATCACTTGGTTAAGCATGCAGTAGTCCATACACATCTGCATCGAACCATCATTCTTCTTCACGAACAGGACAGAGGCTCCCCAAGGTGAAACATTGGGGCAGATGAAGCCCATGTCGAGAAGCTCTTCTAGCTGCTTCTTTAGTTTGGCAAGCTCGATAGGGGCCAAGCAGTAAAGCGGCTTGGATATTGGCAAAGTTTCAGGTACAAGATCGATGGAGAACTCCACCTCCTGAGTTGGTGGCAAAACAGGTAACTCCTCGGGAAAGATGTCTGGGAAGTCCTTCACCACATCTATGTGGTCGAGAGAAGGAGGTGTAGCCTCGAGGACTATAGAGGCTAAGAAATCTCTACATCCTTATGAGACTAGCTTTTCAACTTTGATGGTATAGATAACAAATTGTCGATCTTCTCGCTTCCTACCCTTGACACATAATCTTCCCTCGATAGGATGTGACAAACTAACCTTTGATTCTTCACAAAGCAAAACAGATTCGTACCTCTTCAACCAATCCATTCCCAGGATGACATCAAAGGCAGTCATGTCGAGCAATATGAAATCCGAGGGAAACATTATACTAGATATACAAAGGTCCATGGTCGGAGTTTGGAGATATGAAGAGCAGATCTTATCACTAGGGGTTTTTACATCTAGTATATGATCCATATACTCAAATTCTATTTCTAACATAGAAGCAATCTTCGGGCTTTGCTCATGCTGGTAGGGAACACCTTTTAGGTGTTCGTTGAAATGCTTCATTGCATTCAGGTTTGTTTCTCCGTTGCCTAGTTGCTACTGTGTGCAACAGAAGCCTTTTGGGGCTGTGTTTGGTTGTCGTTGTGTAAACAGCTAAGTTGTTTGGTCAAGAACCTTGTGGGTATGCTACTAGGTGGTGTGGCGGGATGGTAGCTTGATGGATCTCCCTAATCGTGGCTTCGTACCACAATTTGTGGGTACTTTCATCAGACAGTTGGTGTTGTGCTTTGCATGAAGGAGTGATGTGGAGCTAGCTTTTCCTTCCCAACCTTTGTTGCCATGCGCGCTGGTTCTTGCTTGGAGTTGGATCGCTGAGATAGCCATACATTTCATGTCTATCTACAGGTTGGTCTACTAAGTTCTATGTCAAGTTGATGTTACTATTTGTGGGTACGCTGAATGCATGTAATAGAGGTTTGTTGTAGTCTTGGTTGGTCCGTCTGGACCTAGCTTGTCTAGTTTGTTTGGTTCTCTTAGATTTGTTTTTCTCCCAGTTTTCTTGTGCGTCCCCCTGCGTGGGGATTTTGACCCTTATTTGAGCTTTTGCTCCTGTCGTTGTAATGGGGTACTTAGTGCCCAAAGTTTTTTGGTTTTAATTAGTAACACGCTTTTTGACCGACCAAAAAAAACATAGAAGCAAGCTGACAAGACATGAAGGTATTGGATGAGCCGAAATCAAAAAGTGTCTTTATAGGATGCATATTAAGATGCAAGGTACCTTCAATAACTTCATTATTTTTGCCTTCTTCCTCAGCATTGAGAGCAAACACTCTCCCATTCTGTCTCTCTACTGGCGGTCACCTCGAGTTCTGGTTGTTGTTGTTGTTATTATTCCGTGGAGGCAGATTCTACCTTGACTGCTGCAGCTGTTGTGCATTATTTTGTCCCTGCTAGAAATGAGGGCAGAGTGGTTGGATATGCCCAACTTGGCCACACTCATGGTAGGTCGGAGGAGGCTGATTGTCTCTATGAGTAGGTGCATTGTTGGCAGGACATCTCCCTGGAGGATGGTGGCGAGAGCACCTATTGCACCGATCACGTCCGTGATTCTCATTCTGGGTAGGGTTCTTCCTCTTATTGTTGTTGTAGCCATTACTGTGTCCATAGGATTGGAATCCTGGGTAGGACTCGATGACCAGGGCCTTATCCATCATCTGATGGAAGCTGAGTGGAAGCTGTGGAACAAGACTTTGGCCCACTTGGTAGTTTAGGCCCTCTAAGAATAATGATGCCCTTCTCTTGGCTCCAAGGTCGGTGGCATAGCGTTCTAGAAGTAGGAATCATTGGATGTAGCTGGCCACACTCATGCTTCCCTGCCTGAGGCTGTAGAACTCGGCTTCCTTCTTCCTCAGGAAGGTAGGACAGATGTACTTCTCCCTGAAGAGCTTCAGGAACTGGTCCCACTTCATGGTAGAGGTGTCTCAAGTGCGGGAGAAACCATTCCACCAGACACATGCCAATCCGTCTAGCACATACATCGTGAACCGAACTTTCTAGTGAGGAGGTGACACACTTGAGCTGTGCGTTAAATGCAAGTGCACGTATCAAAGTAATGTAGGCCTTGTGAGGCCTGAGTCGAACTTAGGGAAACATAAATTTCAGTAGACTACTACTAACCGATCACAATCAGCCAGACCGATTGGAAAAGTTGATTGTTGGTTTTTGTAAAAGAAAATAAAAGAGTGATAGATGATTAAATGTTTGATTTAATCAAATGGAATGGGAATCCTTAGGATTACAGTTTCACCGGGAGGTCTTACTACATACAATTCTACACAACTAACATAACTTGTCCCATATCCTGGATAGAGGCATGTAGTCAGAATTGCTCGCTTCCACGATGCAATCCACTACCTAGTTCTAGGTCAGTTCCACGCCAGTAGTAACTTATACCCTAGATCTAAGTGCATTTATTAATACTCTGGGTATCCACCATTAACCGAACATTACCTTGTCTAAGGAATTTATAGGCTAACGTGTTAATCATGCCTTTTCAACCACTAATCCTCCGTCAAGAGCAATTAACAGTATTAGAAATCAACTATGGTGATCAAGCATAGAAAATTGTGATAGAAACACAATAACATATCAGGGATAATTGAGACGAATTATGATAATCAATGGAAAATTGACATATAGTGATTCCCCGTGCTACTCCCGGTCCTAAGGACAGTGGGGATTAGCCCCATATGTTCATCTCAATGATATACATGGAGAAGAAAGAGGAAAACATGGGGAAACGAATGAGAATATGATGTAACCCCTAAAATGGAGAAGATTTGGATGATCCTCAGTGTGTGACACCCATTCTGCAGCCTTCCGGTGGTAGAATCGCCCGTCGCAGCTTTGGAATCCTCTGGGGTGTAGCTCTCGACTCCGTTCTTTGCTCTCCTCTCCTTCGAGACTCGTGTAGTGTAATGTGACATGATACCCTGGTCTGGGCCATCTTTCTTTAGGTATAGGTGTGACTTACGGCTGCCAATCTATCCCAGCCATTAGGTTGTGTGGTTCTGAATCCAGCTCTGATCCGACAACGTCGATACTATCGACAGCTGTGTCGATGGTATCGACACCTTAGGGCACTCACGCTTCTTGTGTCTGGTTGATACCATCGACGAATGGTCGATGGTAGAGACATTTTCTTTCTCCAAAATGGGGTTCCCGTGTTGACTTGTCAATAGCATCGACAGATGTGTCGATGGCATTGACGGGGTGCGATCTCTCCATGTTGGCCACTGATGGGTTGTCGATAGCAGCGACTAAGTGTCGATGGTATCGACACTGCCTGGAACAGTAGGTACCTAAAAAAGAGAGAAAAACACAAGTTAGTCTATGGAATTTACTAATTCATTCAAAATAGGACAAAATACGATAAATTTTATGCATACAATGATTATAGGCTAAAGGAAATGAATCATGTCATTATAGTCACAAAGATGAAGAATGAACACATAAAACAAGTACAAAATTAACCTATAAATGTGACTCAAAATCCCTGCATCAAACTCCCCTAAGCTTAAATCTTGCTCGTCCTCGTGCAATAAAACTATAAAATCTGATTGAGAGAGTCAACTAAAGACATAATCACATAAATGATATCTCAACATGATTCCCTCCTGCAAAACACATACCGACCCTCACCAACCACGGAACAATAACTACCCTTTAGGCGACAATACTAATTCATGAAAGATGTCCACCCCAAAATTACAGAACACTATCAAGTAAAGCAGTTAATATAAGAAAATCTTTCGGTTCATGCTTGGTGCATCTTGTGATCTCCTATCTATGTTGCTCATTTTCCTGACTACCATCTAAATGGAAGTAGATCTCCTGATATACATGAATGAGGAGAAAATCATGGGTGGCCTACCACTTAGAGAAACGGGTGGATGGAATGGGTGGTTGTGGAAGAAATGGAAGTGCATTACATTCAATCATGTAATACAAAAATGATAACCTATGATGATGCAAAATGCAAATCATAATGATCCTAATGCTAACATTTTTGGTGAAATGATGCGTGCACTATCATTCTATCTCAGAGTAAGACGGAATACCTAAAAAAACTACACAATGTGCTTATTCTTCTTAATATGCAGGTGATAACATGTTCCTTTCTCCCTCTTATTCCTACTTACTTCTCAATATTTTTTTTCATTTTTTTTCAAGCCCTCATTTTCATAAATGACAATGGATTATTTTTCGGGCTTCCTTCTTTTTTACATAACTTGTACATATGATGCATTCTACTTGGAGGGTATGGAACAAGTTCACCACCTTTAATGTTTTCAGAAGAACATAAGACACATGATGTACTATATGCTCAAAAGATGGGAATGCAACTACATAATGACAGTTATGCAACTACTATGACATGCACCTAAGGATAAAGTGCATGGATGACTAATCTTTTTATTCATTCTCATGCAAACTATGCGAAAAAAATTGTAATGAAAGACCTATCTACATGGGATGCAATCAAAGAGTGAAAGACAGTAATGTGGTCCCAGTTCTTATGGTGGAGTGTGAATGAAAAATGCAGTGGAAAGATCACAAGGTTAATTGACAGAACCTTCAGAAAGAATTATATGTCCCTCCTTACTGACTTGTGTACCAGTTAATCAATGGATTTCTCTTTCTCACTTCAAATTAAAGTCACGTTAATGTTTGGTCAGTTTAATCTCAACATCCATATCAATCCTCTTAACATGAACCATAAGGATACACAATCATATTCATATGTTTTAAATTCGACCTACCCAATCAGATTCACAAGTGATGTCCTCAAGTTCTCACAAGACAAGCTTACAATTTCTTAAATATTTTCATTTAAAAGCATTCTCTCACAAACCCCCAAATGAAAACATCGAGATGACATGCAATTACATTAAACTCCACTGATTACACTAGATAGATAGTGGATCCTAGAAAATAGTAAATCCTAGAAACAAAAACAACTCATATTTCAAAAGTAAAAGCAACATAAAGAAGTAAATAAAAACTAAGATAGAGGGATGTTCCAACACCCCCCTAAGCTTGAATATGACTATGGCCTCATAGTCAACATTCCCACTTAAGAGGTGGAACAGCGGTACCATTTGCTTTGAAGTGTGGTGAAGATGGATGGTTGGATGCTCAAGTGGACCAAGTGATGCTTGATATCTCCCTCTTTTTGGTGGCCCACTTTTGTGTCTTAGTGGTTCTAAGACATGACTCGCTTCATCCTTCTTTTCTTTGCAAAAAAAACGGTGTGAAAAAGTCTCATTTCGACACCTTTCACGATCTATTTTATGTAGTTGTCTTGCAGGTGTCGATACTATTGATAGGGATGTCGATAGTATCGACGATTACTGATAAAACGTGTCTGGTTTCTCCAGAGAACTCGATACTATTGACACTAGGGTCGACAGTATCGACTCTTGGTCAGCGTTTACTGATCCAAACTCGATACTATCGATAGGGGTGTCGATAGTATCGACCGTAAAAGTTCTACACACTTCAAAACATGAGTTAGGGTACCATTTTTACAAAAATTATCAAAACCTAAGCAAAATCTAAGTACTTAAACATAAAAGAACATAACCAAACATAAAATAAACCTAAGGTTGGGTTGCCTCCCAACAAACACCCTTGTTTAATGTCCTAGGCTTGACATAAGTATACCTTTAACCTGGGTTGTGAAGGGATGTCTCTAATGATTCATTTGGCAATTTGAATTCAACTCTATCATCACCAATTGCAAGTGTCAAGTAACCTCACCCAATGACAGTGATTACATCATCCGTATCTTGGAATGGCCTTTCTAATAACATCTCACATCTTTCCAGCTCATTCATGTCCATGACCACAAAGTCAACAGGGAAGATGAATTTGTCAACTTTGACTAGCACGTCCTCGCATATACCTTGTGGCTTCATAATGGATCCATCCACCAACTCAATTGTCATGGAAGTTTGTGTTGGCTTTTTCAATCCCAGCTTTTGAAAAGTGGCAAGTGGCATAAGATTAATGCCTGCTCCTGAGTCACACTGTGCTTGTTGAAAATGTTGGCCACCTATGGAACATGGGATGTAGAAACATCCTGGATGTTTCCTCTTCTTTGGCAGCCTTCCTTGGATTATAGAACTCACTGTTTCATCAACACACACAACATCTGTATCTTTGATCTGCCGTTTCTTGTTGATGATGTCTTTCATGAATCTTCCATATGAAGGAATTTGCTCTATAGACTCCACGAATGGAATGTTAATGTGGATCTTCCGGAAGATCTCAAGAAATTTCTTGAAGTGCCTTTGCTCTTTCCTCGGCTTCAAACTATCTGAGAATGGCATGCTTGACTCCTTTATGCACTTGTGCGGTGGAATATATGGAGATTTAGGGGTCTCCTCCCCTAAGCTTGCTTCAATGCCACATTCTAAGATAGGATGTGGCACATCATCTGTGGATGGTGTGACTTGTGGCTTCTTCTCCTTATTGATAGTGGCTGCTCCACTACGAAATAAAGCTTTTACCTGCTCTTTCGGTATAGGAGTCTCTTCAGAAATTTGAGATGTGGGCATGGTAGTGGTGGAATCTTGGAGTGATTTGAATGGCGTCCTACATCCTTCTGGCAATCCATACAAACTACGAGGGTATGGAACTTTGGGTTTATCCTCCAAATCTATATGCATAGTACTCCGCTCATGTATCTCCTCAACAGGAAGCTCTAGCCCCTTTTTGACTGATATATATATTTAACCTACTGATGTGGTTGAGTGGGCTCTGCATTCCTAGCTAGTTTTTGTTGAGTGATTTGCTTCATGGTAGCCACCTCAGTTGCAATTTGGGTTATGGTCGTCTCTAGCATCCTTAGTTGTGCACCATGGCTCTGTAGAGTCTGCCCGAACTGATTCATAAACTCTCCTTGTGACTTAAGTTGCTTGTCGAATGTGCTCATCAATTCTTGGTTTTGCTTCACCACCTGGCTGAGCAATTCATTGTTCTTTTCCTCTAGGCTAGGTTGCGGCTTCTAGTCCGGATCCTACAAAAAGTTGTTTGGATCCTTCCAAGAAAATTTCTTGTCCATCCTCCATGAATAATCATTGTTCCCGTAGCCTTGTTGGTGCATGAACTTTGCATGTGCTACATCATCAGACCCATCATCATCTTTTACTAGAAGTCTCTTTGCTATCAAATCCATCTTCTCATTTAATTCTTTAATGGCCTTGGCATCCCCTGCAACCTTGACCTGTTCTGGTGTGTCTCTTTCACCCCAAGATTGCTTCTTAGCCATATTCTTTAAAATCTCTCGACACTTGGAGCCTTTGTTGTTTAGAAAGAAACCTATTCCCACTGAGTCTAGATTACTCCTATCATGTTTGTTAAGGGAAAAATAAAAGATCTTTGCTTGGGTTTCTAAATCCAGCCCATGATGTGGGCATTTTCACAGCATGATATTGAAGTGTTCCCATATCTCCGAGTATGTCTCTCCGGCCTACTATTTGAAGTTGTGGATCCTCCTCATGAGATCATTTGTCTTTTTGGGCGGAAAATACCTTTCAAAGAACACCTCAATCATCATATCCCATGATTCAACATATTCATCCTCCTGATTATAGAGCCACTCCCTTGCGTTGCTTGCTAAAGAGGATGGGAATAATTTCAGATAAATGGCCTCCTGTGGGAACCTATCTACCTTCACCATATCACAGTTCTCCACAAAGGTGTTGATGTGGGATACCGGGTCTTCATTTTTGAGTCCATGGAATGCGTGTGACTTGACCAATTGAATAAGCCTTAGATCAATCTTGTAACTGGGTATGTTGATAGCTTATTTCTTGATTGGCCCCTTTTGCGCAGAGGAAGAAGAAGCTTTAATCTTCTCCCAAATGGTATGTTCCTCATCCATTGTGAACGCCTCGAGTCTTATTTAACATCCTCAAGGTGGCATGTTTATCAAATCGTCTACTTCACCTGATGCCAGAATCTCAGATGATTTTGCGTAGTCTGTACTACGCATCCTCACCATGCACTAGTACCTAAAATATGAAGAATCAAGTAAGTACGGTGCTAGAATGAATGAAAGTCTAAAAGATAGGCAATTAAGTTCAAAAATTAAAATTGCAATAAAAAGTGGCCTAGAGTGGCTGCTTGCAGCACTCGTAGTGCTGAAATTTGTCGTTTCCCCGGCAACGGCGCCAAAAACTTGACACACTTGAGTCGTGTGTTAAACGCAAGTGCACGTATCAAAGTAATATAGGCCTTGTGAGTCCCAAGTCAAACTCAAGGAAACATAAATTTCAGTAGACTACTACTAACTGGTCACGATCAGCTAGACCGATTGGAAAAGATGATTGTTGGTTTTTGTAAAAGAAAATAAAATAAGAGAAAATAAAAGAGCGATAGATGATTAAATGTTTGGTTTAATCAAATGTAATGGGAATCCTTAGGATTATGGTTTCATCATGAGGTCTCACTGCATACAAATCTACACAACTAACATAACTCGTCCCTTATCCTGGATAGAGGCATGTAGTCAGAATTTCTCGCTTCCACGATGCAATCCACTACCTAGTGCTAGGTCAGTTCCATGCTAGTAGTAACTTATACCCTAGATCTAAGTGCATTAATTAATACTCTGGGTATCTTATGCAACCCTATTTTAGGGCTTCATCTTGTATCTTTTTGCTCTTCATTCACATCTATACTTATTAGATTGCATGTCATTCCTCCAAATATGCTTATTTGTATAAAATGCGCTTATGGACATTATTTGCATGTTTTTCAGGCATTTGGAGCACGCATGATGGAAGAGAGAGAGGAGTGATCCTAGGGTTCCTCTGCCCCTGGAGAGACCCAAAGTGAAGTCTGAGGCCCCGACCTAACCCTAGTGGCCAAAAATCAATTAAAGCAAAGATGTCCAAGAAAAGCCAAAGAACCGAGTCAAAGTGTTGATCCAGGACCCAGCAAGGCCGTGGTACCACAAAACGGCCGTGCTAGGTCACTTGCAAATCAACAGAACAACCTCCAACAGAAGCAGAGAGAAGAACAGTCGTGTAGCACAAAACGGTCGTGCCAGTGACAAACACCACGGTCGTGCTCCACAAAACAGCCATGGCTTAGTAGACCAAAACGGTCGTGCAACACCACCATGACCGCCATCATCCAACCCACCATGGACGTGGTACTCCACCACGGCCGTGCAACACCGTATCCACCATGGCCGTGGTGACCACCACGGTCATGGATTTTTCACCCATCAACCTGTTGATTTAACACTTAACCAACACGGTCGTTCTCCTCCACCACGGCCGTGCTCACTTCTACCCACCACGGCCGTGCTGCCCACCACGGCCGTGCTACTCACAAAATCCACCCACTTTTCCACTGCTTTCCCCATTTTACCCCTAACTTAACCCTAGACCCCCTAGACACCTATATATACCTAGGTGGCGGATGGGGCACGAGAGAAGCAACCTTCTACCCCCTCCTAGCTCCCCAAATCACCACCCACTCCATTCCACTCCATATCCACCTCAAATCCATATCACCATTTCCACCACCAAAACACTAGTTTATACTAGTTCCTACCCATAATCCCCTTCATTTCACACCCTTGCACCTTGGAGGAGGGAGGAAGACGTCATAAAGCTGCTGGAGAGGAGGAGTTCTTCATCTACACTGAGCTCCATGGCTTCTTCTACCTCTCTCTTCCCTCTTTTTGTATTTTCCATTTCTATGAGTAGCTAGGCCCCTATGCGTGGGTTGTTTGGGGGAAATTGTTTTACTTTTATACCATGTCGGGGGGAAATGACATGTAAACATTGTAATTCCATTTTTTAATTATTATATTCTATTTGCATCTCATTCTCCATGGATTTCTTGTTGGTTTGTGTGTGGAATCACCTAGGAATTTAGGCAAATTTCTTATATGTGTGAATTTTGGGATTTGACCCTAGGTCTAATTCTTGGATCCCTAGGTTGCCTCCCATCTTCCTACATCCTAATCAATCTCCCTAAACCTAAGTGAGAGATCTAAGTATCTATATTAGATGATTCTAGTGCAATTAGCATGGAGCCTTCTCAAGGCTAGAATGTGGGGGAATTGGGTTCCAAAACCCTAATCTCACCTCCCCATTACTATCCTCAGCCCCTAATTGCCCTAGGAATGCCTAATATAGAAACCTAGACTTGATTAGACTCTAATTGAATTGTACCTAATCCCTAAGCCAATTGAGCCTCGTAAGGGTAGTAGGGGGTGTTAGGGACTAGTTCCCCTATACACAACCTAGCATATCCATGGCCAATTAGTAGCTTAGGTTAATTCATTAGACTATAACTCGTTGTTTGGTTTGGATAATCTAAATGGAATCATAATGTTCATATGTCACCCCCAACTTAAGTGATAAGTTCATACCCCTAAACAGCCCACACATCTCTTTACTGCTTGAAACCCTAGTTTTGTGCTTGCTTAGCTTAATTAGTTCTTTCCTTGCTTAGTTAGCTTCTTGCTTTGCTCTTATCTTGTTCATGCTAGTGTAGTTTTTTAATTGCTCTTTTACTTCTCTCTTGCTTGCCTTAGTGTAATTTTTCATTTCATACCTAGCTTAGTCTTTTCTTTCCTGTTTAGCCTTAATCTAGTCTAGGGTTAACATAGATTTCATTCTTGCCTTTAATTCCTCGCTTGTTCATAGTAGTTTAACAATTAAAACAACCTTTAAACCCTTAACCCTAGTCTCCGTAGTAGGAACCTAGTGAAACTAAACCTAACTCTAGTGCCCCCTATTTTCCCTGTGGATCGACCCTTTACTTGCCACCTTCCTATACTACGACACGACCCCGTGCGCTTGTGGGTGTATCTATTTTAGTAGATGTAGGTGTGTTAGTTTAGGTTTATAAATATCGAAAGTGAACCCTCCCGTGTGTTCCGATCTCGTGGGGCGCATCTAGTCGAGTCAAATCGGCTAGTGTGTTGCACCTCTAGCGGAATCACACCAAGCTTTCTGGTGCCGTTGTCGGGGAATAGAGGCGCACGGCCTAGCTAGTTAGTTTTGCTTTGACTTTTCCTACTGCCCTCATCATTTCTATTCTTTATTCTTTTTTCTTTGCATTTCTTGTGTATATTGGTTTACTAACTTGCTTTCTTTTGTTTGGTTGTGCTTTGTGCATGTGACAAGCCATTCGGGAGGAAACGAGATGGAAGACCAAAATGCACCTCGCAAGTCCTTGCAAGATTACTTCATGCCGAGAAACTACCAGTCACCTATTGCATCTAGAGTCACCCAAATGCAAGGGGAGCAATTTTCTATTCCTCCAGGTCTTCTTGGGCTCCTGCCCACCTTCTAAAGCTCGAAGAGTGAAAACCCCTAAAAGCATGTGGATGCCTTCCTATATATGTGTGCCACCTTCAGAACGTCAACGGAAAGTGATGACTCAATTCGACTCACATTGTTCCCCTTTTCCCACAAGGATAGGGCCAAGGAATGGTATGATTCAAGGAGAGACATCATGAGTTGGGATGAGATGAAGATGGCATTCTTGAGGAAGTTCTACTCTATTGTAAGGTTGACACAAATGCGGCGTGTCGTGACAAGTTTTAGTCAAATGGGAGATGAGCAGTTTCATAATGCATGGGAGAGATTCAAGAAGTTGTTGAGAGAGTGTCCTCACCATGAGATCCCTTTGTGGTAGCTAGTTCAATCATTCTACTCTGGTTTGTCTCTAAAGGACAAAGACACAGTGGACTCTTCTTGTGGAGGAGTTTTCATGGCTAGGCCACCTAAGGAGATATGGCCTTTGTTTGATCAGTTGGCTGAAGGATCAAGAATTCGAGCTTCTAGCATGATGAATGAGAGGGGGTATGCCTTTGGTGAGACACCTCCTACTCATGATGACTCAAGCCCATAAGTGATGAAGATTCTTGGTGACATGGTGAACTTCATGAAGAACCAGGTGACAAATGCTCCTTGCCACCCGGTCAATTCTATTGAGTTTTATGGGGAAGAAAAGAAGACACCTCACTCCTATAGCTACCAGGAACCACAAAGTCCCACATATAACTCAAGGTTTGAGGAAGAGGTTCTCCCTAGATTGAAAGCATTTGATGATGTTCAAAGGGATGTTGCAAGGTTAGAAGAGAGAATAGAGCAACTATCTTCTATAATCGCTCTCCAAGAGGAAAAATTGTCTTTAAAACCCATCATGAGCCACCATGAATCAAGTGGACCTATGCCTTCTTCCCATGTTTTCTACAGTCCACCCCCCATGCAAGTACATCCCATTCACCATTTCCAAGGCTATTCCAAGCCTTACACTCCTCCACCACCTCCCTCACCCCAAATTTCACAAAACTTCACTTTCCATCCCCAATTCTCTCCTCCTCCTCAATTCTCTTCTGCACCTCAATTTCAACCCCAAGTGCCACCTCCACAACCACAACATGCTTCCCATCCCCATCATGAGCAAGGTAGTGTTGTGACCGTTCTAAGGAGTGGGAAAACACTTGAGCAGCCCGCATGTCAAGGAAAGGGTGACAAAGCAAAGCAAAAGCAGTTGAGTGGTGATGTTGTGATTGAAATTGCCAAATATGATCATTTGTCACCCCCATGTTGATATTGGGAGTCCTAGTGCTCCACCTCATTCTACACTACAGGAAGATCGTGTTGGGTCAAGTGGGCCAATAGCTAGTGAGCCACCATTTCCCGAAATACTAGATGAGCCTCTGGCTGTGAAAAGAAGACAAAAGCACAATATGGACATTCTTGAGGTCTTCCGACAAGTGAAGGTCAACATTCCTCCCTTGGATGCAATCAAACAAATTCCAGCATATGCCAAGTGTCTCAAGGACCTATGCACTATGAAAAGAAGGTCAACGAGGAGAATTCCTAAGAAGGTGAGATTGATTGAGCAAGTGAGCTCCATCATACTACATTCCCTGCCTATGAAGAGAAAAGAACCAGGAGCCCCACTCATACTTATTTACATAGGGGGACATCACAAAGACAGGTCCTTGCTTGATTTGGGATCTAGTGTGAATTTGATGCCATATCATGTCTATGTTCAGCTGGGCTTAGGAAAGTTGAAGCCGGCACATTGCACTCTCCAGTTGGCGGATAGATCCATAAAAGTGCCTAGGGGTAGAGTGGATGATGTTTTGGTTATGATAGATAAAGAAAAAGGCGCGGTGTTCCCGACGGATTTCATTGTGCTTGATATGGAGCCGGAGGATAGGAAGTTTCCCATCATCTTGGGAAGGCCATTCTTATCTATAGCTGATGTCGACAATCATGTGCATAGTGACACTATGACAGTCTCATTCATGGACATGAAGATCAACATCAACATGTACAAGACCCCAACCCGGCGAGTCCGAGATAGGGATATTGGACATGATCACTTCACAAGTCCAAATGGGCATTTGAGAGAAGGACATCAAGGTGAAGAAGTTAATGATGATTATTGTGATCAAAGGGATGAGGAAAATAGATTGAGTGAAAAGGAAGGATGAATGTTTTGCAAGAATGGACACATGAGAATGCCAAATGGATGAATGAATGAAGAATCACCAAGAAGCCTAGCTGAAGGTAAGAAACTCAGTACTTGTGGGAGACAACCCACCTAGGTTTGGGAATTTTTGACCCAATCTACATTTTTGATACTTTTGCTTTGTTTTTACACGTTCCAAGAAAACACACACTTGTATTTGATAGTTTTTGTGTAGTTTTGATATGTGCAGGTGAGAACAGAGTGAAATGAAGAAGAATAGATGAAATTTTGACAAAGAATCAATAGAATATCAACTTGAGATCAAATTTTTCATGTTTGAACAAGATTTGAGTGTTATATTGTTGTTACAGTGCACACCACAGCTGTGGTGACATGGAACGGTCGTGGTGGTGCACTCACATTCAATAAAGAAATCATCAGAAATTCAAAAAATCAACCAAGTATAGAACCAGGGCAGCACGGCCGTGGTACACGAAGCCACCACAGCTGTGCCATGCAACACGGCCATGTCGCAGCCCGATTCCAGCAACTTTAAGTCAAAATTTGCAAAATTTCTATTCACTTGCTCATTTCTCCGAAGAACAGAACGGACGTGCTCTGCGCCCTAGCGACCGTGCAGCGCTCTGCCTGCCCATTCCAACCCTCGAATCCTCACCAAATCACTCCCAAACCATTCCCAATCATTCCCCCACCATTTCCACTACCTTAATCTCTAGATCCCACCATTTTCCAGCCACAAACACACCACTTTCTCTCCATTTTGCCCCAACATCCCAGTTCTTTAGAGAAATCTGAAATTTTCTATTTTCACTTCCTTTTTCGAGAAAAAATGAAGAAGTTTGCAAAGAGAGCAGTAGAGAAGACTAGGGGCATCATTGCCTACCAAAGGAAACCAAAGAACAGCCACCCCCGGTTGACGGAGGCCAATTTGGATGTCATGGTGGATCCTATCATTGAAGAAGCCTCCGAACAACCATAGCGGGGGACACCATCTTTGTCGCAGCCACCGCTGTCCACCTCCCGGCCATCCGTCTCATCTGAGAGACCCTCCGCTACCACTGCACGACTGTCAGTTTCAGCCGCACAACCGTCCGTCTCTTTGGCAGCACAGCCGCAGCCCGAGCCACGGTCGCGACCACGTTGATGGCTTGTATTAGATGATGAAAATGATATAGATATGCTTGATTCTGAGCAGCATGAGGTTCCACCACAGTGCCCACTTCCACAGCCCGAGGTTACTACCGACAGGGCAAAGGATCATAAGCACCCAGAGTTCTTGACACATAGAGTTTTAGCAACCCGATATGCATTGCCAAGCAACAATGGGGGCGATGGGTTTCTATGTCTACTTTTAGGGGTTGATGGAAAAAAATGGGGCTATTTGAGATCCTGACACTGTAGCAGGAGACCTACATCGAGCTGACCCAGTAGTTCTTTGCCACGCTAGAGAAAACAACTGATGATGGTGAGAATGTAATCAAGGTGGTGATTGGGGATAAGAGGTGGAAGATAACCTCGTAGATGCTAAATCAAATTTTTGCCCCAAGTGGGGAGGTGGCAGCCCTCCTAGACGTCCAAAGTACATTTGTAGCGGGGAAGGACAGAAAATGATTCTAGTTCCACATATCCAGCTATGTGGAAATCTTTCACCGGCCAAAGTACATTTGTAGCAGGGAAGTCCAAGACAAGTGCCATCCACATCACGTTTCTCTGCTATGTTCAGAAGGTGTTAGCAAACACCATCTTTTCCAGGTACGAAAACCAAGGCAGTTACACAAGGAAAGATCTTTTTGTTCTTGGTTGGATGACAAAAGAGAAGCATGTGAATCTGGGGGCATTACTTACAGATCATATGAGAACAATCCCATCCAAGAGCACAAATCCATTTGTAATGGGAGGGATTGTAACATCCATAGCCACTACTTTAGGACATGACATGACAGGCTATACGAAGGCAGATGGTGGCAAGTTGGTTGATTTGCACTACTTAGCTTGCTCGTCCATGATTACAGTTACAGATCAGAGGATCATTTACCAAATCAACCCACCTTACCCAGGAGTGACATTGGAGCTGGCTTACCATACTCCACCCCTCATGGCACAATATGGACCAACGTTGGATTTTCTGGAAAAATTAAGGAGGTATGAGGTGGAGAACTCGAGAGGAGAGGCAGCCCCTGAGGTGATTTTTACTGGGAGTCTAGGAGAGCCTTCATAGGAGGATGAGATGGAAAATCATACCAATGACCCCTCTTTGACCTGACTCTTCTTCCACCATCTTCATACCCCTCTTCCTCATAAAAAGATGCCCTAGTGCACATAATCAACCTTGGCCACCTCCAAAAGTTTGGGGTGGTCACATATCTACCTCCCCGCTTCATTCTATCCAACATATGCCCTATCTACACCAAGGGAAAGAAAGAAAAGAAAAGAAAAAGGAGCAAAAACAAAATAAAAGGATGCTCCTATTTAAGAGCATTCAAATAAAGAAAAGATGAGTGTGTAAAAATACTCCAAAAATCTTACCGCAACCCTTTCTTCCACTTTCATACTCATTGATCTAGGAAACATCAAACTTAGCTCATTTTACCCCTTTCCGCAGCCATGTGGGTCTTTTGGTGTGATTTGAAATATAATATTGAATGCATGAATGTGAAACAACACTCCTAGTTATTCTTGATTAATGCCACCATGAAACGGTTTACCCAGAACTTTATGGAAGAAATATGGATAACTTGTGTATTCTATGTGCTATATTTGAAGTTCACATGCTTTGTGCTCTTTTCATGATTGGTTTGTGAAAGTAGGAGAGGAGAGAGGTGAAATGCATGCACTTAGTCATCTTTGATCTCATTTCAGTGATAATCATCTTTTACATTACATTTGTCATGTCTTGACTGTGAAAAGTTTGTAGAGAGATTGAGTTGGAGCATATTTGAGGACAAGTATGTTTCATGTTTGGGGTGTGGTGATGTAGCCCTATTTTAGGGCTTCATGTTGTGTCTTTTTGCTCTTCAATCACATCTATACTTCTTAGATTGTATGTCATTCCTCCCAATATGCTTATTTGTATAAAATGCACTTATGGACATTATTTGCATGTTTTTCAGGCATTTGGACCACACTTGATGGAAGAGAGAGAGGAGTGATCCTAGGGTTCCTCTGCCCCTGGAGAGACCCAAAGTGAAGTCTGAGGCCCCCTCAACCTACCCCTAGTGGACAAAAATCAATTGAAGAAAAGATGTCCAAGAAAAGCCAAAGAACCGAGTCAAAGTGTTGATCCAGGACCCAGCACGGCCGTGGTACCACAAAACGGCTGTGCTAGGTCACTTGCAAATCAACAAAACAGCCTCCAACAGAAGCAGAGAGAAGCACGGCAGTGCAGCACAAAATGGCCGTGCCAGTGACAGACACCACGACCATGCTCCACAAAATGGTTGTGGCTCAGCATACCAAAATAGCCGTGCAACACCATCACGGTCGCCATCATCCAACCCACCACGGCCGTGGTACTCCACCACGGCCGTGCAACACCCCATCCACCACGGTCGTGGTGACCACCACGGTCGTGGCTTTTTCACCCATCAACCTGTTGATTTAACACTTAACCAACACAGTCGTTCTCCTCCACCACGGACGTGCTCACTTCTACCCACCACGGTCGTGCTGCTCAGCACGGCCGTGCTACTCACAAAATCCACCCACTTTTCCACTAATTTCCCCATTTTACCCCTAACTTAACCCTAGACCCCCTAGACACCTATATATACCTAGGTGGCGGATGGGGCACGAGAGCAGCTACCTTCTACCCCCTCCTAGCTCCCCAAATCACTACGCACTCCATATCCACCTCAAATCCACTCCATTTCACCATTTTCACCAGCAAAACACTAGTTTATACTAGTTCCTACCCATAATCCCCTTCATTTCACACCCTTGCACCTTGGAGGAGGGAGGAAGACATCCTATAGTTGTTGGAGAGGAGGAGTTCTTCATCTACACCGAGCTCCATGGCTTCTTCTACCTCTCTCTTCTCTCTTTTTGTATTTTCCATTTCTATGAGTAGCTAGGCCCCTATGGGTGGGATGTTGGGGGGAAACTATGTTACTTTGATACCATGTTGGGGGGAAATGACATGTAAACATTGTAATTCCATTTGTTAATGATTATATTCTATTTGAATCTCATTCTCCATGGATTGCTTGTTGATTTGTGTGTGGAATCACCTAGGAATTTAGGCAAATTGCTTATATGTGTGAATTTTGGGATTTGCCCCTAGGTCTAATTCTTGGATCCCTAGGTTGCCTCCCATATGCCTACATCCTAATCAATCTCCCTAAACCTAAGTGAGAGATCTTAGTAGCTATATTAGATGATTCTAGTGTAATTAGCATGGAGCCTTCTCAAGGCTAGAATGTGGGGGAATTGGGGTCCAAAACCCTAATCTCACCTCCCCATTACTATCCTCGGCCCCTAATTGCCCTAGGAATGCCTAATATAGAAACCTAGACTTGATTAGACTCTAATTGAATTGTACCTAATCCCTAACCCAATTGAGCCTCGTAAGGGTAGTAGGGGGTGTTAGGGACTAGTTCCCCTATACACAACCTAGCATATCCATGGCCAGTTTGTAGCTTAGGTTAATTCATTAGACTCTAACTCGTTTTTTGGTTTGGATAATCTAAATGGAATCATAATATTCACATGTCACCCCCCAGCTTAAGTGATAAATTCATACCCCTAAACAGTCCACACATCTCTTTACTGCTTGAAACCCTAGTTTTGTGCTTGCTTAGCTTAATTAGTTCTTTCCTTGCTTAGTTAGCTTCTTGCTTTTCTCTTATCTTATTCATGATAGTGTAGTTCTTTAATTGCTCTTTTACTTCTCTCTTGCTTGCCTTAGTATAATTTGTCGTTTCATACCTAGCTTAGTCTTTTCTTGCCTGTTTAGCCTTAATCTAGTCTAGGGTTAACATAGATTTCATTCTTGCCTTTAATTCCTCACTTGTTCATAGTAGTTTAACAATCAAAAAAACCTTTAAACCCTTAACCCTAGTCTCTGCAGTAGGAACCTAGCAAAACTAAACCTAGCTCTAGTGCCCCCTCTTTTCCCTGTGGATCGACCCTTTACTTGCCACCTTCATATACTACGACACGACCCCGTGCTCTTGTAGGTGTAGCTATTTTAGTAGACGTAGGTGTGTTAGTTTAGGTTTATAAATATCGAAATTGAACCCTCCCGTGTGTTCCGATCTCGTGGGGTGCATCTAGTCGAGTCAAATCAGCTAGTGTGTTGCACCTCTAGCGGAATCACACCAGTATCCACCATTAAATGTACATTACCTTGTATAAGGAATTTATAGGCTAACATGTTAATTTTTCCTTTTCAACCACTAATCCTCTGTCAAGAGCAATTAACAGTATTATAAATCAACTATGATGATCAAGCATAGAAAATTGCAATAGAAACACGATAACATATTAGGGAGAATTGAGACGAAATATGATAATCAATGGAAAATTGTCATACAGTGATTCCCCGGGCTACTCCCAGTCCTAAGGATAGTGGGGATTAGCCCCACATGTTCATCTCAACGATATACATGGAGAAGAAAGAGGAAAACATGGGGAAACAAATGAGAATATGATGTAACCCCTCAAATGGAGAAGATCTGAATGATCCTCAGTGCGTGACGCCCGTTCTACAGCCTTCTGATGGTAGAATCGCCCGTCCGTAGCTCTAGAATCCTTTAGGGGCATAGCTCTCAGCTCTATTCTTCGCTCTCCTCTCCTTCGGGACTCATGCGGCACAATGTGACATGATACCCTGGTCTGGGCCGTCTTTCTTTAGGTATAGGTGTGACTTACGGCCGTCGATCTATCCTAGCTGTTAGATTGCGCGGTTCTAAAACCAGCTATAATCTGACGGCATTGATACTATCGATAGTTGTGTCGATGGTATCGACGTGTTAGGGCACTCACGCTTCCTATGTCTAGTCGATACCATCGACGAATGGTCGATGGTAGCGACATCTGCTTACTCTAAAGTGGGGTTCCCCTGTTGACTTGTCGATAGCATCAACAGATGTGTTTGACTCTGGGCGGGGGTGCTCAGAGTAGTAGGGTTGACCACACTATGACCGACAACAGTCACATGAGTGTTTCCCACATTGGAGTCATTTGGGTTTGACTCCTTTCCCTTGTTCCTACTGTCGAACAAGTCACCTATCCTAAAAGGTAGGGTTAACATATTAAGTTCCTAGGAGTATTTGAATCATAGATGAAAAAAGAATAGAAGCATAGACGAGAAAAGAATATATAGAATGTTATTGCCTAAAAGCATACTATTTTGGACAATTCATATCAGCTCGGGCTAGGCCGGTATCATATGGGCATGAGAGTCCTCATAAACCAAGCTAGTGGTGTGGAGGAAAATATTGCCATCCCCCAAAACCCTGATCCATTCTAGACACATTTGCTTCAACTTCATATCCTAATAGTTGTCTGAAGGCTCTGATACCATGTTGTAAAGAGGCGAGATCACCTCCTTACTAAAATTTAAAGGAAGTACAAAACATCCATCTTTTTAGAAAGACAAAAGATATTTAGGGATGCATGTATAATATTCCAAGTAAATAAGCATGCACTGGATACATTACAAAATGTTAATAGCAGCGGAAATAAAAGTACTAAGCCTATTACATGGCTTTCATTGTTCATTACATGATTGTTCCCAAAAGAAAAAAGATAAGAGAAAAGGATCTAGCTATAGCAACCTAGACATCCTTTCAGATAGCTTGAGATCTACTCCTGAGATGACTTCCTTCAAACTTGTCCTTCTCCTTGCTCAGCACCAGCACCTGGGTGGTTGGGAAATCACCCAGCAAAAGGGGAAAGAAAACAAGGTATGTGTCACAAAACTAGTCTAGGATAACAAGATAAATAAAGCAAATAAGAAAAGTCTAGGGTTCATCATAAGATGAAGATAATAAGAGTATGAGGCTATATTCAAAAGAAACATGCCATTAACAATTATATTAAAAAGGATTTGCATGTAAGATAATTATGTCTACCTAACTAAGTAGGGTTGAGGCACCTACCGAACCTCAAACCTATAGGTGAGGGGAGAATAAGACATTCCCAGTCACCTACACAATTATATAGGGGAGAATAAAAACATTCCCCATGGCGATTAAATACATACCCTCTATGGGTGGTTGTACATAAGTACCACTACTTTAAATTAAATAAAACATATATCTATATGCTAGAAAAGTAGTCATGGCAAGAGTAGTCATAATATTCAATAAGCATGGCAGTGGGTATAAGACCCAAACAAGAAGAAATTATAACCTGATTTGAGGCATGAACAACATTAGGATTCAAGAATAGAAGATTTAGGGTTCATTTAAGCCTCATTAGGGAAATATAGGGTTTGGCTGCAATTATCCCAACATAGGGTGTAAGGAATGTACATACCTCTCTTACTGATATCAATTACTAACTTGCACCACTTTAATTGAGTCCAAGTTCCACTTTTCTTATTTTCAATGTATTAACATGTATTAGAGTACATAGTGCACATTAATATATAAAAAACCCTAATTTTATAAATTTTTAGAAAAACTCAGATTTAGACTCTTAAAACATCACCAATAAACCTATTAAGTTCTCCTAATCAAGAAAACATATTTTTATGTTAATTTTGGAGTTATGATGATTAAGATGTAATTTTTATGGATTTTATGCATTAAATTCGTTTTACAAAAATCACCCTTCGTCAAGTCATGAAATCATACCTTGAAAATATTTTTATTAGATAGAGATTAAGTTTCCAATTCCAAAACATATTTATTTGTCAAATTTGGATAAGCGGTTTAGAAGATATGAATTTTTCAATACTGATCAATAGGAAATTGCCACATCATCAAACCCATCGAGATAATTGAAGAGAGAGGGAGAGGGACAAAATACTATTTGACTCAATATCAGGTTTGAGGTTGCATAGTTAACCAAACTAGAGCTTCTAGAGAAGGTAAAATAGCAATAAACCAAAACCCTAGAAGAACATGGTAAAAAGAGATGGAAATCATCAATTTTAAACATAGAAACATGAGTTTTAAGCATGTACTAAGCAATATATGAGAAGGGGTTAACAAAACTTGCCTCTAGGAATGTAATAAGGTCCAAACATAAAGGATCTCGAGATTAGAAGGTCTGGTTGCTCCAAGCCAAGCTCCTTTCTGGAGCAAAGATCACTTTCTCCACTTTGGAGGTGCAAACCCTAGCAAAAGAGCATGGAGATGAGATGTTTTAGGGTTATAGGTGGAGTTTTAGCATGGAAGGTCATGGTTCAAACTTGTAAGAAGGTGGGAGGAATACTAACAATATGAAAACATGGAAGGAAAGTAGGATTCTTACTAGTTTTGGTCAAAATCACCAGGGAGGAGCTTAAGAAATCCTAAATAGAGAAATACGGAACCCTAGGAGCCTTCTTCACCAAGGTAGGCACCCTCTTTTACCTTGGGACAGCAACTTCATGGAAAAACATAGAAGATATGATTCTATAAGATGCAGGAAATAGAAGTAGAGGATTGCTTCTTGGATTGGGAGGTGGGAAGGGGTATGCATGGATTTATAAAGAAGGGAGCAAGTATGAGGTGTCTATGGGACTTTCCATGTGTCCTTAGGCTAGGGCTTCATGGCCGGGAAAGAGGAAAACTCATAGACTCTTATTTTATATTGAAGGTAGGTTCTAAGAGTCCTTGGAGCCTTCTAGGACATCCCCACCATCCTTCATACAAAGAAATAACCCCATTGGTTGATAGCTTTTAAAGATAAGCACATTTATAAAGAGGGTAATCCCTATAATGCCCTTAGAGAGAAACACCTTCAAACCAAGGTGCAACCAGGTGACCCATGGTTCAAAATATCTTGAATGGTAAGGGAATATCTAAGGATTAAAATTCATGTGATAATTTGTAAAGAAAACCTCCCAATTGGGTAAATTTCATAAAAGTCCAGAATGTACCTAAAATTGCATAACTTGCACAAACAACATCCAAATTGAACCAAGTTTGAAACTTAGGCTTGTTTTATGTTTTAAAATCATATCAAAAATTTATATTAAGTTTTAGAGCACTTAATTATGGTAATTAAGCTTTCACTGAGGTATTTGTGCATAAACCCTTATATTGGTACAATTAGTGAATAAATGTTCACTAAACCAATATAAATTCCACTAATTAAACATAGATGACATAAAGGATAGAAATGAAAGGGAAGCTTGGGAAAAAGGTTTACATGGATATTACATCTAAGACTCATTATGTTACACTATATGAACCCACATCTCTCCATAAAAGTGTTCCTTTTCAGTCATCTTCTTCCTCCCTTTCTCTTGTGCTTTCCCTTAGAGCTTGGTGAGCAAGAAGGAGTGCTCTTTGTGCCTTAGAGGTGGCTCATCCCTTGCATGTGGTGTTAGTTGTGATCCTTGGCCATTTTTAACTCTGGTGAGTGTTTTATCTTCTTTCTTTGGTGTTCCTTTGGATCCTCTACCCTATCTTCTTCCTTCTTCTCAGCCTAAGGCCCTGTTGTGATAAGGTGATGCTCTAGTGTGAGAGAGAGAGAGCTTCTTCTCTCATTTCTCCCTTCTTTCTTTGGTTCAACTTTGGGGTTTTTCTCTCTCTTCTTGATCTATCCTTTGATATTGGTGTTTCTCCTTTCTTGAGGTGCTCTCATGGCCAAGAGTGGAGGTTTTGGTGGAGTTTCTTCAACCCTTGGATCTTGTGCTTGGATCTCTTGATCTTGGATCTTGGAGCTTTGGTGGTGATCTTCTTAAGGCGGGTTATATAACACCAAACCCTCTCTATTATTGCACTTCTTGTTATGTTATGTTGTTGTTTTCCCTCTTTAAAATGTTCTTACAACATGCTAGCCTATGAAGCTTAACCCTAGATTTTGTTTGGAAGAGTTATCATGCCTGGTTTGGAAGCAACCTGAAACCCTAATCTTCTTGTATCCGTTTTGGGTAGAGATGATGATATGGAGTTTCTTTCCCACGTTTGACCCTTGATCTAGTTCCCATGCTTGATGTTTGTACTCCTAGAAGTAAGTGAGAGGTTAGTTTTATTTTTGATCATCTTGGATATGGTTTATTTTCCTTTAGTCATGCTTTTCTTGGACCCTTGCCTTAGGGTTTGTGGAGATCGGCTTGCTTGAGTCTCCTTTCATGATAACCATGGTTCTTGCTTAGTTTTGGGCATGTTTTGGTGACCTAGGTGCTTACCCTTGGCACGATCGTGACCTAGGAGGTTTGGTGGTCAAGGCATGGGTTTGGGCATCGCAGTAGCGACATAGCCCATTGAGATGGCCACGACCTGGTGTTGAGATGTCCCTTCTTGTGGTGATGTTTGACCTAGTGATGTTGGGTTGAGACCTATGGAGCATAGCAGCCTTGAAACTATTAGTTTCTTGCCATAACTTGGTGAAGACAGCCCTTGGGGTGGTGGTCGCGACTAGGGGACACCACAGTCGTGACGTGGTGGTGTTGATACATTACAGTCATGGCATAGAGGTGCTTGAGGAGCATGTTCGTGAGTCGTGACACATGGTTGAAGGGTGAAGAGAAACCCTAACCCTAACGTCACGAGTGCGACATGTAGGAGTTGGTCATGATCCGTGGTGAGGGAGCGAAGGTCAGGCACCCATGGTGTATGCCACGGTCGCGACATACTATGGAGGGTGGTCACGACCTATGTGCCTAGTGGTTAACATGTGGTGATGGTAGGTGGTTATGAAACATATATGAACATCTACTGTAATCATGCATACATATGTGTGATGCTATTTTGTATGATCTCAAATCTTCTCTAATGATGTTACTTAATCCTAACACTCTCTATGATGGTGGAGGGTGGTGATTCTAGGATGGTAGGTTGACCTTAACCTTGTGGACCTAATAGACAAGTGGAAACCCTAAACCCTAAAAGTGAAAGAGCCTTGCTTATATCCTTACTATGGATGGTTCTGATGTTATGTGATTATCTCTCTTGATAATGATCTTCTAACCATGTAGGTGTTGTCTAATTAATTGTCATATCTAGTGTGTTCTATAATGGCTATGATGTGAGATAGGATTGAATATGCCCTTGTAAGGCATGTTGATTATACAGGTGATACATGAATATGGTGGTTGAGCCTTATGACCTAACAGTGGTTATTGTTCTGACATAAAAGGATGTTTCCTACTGATAGAGTTGAGGGATTGAAATCCAATGGCATGTGGCTTTGTTGATAATGTTTTGAATGACAACAAATATAGGCATCATGTGTTGATAGTGTGACAAGTTCACGCCCTATGTGTTTTATTTGTTGGAAGAGTACTATGCCCTTATCTATGTATAATTTGTTATTATTTTATACATTGTAACTTGATTGATTCTAAAAGACACTTAAATGACCTAACTAATCAAGTGGAACCTAATCATGTAGCTTTTCCATGTGACATAGATCCATTCAATGTTAGCACTTGCTGAATGGTGAAACGAGTTTAACTCAGAGTGCATATTTTGGAATATGCATGGGTGAGGAAAAATGTCCCCTTATGTCTAGGATATATGAGACATACATGTGTGAGCTGGTTTCTTAGTGATATGTGATGCAGGATTGTCTATGGGCCATACCCTTTTGGGAGTGCGACTTCAGGTCGTAGCTCAATGATATGTCATACAGGATTGGTTATTGGCTATGCCGTGGTAGGAGTGTGGTTGCGGGTTGTAGCTCAGTTATTCTAGCATCATGACCAGTACCGAGACAGGCTAGGTTTGTACAGATGGACTGTCATTGGTAGCAGTTTCACTTGTGATGTCACTGCAAGTGCACTCTTACTAGCCGACGGGGTGAGGTCGTAGATTCCGACTCTTCCATAGACCTTGTATGACACCAATTTTGACTTAGCAGTTGTCGGTTGGATTTGGGTGGTAAGACTCAAATCCTTGGGGCATAGGAAAATATGTAATCAGTCGTGTAGTGTTTTACTTAGGTTCAAATACGGAAATATTGGATGAAGCCTTGCTTATTTTTTTATAGAATAGTTGGTAGCGTATTTACATGTTCTTCATATTCCTTTTATGGTGATAATATGTTTCATAATCCAATTGCATTTGCTTATCCTGTTAGTAATGGTTACCTACTTGTCAGAGATTTAGCTTTACTGTTGTTCATTAATCCTTTTATCTATGCAAATAATAGTGTTGGTGGAGAGTTATATCTCCCGCTAAGATTTGGAATCTCACTATGTGGGTTCCCCACTTTTTTTTAGGTGGATGTGCATGAAGAGGTAGAGATCGTGCAGCAGAGGTTGAGTAGCAGCAAGAAGGAGAGTAGCTGACAAGGTTGGAAGTATTGCTGGTGGTCTTTTTATTGTAGAGTCCTAGAGTTGTCCCTATACACTTAGGTCTTTGGGATGGTTTTTGGGTGTGGTTTGTACACGTGTTTTGATATGTGGTTTGGTTTGTATGTCCTTTTCATGTATGGATGTATTGGGTGTGTGGGTGTGTGTGTGTGTGTGTGTGTGTATATATATATATATATATATATATATATATATATATATATATATATATATATATATATATATATATATATATATATATATATATAACTGGAACATGTTTTCTTATAACTGACTGATGACATGCATGGTAAGTGCCTTGTGACATGGAAGGATTCATATGTAAATGTTTTTGTTGTTTGTGAGCTTAATGAAAATGGTTTTAATTTCCAGTATTTTTCGATAATCTGTTTATTTAAGTTTGTTTTCACGGTTCATTTTGAGTTATGTTGTGATTGTGGTGTGGGGCGTCATAGGCATACACAAGAGGGTAGTGGTAATCCCACTTGTGAGAGCATAGGAAGTGGTCAGGTCGAGCCTCATGTCACCTCTATGCCAAGTCCAACATCCATTAGTGGTGTGAAGATCAATCGGTGATATTGTTCTATAAATCCATTGAACATTGCATTATAGACTCGACTCCATGTGAAAATTCAAGTAAAAAGAGGTGGGTGGAGGGATCAAGATTCTAGAGAGAAATCAGAGCGGCTTCTTAATTGGTTTTTACTATGTGCATGTGTCGGAGGCCATTATATGTGCCTCACATGGCGTGTTTATATTTGACGATCTTACGACGTCTCTGCTATTATACCAGGTGCATGCCTATTATATCGATCTTGGCTGTTACCTCTTATATGGTCTAGTGAGTGCACTGTTGTCGGCTTATATCGGTCTCAATTGAGACAACCATTTAATTCCTTTGATATAGTTGATGTTCATGTCACGAATTTATCTTGCGCTGTTTGGTGCGGGGGACCAGTGTAATTGATGCCTCAGAGGTCAAACATCTAAAAATGGCCAAGGGAAGAAATACAATTTCATTTCCATATGCGGATAGCGGAAGCAGCTCTACGCGGCTGCTGCTGCTCTCTCTCTCTCTCTCTCTCTCTCTCTCTCTCTCTCTCTCTCTCTCTCTCTCTCTCTCTCTCTCTCTCTCTCTCTCTCGTGCAGTGCAGACATGAAATGGGTGGCCGAAGCAGCCAGCAATTTAAAGCAACAGCCTTATGAATCATGATCACGCATGTGCGCCAGCAACCATGTTATACAACATTAAGGTTGGAAGGCGCATATGTGCTTGACGATGTTTGGCACGTATGAACGGATATTCTCGTGGAATAAATGATGCTGATACCTTGGACATACATGCTTTTTTCCTCTATGATTGATGTACAAATGTGTCAAGGACCACACAAGGAGATCATTGATTTCTCTTCATATGGTCTCCGCTTGCGTTTGTTTAACAAAGAATTAAAACCTTTTGCAATATAAAAAAGGAACGAACTTAGAAAACCAAACAGAGATGGCGGTGCTGATAAGTGGCGGAGGCAGAACTTAGTTAAAGGATAGGCATCTTGTTGCTACAGGTGAATGGATAGGACACCAAACACAATATTATATGTATTTTCTCTAAAATTTATATTAAAAATACTTTGATTAATGTGCATTTTGACAAACACAGGTAGGGTCCGTGCCCACATGTGCCTCCATGTGGCTACACCACTGGTGCGGATTCGTTGGCTTGGAGAAGCTGAGCTACGGCTATTTTGACGGAATAAATTATAATAACAACGATGAACTGATTAAAGAAGTGTTGGATCCCTTCTACGACAATCATATGATTGATAGAACACATACATCATCCGGCTAAATTTTCTCTCATTTTTAAATGACAAAAAAAAAAGACCGCGTCTTTTTCCAAAGACGGAAAGGATTGGAGGAGCGGTGTTTGCGTTTGTAGGCGGTAATGGCTACTGTCCGAATTGGTAATATAATATTGAAGCATTGGCAGTGGTGGGTCACTCACGGGAAGTGAAAGACAATGGTTGGTGGAGACCATGGAGTGAGTTTTGGATTTTAGTTGCCCGTGGGCCTCCCTCAAGAACCCCATCTCCGGCCCGCTTTTATCAGACTAAAAGTCAACTCTCAAGGAACGGTCGTGGAACCATCCAGCCGGCCCAGCGGACGCCACGCCGTCGGGTTTCCGGTGTAGTAGTGGTCCAAGACCAGGCCTGCTCCTGGCATTCCACTCTGGGGTTTTACGGGGTGGGTCATGCGCGTGGCGTGGGTGCATTGGGTGGAGGGGTTGGTATGGTCGGTCTCCGTTTGCAGACTGTTGCAGTCTGAGTATCTTCTGCTACTATATACGGTTCAGTTCAGTAATGGTATACCCCATCGCAATAACTCCAACGCCGATGAAAAGGTAAGGAGGAGGAAGGTGAAGCTACGAGATCTTTAGAAGCAGTGTTGGTGATTTCATTTCAGTTTGGACGTATTTTATTTCACTGTGTATTTTTTAACTTGCAATGAGCTGCATTAAGCGTGCGCAGCTGTTTTACTTTTATTAAAATATATAATAAAAGTATAAAACTGACGACCGTTGATTGGCTTATTGCTTCCTCCCTTTCAGGTATATCAGTAGGTTTCGAACCCCCGACTTATTCTACAACGAGATGTAACTTTTGTTGTTGAACCAATCGGTTAAGTACATACAAGCACATCTCTCAAGCATAGTCTATTATTGTCATTGGTGATGATTTATTTTATTAAAATGTTCATATAATATATATATTAACATACAACCGCATGTTAATTAGTAAACTATATAACTAAAAAGCAAATGGTCCATGTCAAGGTATTTATAGCTCCAAGAGTGGACAAAAAATTATAAAATTGGGCTCCAAAGATGATGTTAAAAGTACTATAGTGGATGAAATTAAAAAAACATATAGGTGTCTCGACAATAGGCCTTTGAGATGAAAACATCAAAATATTGGATTATCCAAGTAATCAGGGGTCTGTCCAATATTCAACATTGTTGACAGCATGGGGTGGAGTGTTTATACAGTTCTGGACGTAGTAGGTGAGTCGGTTGATGTATTTTCATTGTGATGTTGCTCTTCTTTGAACTATGTCTACCAAGGACTTCTATTGTGGTAGTACTTGTCTAGAATGCGTTTTCTTCATATACATTTTTTATTGAAGCACATGGTAGCAATAATTTTGAGTATCAGGCAAAGAGAATGTATTTTGACTTTTAATAATTTCTCATCCTCCATATCTTTTGGGCGCAAAAATGGTGATCTAGTTGACCAAATGAATTTTATTGTCCTTATGTACCAAGAGCAATTTTTTATGAATTTTTTCTATAGTATGGTATATGTGGGTTGGGAGGACATGGTACGATCAATGAAGAGTTTTGTTGATCTTCTGACTTCCTTCTAGGAATATACTTTAGAAACCACAATTTTTATACTTAACCACGTACCTTCTAAATCGGTTCAAAAGACACCATATGAGTTATGGACTGGGAGAAATTCCAATGTGTCTTTTGTGAAGATTTGGGGATGTGAAGCTTATGTGTGAATGTAATTTTTTTAAAAGCTTGGACTTAAATCAAATAAATGTTAATATTGTTATATATCCTAAGGAAACCAATGGATACTAATTTTATATCCCATCTAACAGCAAAGTGTTGTTTCCAGAACTATTATATTCCTTGAAAACACATTTATTTCTAAAGGAACCCGTGTGAGGAAAATAGAACTCAAAAAGTTCAATGCCAACAAGAAAACATTGAACCTACAGAGGTAGACAAGGAATAAGAGAAATCACAAATAGTTGTAGAATATCAAGTTCCTCATATAACACAAGAACCTCGAAGGTCTAGTAGGATACGCCTTGAGCCAGAGAGATTTGGATATCTCGTGACTCAATAAGGCGATGAGCTGGTCATAAATGACTCAACAAGGCAATGAGACAACAACCTAGTTAAAAGCAACTGAGGGACCAAATTCTATGAATTGGCATGATCCCATGAGATCTGAGATGAACACCATGTATGTCAATAAGGTATGGATTATCTTGGTGGATCCACATGAAAGGGTAAAACCCATAGGGTGCAAGTGGTTCTTCAAATAGAAGATTGACATGGATGATAATATACAGACCTACAAAGGGTGATTGGTCGCAAAAGGTTTCAAGAAAGTTCAAAGTGTTGACTACGATGAAACTTCTTTACCAGTTGTCATGGTTGAATCCATCATAATCATGCTTGACATTATAGCTTATCATGATTATGACATCTAGCAAATGGACGTTAAAATCGCATTCCTTAATGAGAATCTACTTGAGGATGTGTACATGACACAAGCCGAAGGTTGTTGTGAAACCCCGTGCCACACAAAAGTGAGATTACTAAAAAAGCCCGTGGAAGAAGATTAAGAAACCAGATTACTGAAAAACACTAAAAAATTAAGATTCTTTTCATAAAGCTGCCAAACAGCAAGAACCTATACATACAAGTGCTTTCATGCCTCAAAGCACTTACCGTGTGTGCCATCAACCTATTATCAGAGAACCTATTATGGAACATATATATACATACATCCATTACAACCATATACAACAGGGCACACAAACCAACCACATATCGAAAGCACATCCACAAAATGTATACAAAACATCCCCAAGGACCCGAGTGTATAGGGACAACTCTCAATAAAAGACATCCAACAACACTTCCAACTTCAGCTACTATTTCCCTTGCTGCTCCTCAACCTCTGTTGTACGATCTCTACCTCCCTGTGCACGTCCACCTAAAAAGGATGTGGGAAATCGATGCGGTGATATTCCAAATCTCAGTGAGAGATATAACTCTTCACCAGCTCTATTATTATCACAGATAAGATAAACAAAGTAGCAGTAAAGTTACAACTATAAGAAACGGATAATCATTATTAACCAGATGAGCAATTACTGTTGAATTGTGAAATATCTTAACAATTTAAAAGGAATATGAAGAACACGTATATTTCATATCAACAATATTGTATAAAGTTCAACCAAGGCCTCATCTAATGTTTCCATATTTGATCTTATATAGATATACTATACGGCTGATTACATATTTTGTTATGCCCTGAGAATTTGAGTCGTACCACCCAAATCCAACCAACCACTGCTAAGTCAAAATAGGTGCCACACCAGGTCTAGTGGAAGAGTCAGAATTTACGACCTCACCACCTCATAGTCAGTACATGAGTGAAACATGCAGTGACATCACCAGTCAAACTACTTCCAGTGACTTATAGTTCAGTAATGCAAACCTAGCCCTCCTTAGTACAGGTCATGATGCTAGTGAAACTGATCTACGACCCGCAACGACACTCTTCCATGGTATGGCCCACAGCCAATCCTGTGTCACATATCACTAGTCTATGGTACAAAGTCATACTCTTCTAGGTATGGCCTGTAGCCAATCATGTGTCAGATATTCCTGGACGTAAGGGGATATTCATCCTCACCCCCACATATTCAAAAATATGCACTCCGAGTTAAACTTGTTTCACCATTCAGCAAGTACTAACACTGGATTAGTTAGATCATTTAAGCATCTTTTAGCATCAATCAAATTACAACGTACATCCTATAAACAAGTTCTACATAAATAAGGGCACATAAGGTGTGATCTCATCACATTATCACTTGATGCTTGTCATTAACCCTAATTCTCACCACAAGGATCATATATCATGGGGTAACAACCCCTCCTCTCATCACTAAGGAATTCATCATCACATACAAGCAATAAGACAACATTAGCTTATACGGTCGTATACTTCCTCTTTCGATGATACCAACATCACATATGCCTCATAAGGCCCATTCACACATATCATAAGCAATATAGCTCATACTTGGCTATGCTTATCAACCGGTATCACTTGCATGGTTAGAGACTTGTAATAAGAAAAGCAATACAACATTATCATTACCATCTCATAAGATGCACATCATTCACATTACAACATTAGGGTTGGGGTTTATATTTAATCAATTAGGGTTTATAAGGTTGGATCAACAACCACCCTTAGATCATTACTTCCATCATCATTATAAGGTATGTTCTGAGATAAAGATTATAGAAAACAACACTTCTTTATTATTCACACAACCACCCCATAGGGTATCACATCATAACGTGTAACCCTATCATCAACATGATGTAACATAGCCACCATCATAATGTTCGTATGTATGCCCTGAGAGCCAATCATGGGATGATTGGTGGGATACATTAAGATTGATTTGATAAACATCAAAGGCAAGCTTCCAATTCTTTCTGGTTCAGTCATATGAGATAGTGATAGAACAGATTGAATGTCTAGAGAATGACAGTACTCAATGACGTATGCTTTCAGCTTGAGGACCTAAATGATGAGATCATACAAATGCTAAGAGTTTGTACATTCTTGTTATGTCCCTAATCGGATGTCATTGTGGAAGGTAGATAGACAGCAATGACACACACGACTAGATTGTGGTGTTGGTTGATGACAGAATCTCATTAGTCATGATATAGAGATATCAAACCAAACACATAGGTACTTGTTAGAGAACAAGTGTACCGGACAGACCCACCGTGAGTTTGACACATGGAACCATGACATGGTAGTCACAGTCAGTACTCACAGTGATGGTGGTGAGTGTGATTCTTTGACCTGAAATCACTGCACTCAACACATGTCGTTGGGCACACTTTGACATCATCAAACGCAGTCCTAAAACATGGGTTGTTATAAAGGTGATGATTGGGTGGCTTTGACACATGGGGCTTTTGAGGGGTGAGTGATAGATATGGGATTTGTCCCTCCTGAGGGAGTTTGATATCCATGGCCACTTGATGAGTAGGATTGAGAAAGGCATGCACGCATGTGTGAATCAGTATGTGATATTGATGTCATACATATCTCTTCCAATCTACTCTGAGATCAAGAAAGTGAATGAACGTTGACAGGATGAATGTTCCATGCCTCGAGTTCATTCGGGATATCGGTGACAAAGGAATTATACATTCATTGTAATACCATTCACGGATTGTAGGATTGAAAGTTGTTCTCCAACTTTCTACTTTCACTTGGGTAGCACTGATGTGTGACTAGGCACCGCTCTTTGCTTGTGAAGTCATAAGTGTTATGGACTTTCACTGCCAACGTGAAATGGACCTGCATGGTCACACACATAGGATTTAACCTGGAAGAGGAGTTTTATCCACAAACAATGTTTAGATTGACTACTAAAGGAGTTTAGTAGTTCAATTAAACACTCAATCAATTGATAGCTCATTATCATAATGTTCAAGGTGTTGGACACAATGATTAGAGTATCGGATTGATTGAAATCACAATTGACTGATTCTACACAATCTGCACTCCCAACCGATCGGCTCATGTGATGAACCGATCGGCTGAGCTTGGTGAACCGGTCAGCTCAAGTGTTGAGTCGATCGGCTCATGGACAGGGTGAACGATTGCTTCAAGTGTTGAAATGATCGGTTCAACTGTTGCAACTGAGCAAGTTGGGAAAGTCGGATTGGTGAGAATTTTCCTTTCGTTTCAGTTTCCCAATTTGATTGGGAAATAGGATTGGTATTCGATACCAATTAGAAACAAAAGAAGGAAAGTCAATCGGGAACTGATCAGGACTACAAACCGACCAGTTCAGAAGTGAACCGATCGGCTCATGGTGTAAGGACCCTGACCTTCGTTTAAGGTTTACCCTATTTGCTTTGCTTAACCCTGGTGCTTTGGTGCTTGCTAATCACCTTTAGTGGTGATTAGGGTTTGGTTGTGCTTTGTTGAGAGTTGGAGGGGCTACTTGCAAATAACCCAAGTCTAGGGTTTTGTAGGCAAGTTTGCCACCTTGTAAGGTGTTCCTCTCTCTCTTTGCTTCCTCTAAGGTTGAGAGGAAGGATTGGGCTTGTTGCTTGAGTTATTTGGGTCTTGGTTGAGATTGTTTGGGCCTTGAGGTGCCTTGTTTGGGCTTGGTTGAGCTTTGTGTCGCCCAAGAGAGGTGTGTGTCGACCTAGAGGTGAGTGTGTCGGCCAACATGGATGTGTGTCGCCCATGGAGCCTTGTTGTGTCGCCCATGGTGCAAGTGTTGTGTCGCCCATGGTGTTTGACCCAACTTTGACCTCATTTGTGTCACCACTAGTGGACATTTGGAGCATACCTTGGACAAGTGTATAAGGCTTGCTAGAGTAGGTGGCTTGAGCTCTAGGACAAGTGTCCGTAGGTGGGTGACACCTTGCCATGCTCTGCCTTGTTTTCTCCTCCCTTTCCTTCTATATAGGTGGTTCTTTCCCTTGCTTTGAGTTCCTTTGATCCTTTAGTTTCCTTCTCCACCTTGAGTGCACGACACTCCCTTCTTCCTTGCGTGTGTCGGCCGACACACCCCCCCTTAAAGGAGCAAGTAGTGGTCGACATCCCTTGAAGCTTGGAGCTCTTCTTCTTCTTTGGAGCTTGGAGCTTAAGGCGGGTTGCATAACTTCTAACCCTAGCTACATTACCTACTTTCTTGCTTATATATTGTTGTTAGTTTTTACATCTTGCTTAGTACCCTTGTTTGGCCGATCCCCTTGGTAGTTTTCAGTGTGCAATACTCCTTTCTCTCTTTGGTCTAGAGGAGTGAGATAAGCTTCTAGTCTCATGAGCAACACCCCTCTTTCATAGTCGATTGAGGTGAGCTTGTGTTCTATTTGCTTGAGCAACATTCTCCTCTCACCATGGACTAGAAGGGTGAGCTTGGGTTGGTGTTTATGCTGCCCGATGGGTGATAGGTGGTGTGCAAGACCCCTCTTTCTTGGTTGATTGAGGTGAGCCATCTCCTTAAACCTCTAGGGTTTTGAGTACCTTGTGTTTGAGGAGGAAGATGACCTTGTTGGACGATACCTCTTGTTTTAGCATGTTGGGCGACACGTTTGCTCTTGTGTTGGGTGACACATTTGTCTTGTGTTGAGCGACACGTTTGCTCTTGTGTTGGGTGATGAGTGGTGTGTCGGGTGACACCCCTTGTTCTTGTCACGGGCGCCACGCCCTTTCCTTTGCTTTGTGTCGGTCGTTAGGCCTTGACCAAGTTGTTGCACGTTTTGTGGATATGTTCTCTCTCGCTCTCTTGGTTGTTATTTTCTTGTGATGACCTGGACGACAGCCCTGTGTCGGGTGTTGCTGAGCTCCTTGTGACAGGCATCACATGTCCCTGGTATCGGCCGATAACGCTGAATCGTGACGGGCATTGCCCGATATGAGAGTGTCGACACTCCCCCCTGATGCGCGACACATCCCCCTGTAACGCCGCGTCGTGCACGCTTGGTTGCTTTAGTGGCAACGCATCGTTGCGGGCTGCGGTGGGTTGTTCTTTGGTGAGGGAAGGTGGCCCAATACAACTATATAGTGAGGATCCTTGGTACTTCTAAGTGAGGGCTGTAGCACATATAGTGAGGGTTTCACGATGCATAAAAGCTGACTGTTATATATTTTTGTCCTTGCTTCCAAACGATGGTTACTCCTTGCCCATATAATGGTATTGATAATGCTAAAGCTTATCCTTCATATTTAAGTAATCATCTTGATTATCTATATAATGATGAGATAAGGATAAGTACATAAATAGTTGCTTAATAATGTGTCTTGTGCACATGATCACCAGTTGATGTATAATTGATAAGTATAGAATCTTGAATATCATCTCATGATGGTAAGCATAGTCCTTATGTTGAAACTATGATTATTGAGTACACTAACCATGCAGGTGATGCTTAGCCATAAAAAGGCTATGAGAAATATGTGATGAGTAACATTACTCTGATAATTACTCTGGTTGATGAGATTGCATGTATGATGTGTTTGTCCCATGATTATGATGCGAGCCTTGAGAGGCAGTGGTAATACATGATGAGGGATTGAGATCCCATGGTATGTGATGATCCTTGAGATGGATCTGGATGGTTGGAAAGAGGCCAAGTGATAACATGTGATGTTGGATCCTTGAGATGGATCAGGTTGATGTGATTAAAATAATATCATAATGTTGAGTTTATGTTGTTTACCTTATGTTATATCTTGCATGTTATATAACTTGGTTGAATCTTGCAATCCATCTAAAAGATACTAAATAATCATGGTGGAATATATCATGTAGTTGCCCTGGCCATAGATCCATCATCGTCAAGAATTTGGTGATGGTGAAACGGGTTCTCCTACGGGATTACCCAGAGCACATATTGTTGAAGATGTGAGGTTTCTCCTAGCCTAAAGTGAGGATGTAAGAGTGCAAATGCGGTTGTAGACTCAAGGGTGCAGATTCAGGCCCATAGCCCAATTGTGATGAAGAGCATGGTGAACAGGCCCATGGCTCACGATATGTGATATGTGGAGCATGAATGCGTTCATGGTTCAGAGCACGGTGAACAGGCCCGTGGCTCAGTTTCACTAGCGCCGAGACCTGTACCAAGGCAGGCTAGGCAGAGGGTAGCCTGACCCTGTGGCTAAGACCACTTCAGCATGAGACTGCGGTCCTGCTTATGTTGTACTCGTATACTGACCACGAGGGGCGAGGTCGTGGATTCCGGCTCTTCCATTTGACCTTGTATGGCACTGGCTTGGGTTTCGTAACCGAAGGTTGGATTTGAGCGGTAAGACTCACTTCCTCAGGGCATAATAATAATATGTAATTCAGCCGAATAGTATTACTGCTTAAGACAAACACGAAACATTGATTGAGGCCTTGTTTGTGTAGTCACTCTCATTATATCTTGCAGTTACTTATATGTTCTTCATATGTAGTAGAACTTATATACCTTGTCTTGTTAATCGTGTTTCACATGTAATACTTGATTACATCTGGTAAGCTTAGATAACTTTATTTCATGACTGCTCTTGTTATACTTTTTATCAGTTAATCTTCTTTGTATATATATCTGAGGTTTTGTAGTTTGGGCGGGGAGTTATGTTTCCCACTGGGACAATGTTCAATTGTCTCACCCCACTGGTTTACACCCTTTTTAGGTAGTCGATCTAGACGCGGTGGTGGTTGTGGAGTTGTGGCCGAGCAGCAAGAAGAGCAGTAGAAGGCAAGCGATGGATATGCTGCTGTTTTGGATGTTCTGTTGTAGAGTCTAGAGTCATCCCTGTACTCTCAGGTCCTTGGCGGTGTTTTGACATTGTTTCACGATGTACATCTGTAGATGTTTTGTATATCCTGCTGCTGATCGGTTGTGGGCCTTGATGCATGTATAAATAGGTGATGAACTCATGTTATGACAGGACAGTTGTTGCTCTAAGCTGTGGACATGTAGGAAGGCTTGTATGAATTTATATAACCTATTTTCTTGCAGGATGTGGACTGGAATGTAATAGTTTCTCAGTTTACCAGCTTTCCACAATCGGTTTTAATTAACCCGTGTTTTCGATAATCTGTGGTTATGGTGATTTCCGCACGTTTTCGCGTAACACCTCACTGTCTGTGTGATAGTGGGATGTGTTTCCACACATGGGTCCCAACCGATCGATTGAGGTGTCAACCGACCGGCTCAGGTCCCCAACTGACCGTTTCAGTTGTGAAACGATCGGTTCAGGTTGCGAGTTGGTTGTTTTTGTGGAAAATCTCGAACCCTTCTACTCCTGCTTTTAGTCCCGCATTGCCCAGGATGGAGAACCCTGTCCCATGACCCTCCTATATATAGGGGTATTGGGAGCTTCTCAAAGTACAACTCAGTGCAACCAGTTGCTCTGCAAAGTTGTCATTCTCTCTGGTTTTGGTAACCGAGAGAGAGCCCGAGCAAGTGCTACCCGAAAAGGGAGGCGCATCAAGGGAAAGACAACTGCAGTTGCAACTGGAAGCAGGAGAGTGTGTTGGCGACTAGTACGTCAATAGGAGGGTGCGACTCCTTCCAATTCCTTATGGGATAAGGAGATTGGAGTTCCAGGTGGTCTGTGTGGACTACTTCAGAGGTGGGAGGTTTCTGCCACTCAGGAGGACAACTGTCAATCCCGACAGTCCCGGTGAGACCAGGAGTCGTCAGTCCCAGTGTGACCAGGAGCTGCACAGACACCGTCCAAGACTGGAGGTGAAGACCGCGCAAGCCGTGAGGTATTGTCACCGAGCAAGCCTCGGGACAAGGTATGATTTCCCAAACCATCCTTTCCTATTGTATAGACGTTGACGCGTTTCCTTGTTCTGGGTTTGGGGGAGAAAATTTTTGTTTCCGCTGCCTTCTCTGCCTCCCCTAAAACCCAACAGTGGTATCAGAGCCACGTCAACTGCTCTATATTTTAGCAATATCGATATGATCGATTTTGGTTTGTCTCCTTTATTTATTGCATACGATGCGAATAAAATTGGCTTTATGCATGTCCAATCCTAAATCCACAAATCCCAAATTACATATATGATATGTATTATTAATGCACTCGATACGCGTCGCCCTTAAACGAGTTTTGTGGTGGATGTATAGCGTGGTTATGGCCAATAAACCCTATCTGTGTATGGTTGTTTGTGGTTTCTTGCATCTCGGTCTGCACACCGATCTTCCCTATCTCCTATTCCTGATGTAACTCAAAATAATTCGAGATTTCTTTCCTACCTTTGCTCCCCCCAAATGTAACTCAGGGTTTCTCTTTTTACAATGTAAAATAGGATAGACTTTTATTTCCTATTATGTCAAAGAACGGAGGACATCAAGATGACAGCTGAAACGATCGGTTCAAGGCGTGAACCGATCAGTTGACGTTCCAGACGATCACTTCAAGGAGTGAACTGATCGGTTGGTGACCGGTTCGAGGAGCGAGCCGAGCGGGTGGTGGCCAGAAGGAGATGCACGATGACCAGGAGAACCGATCGGTTGGAGGAGCCAACCGATCGGCTGGTGGCACCCAGACGGCCGGGCCAGAACAAGCAAGTCATTCATGTGATGAGTTGATCTACTCAGAAGGAAAAGCACAGAGTTCATCTTGTACAGGTTGCATGTGATGTAGACCTAGATGACCGTGATTCCTCTTGTCTTGAGGAATCACATTAGGATGTCCATAATCATCACTTTTATTGTTTTGCATGTTTTCTGTGGGATATAGCATGTATATGATACGTACTATGTATAGTGGTGATTGGATATGTATATGTATATAAAAACCAAATCCCTCATTAAAATATTAAGTCTTAAATGCCTTCCATTAGCGACACATATGAAAAGCTCGATCGACCAAGTATAGGTTATGCCAAAGCGTGGTGCGCCGTCTATCTTATGGAAGTGTGAAGGGTAGACATGTAGGTTCTTCCAAAGCAGGGTGCATGTTTACTGTGTCAGCTTTTGGGTTAGACTTAACTGGTGATTCTTAGAGTGTCTAAGCCTAGAGGCAATGAATGTTCATGGAAAGGTGTTGTGCATGTTCATTCATCAAGAGTTGCATATGATGCAATTGGCATGATGGCCTACCTAAATAGTCAAGATTGTGGGCGATCAACCAAAGCTGACTCATGACTTGATGAAATATGGATCTTGCCCACTAGAAGGTTGTACGCTGCAATCTTCCGAATTGATGGTGAGGGCTACCAATTTGAAGTAAAATAGTGGGAGCGATAATTAATTAAAGGCCTAATTATATCGTCAACTTTCAAATCAATCAAATAAGTCAAAAATGAGTTTTTGGACTAAAATTGCATATTTCCTTTTGTAGTACAAATGGCAACAAACAACAATCACTTTTCTTTGTGATCGGTCCTCGAAAAGGACAAGATAAATGGGGCAAACTTCCACGACTGGTATAGGACATTGAGAATTGTTCTCACTCAAGAGCGAAAGCTCTATGTCCTGGATACTCCAATTCCAGAGGAACCTGCTCCTAATGCACCAAAGACAGAAAGGGATGCTTACAAGAAGCATTCTGATGATGCCATTGATACAAAATGCTTGATGTTGTGCTCTATGAACCACGAGTTGCAGAGACAACCTGAGAACATGGGTGTCATTGAGATGATTCAGCACCTCAGGAACATGTATGAAGATCAGGCACGGCAAGAGAGATACAATGTCTCAAGGGCACTGTTCAAGTGCGTCATGACAGAAGCAGATTCAGTTGGTCCTCACACACTCAAGATGATTGGGTATGTGGAGAACCTGCAAAGACTGGGATTTCCACTGAGCCAAGAGTTGGCTACTGACGTGATATTGCAATCGTTTCTAGAATCCTATAGTCAGTTTGTGATGAACTACAACATGAACAACTTTGATAGGCCACTGTCAGAGTTGTTGGTCATGTTGAGGACAGCCGAGATACAGATGAAGAAGGACAAGCCTAAGTCTGTGATGGTGATCACGAGAAAGAAAGGCAAGTCTAAGCGCAAGGGCAAGGGCAAAGCTAAGAAAGGTTCTGATGCTAGCCAAGAGCCCAAGTCATCTTCAGCTCTCAAGGCCAAGGGAGGCGTGACCAAGAAAGGAAATTGCCACCATTGTCAGAAGCCAGGACATTGGAAAAGGAATTGTCCTCTCTATCTGGAAGAACAAAAGAAGAAGGAGGCAACTGAAGTCCCCACTTAAAGGTGTCATGAAAGTAAACTTGTAACACTTTTTGAGGTATATGATACCAAGATGTAAAGTGTAAAGCACTCATAAGTGTTGCCGCCATAGATAGGAGTACTTTAGTTTATTTTCAGCCTATAAGGCATGTAATATAGTTATGAACTGCTATTTCATATTTGCCAATAGATAGAAACACTTTATTTTTGCATATTGTATGACAATGATGACAATTAATAAAGTTGATGTTTTAATCTTAAAGATATGATCTTTGTGGCAATGCCTTGTTTATCTTGTAGTATTTGATATGCATAAGATAAAATGATACCTAAAAGTTATTGATAACTCAAACAATCGAATTAGCATCAATCATGAGAAGTTCATTTCTAGTTTCCATGTGATGGATAAATCTAGACTCTTTTGGTTAGAGAACCAGTAAGAGACATGAATATCTTGGACATGATTAATCAATCTTCACTAAAGGTAGTGGGAGAATGATTATCCTATTAGGAATAATACATGTGATGTATTTACATACCTATTGGAACAAATGCTAATACTTCAAATGGTGTTTAGAGAAATACCAATATGAATATCTTGAAGTGTTCAAGATTATCATAGATGAAGTGCAAATTTGGTAAAGTGTTAATTCTTGATGAGATCAATGAATGAAATACTTGGACCAAATGTTTGAGATCCTTGAGTGATTATGATAGTGTATCATAGTGAACTTATGATTAAGGCATGGTGATGTCTAAATCAAGAAGGAATCATACTCTAAGGAGTTAGAGAATGATTATCAAATAATTGAATTCTTCTTAATAAAAGAATACCCCACACTGATAAAGGACATTAAGAATCACAAGGAGTTGTAAGTTCTTATATCCTTGATGGATACACCTCGTTTATCTATGTGATGAGTTGTTCATGTGATGAGTCAACTATCCAGATGAACATGAGGAACCGAATTTTGAGTTATGGTTTATGACCATTACATCCTAAATGACATCCATGTAAACCATAAGGTAAGACCTTGATGGTAGCACTCATTGGATAAAATCCATAAGTGCAAATGAGTCTTAAGTGTTAAGACACATGGATAACATTTTGAGAAGGATGATGCTCGTTGATTGCAACTTAATGACTAAGACATTTGGCATATGGATACTAAAACCGCATTCCTATGAGGAATAAAACAAGGATGTGTACGTGACACAACCTATAAGGTTTATGAATCCACTAATGCAAATGAAGTCTATAAGTTATAATGGACTAATCAATGTGATTGATTGAGTACAAACAACTCAGAATTGGATCTTTACTTTTATTATATAGTCAAAGGGTTTGACTGATATGTCAAAGATAAAGAAGGGATCTGTGATTTAGTGGGAGCATATTCACATTCCACATGTTGATGTGAAATGGAAATGTTATAGAATGGAAATCCAAAAGTGGAAATTATCTTTAAAGAAGATAGAGATGTTTCCTATGTGATAGGAATAGAGATCTATAGAGATAGTTCTCGAAAACCTCTTGACCTAAAAAGAAAAAGGCATACATTGGAAATCTGTACTGAGGGGTTCAGTATGCATAGGTTCAGTGGGAGAAAACTTGTCCATGCTACATGGAGTTAGTATCCCAAGGCCAAGTGTCCAATTCTTATGAAGAATGAGAACACTAAGAATAGATATGGATCTATCATGTATGTAATCATCCCATTATCTTGCATGTATAGACATGGAAAGAACAAAATGCATTCATCATCTTGTATGTATGACATGCCAATATGATGTGCTCATCCTGATAACTCGTATGTGGGACATGACGAGTGGATGTCTGTCTGCTTCCAGTAAGGGTTACTAGAATACCATGAGAACTTGATAAGTACTTGAGAAGTACTAGTTCTATGGAGATAAGGAAGAGTTCAATGTAAAGAGTTACATTGATGCGAACTTCTGAAAGGACAAAAAATTAATCGCAAAATATATATATGATATATAAAAGTGAAAGTTTGTTGATAATTGGAAATGTTCCAATAAAGCCATTTAAAAGGAAATGCCGAGTATCCGTGTGTTAGAGAACATCAGTGGATACTATATGGATCTGGAAGTTCATGAGATGAACTTATAGATATTCCGGTCATTGATGACAAGTATGGAATCCTTGATCATGCAATGTGGCTAAAGGTTAGCAAAGGAATACTAGATCGCATATTACGACAACTCCATCTCATACGTGTGACGTATATCGAAGAGATGTAAGACATGCAATTTATACTGACTTTGGCAAGGTGTTGCCATTACTCACTATGTTGGCACTAGAGCATAGTAACACGTGGGACATGTTTGAAGATCACTATGAATATGATTCAAGAGTGATTGGCTCACAGTTCAAGTGGGAGTCTGTTGGTATGTATGCCCTGAGAGCCAATCATGGGATGATTGGTGGGATACATTAAGATTGATTTGATAAACATCAAAGGCAAGCTTCCAATTCTTTCTGGTTCAGTCATATGAGATAGTGATAGAACAGATTGAATGTCTAAAGAATGACAGTACTCAATGACGTATGCTTTCAGGTTGAGGACCTGAATGATGAGATCATACGGATGCTAAGAGTTTGTACATTCTTGTTATGTCCCTAGTCGGATGTCATTGTGGAAGGTATATAGACAGCAATGACACACAATACTAGATTGTGGTGTTGGTTGATGACAGAATCTCATTAGTCATGATATAGAGATATCAAACCAAACACATAGGTACTTGTTAGAGAACAAGTGTACCAGACAAACCCACCGTGAGTTTGACACATGGAACCATGACATGGTAGTCATAGACAGTACTCACAGTGATGGTGGTGAGTGTGATTCTTTGACCTGAAATCACTGCACTCAACACATGTCGTTGGGCACACTTTGACATCATCAAACGTAGTCCTGAAACATGGGTTGTTATAAAGGTGATGATTGGGTGGCTTTGACACATGGGGCTTTTGAGGGGTGAGTGATAGATATGGGATTTGTCCCTCCTGAGGGAGTTTGATATCTATGACCACTTGATGAGTAGGATTGAGAAAGGCGTGCACACATGTGTGAATCAATATGTGATATTGATGTCATACATATCTCTTCCAATCTACTCTGAGATCAAGAAAGTGAATGAACGTTGACAGGATGACTGTTCCATGCCTCGAGTTCATTCGGGATATCAGTGACAAAGGAATTATACATTCGCTGTAACACCATTCACGGATTGTAGGATTGAAAGTTGTTCTCCAACTTTCTACTTTCACTTGGGTAGCACTGATGTGTGACTAGGCACTGCTCTTTGCTTGTGAAGTCATAAGTGTAATGGACTTTCACTGCCGACGTGAAATGGACCTGCAGGGTCACACACATAGGATTTAACCTGGAAGAGGAGTTTTGTCCACAAACAATGTTTAGATTGATTACTAAAGGAGTTTAGTAGTTCAATTAAACATTCAATCAGTTGATAGCTCAATATCATAATGTTCAAGGTGTTAGACACATTGATTGGAGTATCAGATTGATTGAAATCGCAATTGACTGATTCTCCACAATCTGCACTCCCAACTGATCGACTCATGTGATGAACTGATCGGCTGAGCTTGGTGAACCGGTCGTCTCAAGTGTTGAGTCGATCGGCTCATGGACAGGGTGAACGATTGCTTCAAGTGTTGAAATGATCGGTTCAACTGTTGCAACCGAGCAAGTTGGGAAAGTCGGATTGGTGAGAAATTTCCTTTTGTTTCACTTGCCCAATTTGATTGGGAAATAGGATTGGTATTCGATACCAATTAGAAACAAAAGAAGGAAAGTCAATCGGGAACTAATCAGGACCACAAACTTACTAGTTCAGAAGTGAACCGACCGGCTCATGGGTCCCAACCGATTGTTTGAGGTGTCAACCGACCGGCTCAGGTCCCCAACCAACCGTTTTAGTTGTGAAACGATCGGTTCAGGTTGCGAGTTGGTTGTTTTTGTGGAAAATATCGAACCCTTCTACTCCTGCTTTTAGTCCCGCATTGCCCAGGATGGAGAACCCTGTCCCATGACCCTCCTATATATATAGGGGTATTGGGATCTTTTCAAAGTACAACTCAGTGCAACCAGTTGCTCTGCAAAGTTGTTGTTCTCTCTGGTTTTGGTAACCGAGAGAGAGCCCGAGCAAGTGCTACCCGAAAAGGGAGGCGCAGCAAGGGAAAGACAACTGCAGTTGCAACTGGCAGCAGGAGAGTGTGTTGGTGACTAGTACATCAATAGGAGGGCGTGACTCCTTCCAATTCCTTGTGGGACAAGGAGATTGGAGTTCCAGGTGGTCCGTGTGGACTACTTCAGAGGCGGGAGGTTTCTGCTGCTCAGGAGGACAACTGTCAATCCCGACAGTCCCGGTGAGACCAGGAGTCGTCAGTCCCGGTGCGACCAGGAGCTGCACAGACACCATCCAAGACCGGAGGTGAAGACTGTGCAAGCCATGAGGTATTGTCTCTGAGCAGGCCTCGGGACAAGGTATGATTCCCCAAATCATCCTTTCCTATTGTATATACGTTGACGCGTTTCCTTGTTCTGGGTTGGGGGAGAAATTTTTTATTTCCGCTGCCTTCTCTGCCTCCCCTATAACCCAACACATAAGGTATCAGTTGGGGTTAACATGTAGCATATTGGTTAGCACTTGCCATAAGGTGTCGACTTGTCATCATCACAACATGTCAACTATCACTATGCAAGGCACAAGAGATAACCTTACTAAGAAATGTATTGGTTTACAACTTCTAGATAGTGTGACGGTCAACACCATCTAAGGTATGATGGGAAACACCACACCATGGTGTATCGGCCAACACCACCTAAGGGTGTTGGGCAACCAAAGCATGTCGGGCTACCCTAGGCATATCGGTCATTAGGGTTAGGGTTAGCTAGGCATCACGGGTTAAGGTGCATCTGACATCATCACTCTAAGGTGTGTCATCCTTCACCCAACCAGGGAGTCATGGTTAGTATCCAAGAAAGACCAACTCCTCAAGGTGCCTCCATAGCCATGACAGGCTAACATCTTCAAGGGTATATTGGTTGAAAAACACCTTATCTACTTAAGGTACTTCAATTGTGTAACATACTGAATTCTAGACTTTTTACCTTTTTGGTCCTCTTTTCCATCTTTTCCTTTCATTTATATCCTCTTTGGCCTTTCTGTTTAATTTGTGGAAAATATGATGGTTTAATGAACATTTGTTCACCTTTTATTCCAATATTTGGGTTTATGCACAAATACCTTAGTGGAAGCTTAGTAATGGGTCAAATATGCAAAATATCCACTTATGTGATAAAAAGAATAAATAAATTCATTCTAGAACTTTCTAGTGCTTTTTAGAATATGAAAAATAAATAAAATCCCGAAATATAAATAAAGGAGATGATAAATGCAATAATTGGGGATAATATGAAATATTTTGGATAAAAGAAGATAATGACAAATATATTGTTCCAAAAATCCTAAATAGAAACCCATTAAGATAATTTGTATAATAAATATATCAATTTCTTTTTCTTGACTTAAAAGTTGCTTAATGGCCAAGTATCATCTAATTTGGATAATAAATAAATATATAAAAGCTTTTATTATAAGATAATGGGAAATAAGCCAATAAGGTGAAATAAAATATTTAAGGTCCTACAATTGGAAAAATAACTCCAAATTCGTAATCTATGTATCAAAATTAGTCTATGTGTGAATTTGCATTTAATTTGGTCAATGTTTAATATTTTATTTAATTCAGGAGAGAGAAAATGACTCAAAGACCAAAAATATTAAATATATATTGAAAAAATTAATTAATGGAAAAATAGTGTTTCAAACATTTATAATTTCTTATAGGCCAAGTTTTATATTTTTAGGAAGTTTCTAGATGCCTCTAATAAATTAAAAGGATAAATAAGTGGTAAAATGTAAATGAATTAAATAAAATAATAAAGTCTTCAAAAAATATAATAATGCAAAATTCGTATTCTACATGTTAAAGTAAACCTTTGTATGAATTTTGACCTAATTTGGAAAATATTTGTTGAGAAGATAAATTAAGGAGAGAGAAAGTGTACAAACCTTTCAAATCATTATTTAAAATAACAAACGACTTCAACAAATAGAAATAATACCAAATTCGTGACTAACATACTTAATATGAGTTCTGGGTGAAGTTTTGTAATTTTTGGATAATCATAGAGTTATAAATAAAGGAGGAAAGAGAAACTGTGTTTTGAATTATTTAACATATTAAAGATTCTCAAAAGGCAAAACTAATTCAATATTCAGATTCTACGTGTCAAAATAAGTCAGAATATAAAATTTGGTAATTTTTGGATAACGTTTGGGCCTCCAAATTAGGAGAGAGAAAAGCATTAAATCACTTTATTCGGATTTGAATAGGAATCAAATATACAACTATAATTTGACACTTAATCTCGGCCGTTGGATCTCAATCTAAGGGTCCGCGATCCATCTTCTTCCTCGGTCCATTTTGAGCAACATGTTCCTTGTTTTCTAAGAATTCAAATCTATATATCTCGAGATATACTCGATGGAATTCAATGATTTTTGTCTCTACGAGTTCCTCGCAAGATTCCACACCACTCTATTCCAAAATTTTTGTGTTTTGACGAAGATTCGAGAAACAACCAACTCATGCGCCGCCTCTCTCTACCCCCACATAAATAAACCCTAACATAGGCCTCCTTGCCTATATATAACCATGCCTCTAGGTCCTCCAACACATTAGCAACTTATCCGTACTTTCAATTTCGAGTTTCGTGGACGTCTTGACCTTCATCTAGCCGCCGCTGCCTCAGGTCTTGTGGCACCCCTCAAGCTCTGCTCTCCTTGCCTCTGTTCAAATACAAGGTATCGTCAGATTTGTTTTGTCTTTGGCTTTCGTTTGTATATCTAAACTTAGTATTTGGTTTAGTGTAGCATTTTTTCCTAAAATTCTAGCAAGCAGCAGCTTGCGGCACTATTCATGTTGTCGGGTGGAGAAGATGACCAGCAGTGTTTTTTTTTCGGTTTTACGCCTTTGTCCTTAGCTCCTCCTTCCTCTTTCTCTGTCAGCGTCAGGGGCATCCTTGCCTTTTCCTCCTTGTCCCGCCTTTGACCAGGCATGGACCGCGGCCCACATCGGCAACGAGGGGCCAAGCCACAGAGACGTGGGTCCACCCCCTGCCCTCTCTCGCTGGCTCTCTCTCCCTCATGCCTTGCCTACGTGGTGGGCTATGATTGGCCGCAGTAAAATAATTTCTATAAATTAATCCAGTTGTCAAAAATTAAAAACAAATAGTGTTTTGAAATCAGGAGAATGAGATCTACCCATTAAAATGTTTGTGTGGTTTGATTACGATGTTTTCGAATATGTGTTTTTAAGGATGATTTAAATTACTAATAAATATGGAAAATAGCCTAAAAAGTTAGTATCTCGAAAATATACAAATATATATGTTATTTTGATCAGAAGAACGTAAATAAGACAGTAGTGAGGTTTTTAGAGTCTAATTCAATCGTCTGTGGAAAAATTCGATGGTTTTGAGGTTTAATCCTTTAATGAATATACATATATCTAATACATAAATATGATGATCATATTAGGGAAAGTGGAACTGATCTCGTGTAAAAGTTATGAAAAGTGGTTCTAGGATTCTAAAGAATAAGGTATGTGCATAATACACTTCAGTTGGGAATTATCCGTTCCATTACCTATGTTTCCATAATGAGGCTTATTTGCACCTTATATCCTATCTTCATGATTCTCTTGCTATACTTGCCTCATGATCAGTTTGGAATATTATTCTTGGGTCTTGGTACCCCACTACTTTGTTCTATTTGATATTGATGTTACTTATCATCTATTCTAGCATGTTGATTTTATTAGACTAATTAACTAGTGTAGTGGTACTTGTATGTACAACCACCCATAGTTGAGGAATGTGTTATTTCTCCCCTGGGGAATGTGATACTCTCCCCCACACACAAAATGTGTATAGGTGACTGGGAATGTGATACTCTCCCCTCACCCTTTTGGTTGAAGGTCCGGTAGGTGCCTCAACCCTACATAGTTAAGATAGTCAATATTAATCATACATGCAATGTTGTTATTTTACTTTGTTTATGGCAAGCATCTATTGAAATATTCTTTTATATAAATGGCCTCATTCTCTTGATGTCTCATCTTTTGATGAATTCCTAGCCTAATTTACTTTTTATATTTACCTTTTCACCTTTAGTATAGTTTAGTGACACATACTTTTATTTTTCCTTCCCTTTTGCTGGGTGCTTTCCCAACCACCCAGATGTGGAGCAAGGTAATGGATAAGGCTTGAAGATCTTGGCTTTAGCTTGGACTTAGCTGATGGAGTTATGCTTTGGGAGACAAGGTTGTCATAGTCTAGTTCCCTCTACTTAGATCCTCTTTTTGTATAAAGCATGTACACCCATATTGGGGAAATTTTTGTGTACACTTTATTGAAATTGAATATAGTCAAAATTTTATCTTCTGCTTCTATCCAAATTGTGTTTTGTTTACCATTGCTATTAGTAGAGAGGTGGATTGATTTCACTTCCTTACAACATGGTATCAGATCCAATGGTAGTCGAATCTTTGACTATTTCAATTTGTCTCCATAGTTAGAAACCTAGATTTGCATAGTTCCTTTAAGTGACATGGTTACCCTAGATTTGATCTACCTTGATGATAGGTTGACTTAGAACCCTATAGTTTCACCTTAGAACCTTGATGAATAAAATCCTAAAATACTTATAATTAAAATATGCATAACTTAATGTTGTTTAGGTTTGCCTTTAGGCAACTATTAGGGCATGTTGAAGCAAAGGTGTCTAGAAAGGATCAGGGTTTCGGGGGCTGGCAATATTTTCCTCCGCACCACTAGCTTGATATACGAGGACTCCCGTGCCCATATGATACCGGCCTGGCCTGTGCAGATACGAATTGCCCAAAATAGTTTGCTTTTAGGCAATAGTAACCTTAGACATATATGTTGGATATCTTTGAGAACCCTAAGTTGACTTGGTTGAGGATGAATACCAAGATAGTTTCCTTATGTCCCTCAAACCACAAGCTTGGATAAGTTTATCCTTAGAACCTAGACCTTAGAGTTTGGGTGTTTTGGAAGATATCAGAATGCGCAATGGATGTGTGATGGATCTTGATAATGGTTTAGTTAGACTTATCCTTTAAACCTAGTGTAGTAGGTTGAACCCTTTAAGGGGTGGAGTATGGTTAATTGATGATGTTTGAGTGGTTAGATTTCATGGACGAAATCCTATTTAGGGGGATGGAACCCTATAACATCTTGATCTATCTTTAGAAACCCTAACTCAATGCTTAGGAGGTTGTTGTGCTTAGTGTTCTCCAAACAAGTAATAATGGTAACCCTAACATGCTTGTTTACATATTAATAAACATATAATTATCATCTAAGGAATAATGCATGTGCTTGAACCCTAATGTACATCCAAGGCACATAATATGAATATCAATGCTAATTGTTAATAAGTAAGATGTTAATAAGGTCATGAACCAATAAACCCTAATGATATGATGAGTAAGGTTATAATTCATAATTAATGCATGCTAAGGATGAATAAGTGAAATAAAATGGTCATGTTGACCTAAATCCTAAGTTGCAATAACCTAACCCTAATGAATGTATCCTTAATGCCTTTCATTATACATTAATGATGATTAAGTGCCATAATCAGTTAACATACGTTGATACACATAAACGATATATATATATATAATCATCTAATCACATATTAATCTAGTCATCAATATAAAATGCAAGTTACCTTATTAACTAATATACATGTTATTAGTCACTTAATGCGAATCAAATCATTGATATGACATATGTTCCACCTTGATCATTAAAATACATATAATGGATTCAATATGAATATGAGATGATTGGAATTCACATAAATGTGCAAAATCAATAATATAAATGAATAAATATGAATAATGATTAATTATGACATTAATGTGAGAAATAAAGATACTATGACATTGTGTCAACGTTAATATGAATATAAGTAACTAATGTGACATTAATTGAAATAATTGTATGCTTCATGACATAGAATGTCTTATTTCATGTAAAATAATTTTTTATAATTAATAAAGTGGTAATATGAGGATAATGAAGTATAAATATGAATTATTAAGGATAATGATCAAATATAATAATGAATGTGGAGATAATTGAGTAACCTCTAATTGCGCATAATAATAAAATATAACCCTTTTGGAAATAAAGTGAATATAACATGACATAATTAATATAATGTTGATAATGAGATATCTTAATAGATATAATGCTAATGAGTCAAAAAACGTTAATGATGTTAAATTTCCTAAAAAGAATATCTTAATAGTGGACCTAGGTGATCCTTGAGAACTTGACCTATGTTGAGCTGTATGTGAAGTTTTTGAACCTTTAGGTGTAGTTGAAGTATAAGTTTTGATAGAAGTTTTATGGTTGGAGGAACAACCTAAAGTTTTGTGATGTGAGGTTGCACACTCACCCTTCCCTAATTGCTAGTGATTTCGGGGATGAAATCATCTTTAAGGGGTGGAGTGTTGTAACATACTGAATTCTAGACTTTTTTCCTTTTTGATCCTCTTTTCCATCTTTTCCTTTCATTTATATCCTCTTTGGCCTTTCTATTTAATTTGTGGAAAATATGACAGTTTAATGAACATTTGTTCACCTTTTATTCCAATATTTGGGTTTATGCACAAATACCTTAGTGTAAGATTAGTAGTGGGTCAAATATGCAAAATATCCACTTATGTGATAAAAAGAATAAATAAATTCGTCCTAGAACTTTCTAGTACTTTTTAGAATATGAAAAAGAAAGAAAATCCCGAAATATAAATAAAGGAGATGATAAATGCAATAATTGAGGATAATATGAAATATTTTGGATAAAAGAAGATAATGAGGAATATATTGTTCCAAAAAATCCTAAATAGAAACCCAAGAAGATAATTTGGATAATAAATATACCAATTTCGTTTTCTTGACTTAAAAGTTGCTTAATGGCCAAGTATCATCTAATTTGCATAATAAATAAATATATAAAAGCTTTTATTACAAGATAATGGGAAATAAGCCAATAAGGTGAAATAAAATATCTAATGTCCTAAAATTGGGAAAATAACTCCAAATTCGTAATCTATGTATCAAAATTAGTCTATGTGTGAATTTTCATTTAATTTGGTCAATGTTTAATATTTTATTTTATTCAGGAGAGAGAAAATGACTCAAAGACCAAAAATATTAAATATATATTGAAAAAAATTAATTAATGGCAAAAATCGTGTTCAAACGTTTATTATTGCTTATAGGCCAAGTTTTATATTTTTAGGAAGTTTCTAGATGCCTCTAATAAATTAAAAGGATAAATAAGTGGTAAAATGTAAACAAATTAAATAAAATAATAAATGTCTTCAAAAAAATATAATAATGCAAAATTCGTGATTTACATGTTTAAATAAATCTTTGTATGAATTTTTACCCAATTTAGAAAATATTTTTTGAGAAGATAAATTAAGGAGAGAGAAAGTGTACAAAACTTTCAAATCATTATTTAAAATAACAAACGACTTCAACAAATGGAAATAATATCAAATTCGTGACTAACATACTTAATATGAGTTCTGGGTGAATTTTTGTAATTTTTGGATAATCATAGAGTCATAAATAAAGGAGGAAAGAGAAAATGTGTTTTGAATTATTTAACATATTAAAAATTGTCAAAAGGCAAAAATAATTCCATATTCGGATTCTACGAGTCAAAATAAGTTAGAATATAAAATTTGGTAATTTTTTGATAACGTTTGAGCCTCCAAATGAGGAGAGAGAAAATCAATAAATCACTTTATTCATATTTGAATAGGAATCAAATATACAACTGTACTTTGGCACTTAATCTCGGCTGTTGGATCTCAATCTGAGGGTCCGCGATCCATCTTCTTCCTCGGTCTATTTTGGGCAACATGTTCCTTATTTTCTAAGAATTCAAATCCATATATCTCGAGATATACTCGATGGAATTCAATGATTTTTGTCTCTACGAGTTCCTCGCAAGATTCCGCACCACTCTATTCTAAAATTTTTATGTTTTGATAAAGATTCGAAAAATGGCCAACTCATGTGCCGCCTCTCTCTACCCCCACCTAGCTAAACCCTAACATAGGCCTCCTTGTCTATATATAACCATGCATCTAGGTCCTCTGGCACATTAGCAACTCATCCGTACTTTTAATTTTGAGTTTTGTGGACCTTCATCTAGTCGTCGTTGCCTCAGGTCTTGCGGCGCCCCTCAAGCTCTGCTCTCCTTGCCTCTGTTCAAATACAAGGTATCGTCAGATTCATATTGTCTTTGGCTTTCGTTTGCATATCTAAACTTAGTATTTGGTTCAGTGTAGCATTTTTGTCTAACAATCATGCAAGCATCATCTTGCGACACTATTCATGTCGTCGGGTGGAGAAGATGACCAACAATGTTTTTTTTTTTCAGTTTTACGCCTTTGCCCTTAGCTCCTCCTTCCTCTTTCTCTGTCAGCGTCAGGGGCATCCTTGCCTTTTCCTCCTTGTCCCGCCTTTGACCAGGCATGGACCACGGCCCACATCGGCAGTGAGGGGCCAAGCCACAGAGACGCGTGTCCACCCCTGCCCTCTCTCACTGGCTCTCTCTCCCTCATGCCCTGCCTACGTGGTGGGCTATGATTGGCCGCAGTAAAATAATTTCTATAAATTAATCCAGTTGTCAAAAATTAAAAACAAATAGTGTTTTGAAATCAGGAGAACGAGATCTACCCATTAAAAATGTTTTTTTAGTTTGATTCTGATGTTTTAGAATATGTGTTTTTAAGGATGATTTAAATTACTAATAAATATGGAAAATAGCCTAAAAAGTCAGTATCTCGAAAATATACAAATATATATGTTATTTTGATCAGAAGAACGTAAATAAGATAGTAGTGAGGTTTTCATAGTCTAATTCAATAGTTTGTGGAGAAAGTCGATGGTTTTGAGGTTTTAATCCTTTAATGAATATACATATATCTAATACATAAATATGATGATCATATTAGGGAAAGTGGAACTGATCTCGTGTAAAAGTTATGAAAAGTGGTTCTAGGATTCTAAAGAATAAGGTATGTACATAATACACTTCAGTTGGGAATTATTCGTTCCATTACCTGTGTTTCCATAATGAGGCTTATTTGCACCTTATATCCTATCTTCATGATTCTCTTGCTATACTTGCCTCATGATCAGTTTGGAATATTATTCTTGGGTCTTGGTACCCCACTGCTTTGTTCTATTTGATATTGATGTTACTTGCCATCTATTCTAGCATGTCGATTTTATTAGACTAATTAACTAGTGTAGTGGTACTTGTATGTACAACCACCCATAGTTGGGGAATGTGTTATTTCTCCCCTAGGGAATGTGATACTCTCCCCCGCACACAAAATGTGTGTAGGTGACTGGGAATGTGATACTCTCCCCTCACCCTTTTGGTTGAAGGTCTGGTAGGTGCCTCAACCCTACATAGTTATTAAGATAGTCAATATTAATCATACATGCAATGTTGTTATTTTACTTTTTTTATGGCAAGCATCTATTGAAATATTCTTTTATATAAATGGCCTCATTCTCTTGATATCTCATCTTTTGATGAATCCCTAGCCTAATTTACTTGTTATATTTACCTTTTCACCTTTAGTATAGTTTAGTGACACATACTTTTATTTTTCCTTCCCTTTTGTTGGGTGCTTTCCCAACCACCCATATGTGGAGCAAGGTGATGGATAAGGCTTGAAGATCTTGGCTTTAGCTTAGACTTATCTGATGGAGTTATGCTTTGGGAGACAAGGTTGTCGTAGTCTAGTTCCCTTTACTTAGATCCTCTTTTGTATAAAGCATGTACACCCATATTGGGGAAATGTTTATGTACACTTTATTGAAATTGAATATAGTCAAAATTTTATCTTCTACCGCTATCCAAATTGAGTTTTATTTACCATTGTTATTAGTAGAGAGGTGGATTGATTTCACTTCTTTACAAATTGCATGATGACTAACATGCACCATGCATCTCAATTAGCCATAACATATCGATTTAGGTACTGCTAGGTCATGATGGGCTAGCTTCTGAAGATCTATCAACTATAAGACAAAATGAGCTAACCTTCTCAACACATGTCTATCTAAGCATATCCAAGGCATGACGACCTAGGCATCTCCAAGTCATGATGATTTAGCACATAGGGTGTCAGGTTGTTACACTATAAGCCATGACGACCTATCCTCCACATGGTGCATGTATGTATGGACTTGTTGTCTTCAACCTTAGAAAGGTCGGCCACTAGTCCATCTACTACTCAACAAAAAGGTACAAGATATGAAGAGAAAAGAACAAGATTACACCATTAAAATAGTTCTAAAGTTGTTAACAACTACTAGTATACAAGAGATGAATAATCACAAGATGAAGAACAACATAAGCACATGAAGAGTGAAAATAACAAAGGTGGTTAAGAGTTATATAACCCACCTCAAAGATCACCACCAAGATCCAAACTACAAGGTCAAGCTCCAAGCTCATAGCTCAAGGTAGAAGATGATCCACCAAACTCGGTTACCACCACACCTCCAAGGAAGAATATGATTCCAAGGTTAAGATGGCTCAAGATAGAATGAAGGTATCCAAGGTCCATGGCCGAGAAGAAGAAGAAAGAAGAAAAGAGATCTAGGAACATAGCTTACCAAGGTAGAAGATGAAGGATGAGAAAAGAACACCACTACTTGGAACATGTCCACCAAGATCCAAGAGAGCTCCTCTAGCTCCTTAAACTTCTCAAGGTCGTCCACCAAGGAATAGGAAAAGAAAAGATGGCCAAAGTGATCCTCTTGCATGGAGAGAAACGAGTATATATACAAGAGGGATGAGAGAGTGATCATGGAACAAGTGTCACCACCTTAGGAGCTTAGGTGCCACATGTCCACGAAAAAGAGCCACATGCACAACATCATGCAAGACATGGTGATAAGGTCTAGGAAAGGTCTCACCCACTTGGTATCCTACCAAGGTCATGCCCAATACCACATCTCCACACACCCACAAACTGGTAGGGTGAAACCCTACACACCCACAAACCAATAGGGTGCAACTCTACACACTCACAAACTGATAGGGTGAAACTCTACACACCCACAAACCGATAGGGAACCTCTCTAGGGCTCTCTAGCCCGAGACAACACATCTAGGTGTAAGGCACACCTCAAACATGTGTCCAAAACATCACCAAGGATGTCACCACACAACCAAGATCCAAACAAGGTGCCCATTTCTCTCTCTCCTCTAGATGGTGCCAAGAGAGAGAGAGAGAAGGAACACTCAAGAGGTGGCAAAGTTGCATATCAACCCTAACTCTGGGTGAATTGAAGTTTGCACCAAAAACTCACCACAAAACACAAGCATCAACCAAAAAAGCTCAAGCAAGAAACTTCAAGCTTCTAGCATGCCCAAATTACATCTCAGATGATTAGAGTAAGGTGCTAAGCAACATTCTTAAGAAAAATAAGCAGGGTTATCCCAAATCACGGGTCAGGGTTCTTACAAGTCATAAACCCCTAATAGGGACTTTGCCCCCAAAATCCTAAGAGAAAAGAAAGGGGTACTTCCTCCTCATCTCTTTATCGAGCTCCCATGTGACTTCCTCAACATTGCGATGATGCCAAAGAACCTTCATAATCACAAGGTCTTTCCTCTTCAGCTTATTCACTCTCCGATCAAGGATCAACACTGCACCTTCCACATAGGTCATGTACTCATCAAGCTCCATAGGCTATAGAATCAACTCAATATCCAGATGGCACTTACTCATCATACTTACATAAACATTGGATGCAGTCTGTGTAGCTCGGGTGGCAACTCCAACTTGTAGGCTACCTTCCCAACATGTGACACCACTAGGTAAGGTCCCATAAACCTGGGAGCCAACTTAACCTTCTTTCCAAACCTCAGAACACCTTTCCAAGGAGAGACTTTCAAATATACCTTATCTCCCACTTAGAACTCCAAGGGTCTATGACGATTATCTGCATATGACTTCTGTCTGTCCTGTGTTGCCTTCAATTGTTGCTGGATTACCTTGATCTTCTCTGTCGTATGCTCCACAAGCTTAGGACCAAGAAGTTGATACTCACCTATCTCATACAAAGACAACGGTGATCTGCAACACCTTCCATACAATGCCTCATAAGGTGTCATATCAATGCTACTCTGATAATTGTTGTTGTAGGCGAACTCTATCAAACTGAGGTGTACATCCCAACTTCCTGAAAACTGAAGAACACAGGCTCTCAACAGATCCTCTAAGGTCTGAATGGTCTTCTCAGATTGACCATATGTCTGTAGGTGAAAAGCAGTGCTAAACTTTAATTGTGTACCCAAAGTTGTGTGTAGTTTCTCCCAAAAGTGACTCGTGAACTGAGGACCTCTATCAGACATGAGAGTATATGGAACACTGTGCAAACACAATATCTCATCCACATAGGTCTGAGCAAGCTTCTCTACTGTGAACATCATCTTCATGGAAAGGAAATGTATTAATTTGGTCAATCTGTCAACAATCACCCAGATGAAATCACGACCTTTGGTTGTCCTAGGCAGACCAACCACAAAGTCCACTCACATGATCTCATTTACACTATGGTATAGGAAATGGTTGCAACATTCTTGCAGGCTTCCGATGCTCTACTTTAACCTGTTGACATACAACACGCCTTGCAACAAACTCATCCACGTCCTTCTTCAAGCCTGGCCACCAATACATGTCCTTCAGATTATGATACATCTTGATGCTACTTTAGTGCATAGCGTACATGGATGAATGAGCCTTTTCCAACATATCCTCCTTAGATCATTAGCATCAAGAACCACTATCATGTCATGGTAACAAACTATCTCATCATCTGACTTGTGACATCCATCATGCTTCTCACTACCAAACTCTAATCAAATCTTCTATATCACGGTATCCATCTATTGTTCCTCTTTGATCTGCTATCTCAGTGTAGGCTTCACCTGTAGATGTGACAACAAACCAGCTAGTAAGGAAACCTCCAACTTAACATTCATCTGATGCAGGGAGACCAACATGTCTCTATTGTGGCACATCAAAGAACTCAATTAGGCTTCATCCATAGGTGAAGATGAAGACTTCCTACTCAACGCATCTGATACGATGTTCACCCTCCCTACATAATAATCAATCATGTAGTCGCTTTGATCAACTCCATCCAATGACGGTGCCTCATATTCAACTCTTGTTGTGAAAAGATGTACTTCAAGTTCTTGTGATCCGTGAAGATCTGACACTTCTCCCCATATAGGTAGTGCATCCAAATCTTCAAAGTATGGACTACTACTGCTAACTCCAGATCATGGTTCAGTTAATTCTCCTCATGTTTCTTAAGCTGTCAGGAAGAAAAAGAAACCACTTGTTTGTCTTGCACCAGTACACATCCCAAATAATTCATGGATGTATCGCAAAAGACAATGTATCCTTTTCCTTGCTCAGGAAAGACCAGAATTGATGCACTTGTCAACTTCTCCTTCAACATCTAGAAATCACGTTGACATCTGGTGTCTAAACAAATGACACATCCTTCCTTGTTAACTTATTTAGGGGTAAGGCGACAGTGTTGAAGTCCTTAATGAACCTCCTATAATAGCCTGCCAAACTTATAAAATTGTGCACTTCTGTCGGCATCTTAGCCTACTCCCACTCCGTCACAGACTCCACGTTCTTACTATCCACTCTCACTCCCTCGAAAGATATAACATTCTCTAATAAAGATGCCTTCTTCAACCAGAACTCACACTTGATAAACTTAGCATAAAGCTAGTGATGTCTCAGCACAATCAATGTCTGACGAAGGTGGTGTTCATGTTGTTGACTATCAAGACTGTATATCAAGATGTCATCTATGAATACCACCACAAACTGATCAAGAAATGGCCAAAACACTATGTTCATCAGATCCATGAACGTTGTTGGTGCATTTGTCAGCCCAAATGGCATAACCACAAACTCTTAGTGACCATACCTCATCCTAAAGGCCGACTTAGGTATGTCATCCTCCTTGATCCTCAACTCATGATATCCTGACCTCAGGTCTATCTTCGAGAACACTGTCATTCCAGACAACTAATCAAATAGGTCATCTATCCTCGGTAAGGGATACTTATTCTTTATCATCACCTTATTCAACTGTCTATAGTCTATACACAGCCTCATAGACCCACTTTCTTCTTCACGAACAACACTAGAGTACCCCAAGGTGTCGTACTCAGCCTGATGAAACCTTTGTTAAGTAATTCTTACAACTCTCTCTTCAACTCTACCATCTCAGTCGGAGCCATCTTGTACGGTGTCTGAGCTATCAGTTGCATTCTGGGGACCAGATTGATCTCAAAATCAATCCCTTAGGGTGGGGAATACCTAGAAACTCCTCAGGAAACACATCCTCAAACTCTCTAACAACTAGCATCTCCTAACTACTAGGACTCCTCACCTCAGCATCCATCACATGTGCCAAGAACTCCTTGCAACATTGTCTTAAAAGCTTCCTCGCCACCATGGCCGATATCAAACACGTTAGAATAATCTTCCTATCTCCTTGGAAGATCCACATCTCACTACCATATATGAAAATCTCCTGGTTGGAACTACTATCCAAGACCACTCTATACTTTCCAAGGTATCCATCCCAAGGATTACATCAAATCTATACATGTCAAGTGGTAAGAGATCCACTTGAATTTTGTGTCCTGAAAAGAAAAGGACACAGGAAGGAGACACCTCTTGCAACACTATAGAACCAACTAATAGGGATTCTAACAACAAACTATTCTTCTTACGACTAATAGGAAAAAGACAACTACTAAGCACTTTACGAGCAATAAAAGAGTGCATTGCACCCAGGTCAACCAAAATAGATACAAAGAAAGAAGAAGACAAATCAGAATGAAATAACTCCATTTGACCTGTCACCACTCGTGGGTTGACCACCGCCTTTGGCTAACTCATGGGGTAGAATCTAGTTGTTGCATGTTGTCACCCCCATCCTCTACTTCCCTTAGGAGACGATTTGGCATGTGATGCTTGGTCATGTCCTCTGTAACATCCCTGACCTGGGTTATGTGTTAACCCTAGATGAATTGCCTAATAAGGTTGAATAGATGCTTAATCTTATCTTGTGAAAAGTAATTAGGGCTCATGAGGAACTTATGTTTCAATTTTGGTCCTGTTTGAACAATGTTGAAACATTGTTTTGTTAATTTTGGACTAAAGTGCAAATTACCCAAGTTGAGGGGTTAAATTGCAAATTGTACATGATAATATGTTCCTCATATGTTGAATCACCATGAGATTGGATATGATGTAGAGGTATGGCTTGTGGTAGCCTAAGTACCAAGAAAGAGCTGATAAAGTAATGTTTGTGCATTAAAACTCAGTTTTGGTGTAAAGTGCACTTTAACCAAAACCTAGGGTTCAACATGCAATATACCACTTCAATAAGGTCCCTAATATTTCTTGGCATCATGTTGAGTCAAGAAAATGAGATGGGCGCCTCATTTGAATTAATTTGGAGGAGAGAGAATCTTGATATTAAAATAATCAAGATTAATGCCTAATTGAAACCCTAATTCAATTTAGTGCAAAAATAAATGTATTAATTAAAGGGCCTTCAACCAAAATTAAAATTGTTGGATTCAGATGTGTGTGGACGTCCTTGATATTTTCAAGGACCACGAAAATATCCAAGGGAGTGGATAACTCACTCACCTTATTATAAGAAAAAGAAATATCCACTCACATATGGATATTATTATAAAATGATTTAAGGTGCTTAATTTGTTTTCCTTTAAATCATGGATAATTGAGAGGAATATGAGGAAATTAAGATAGACTCGGATCCAAGAAGTTGAGGGGGAAGAGGTGGAACTATTTTTGGGATTAAATGAATTTTATAAGGCATTTTCTCTCTCATAGAAATTCTTATAAAAGTACCCTTTACAAGCCAAGCCAAGGGTTTTTTTCATTTCCATTTCTTTTCCCTTGCTTGGAAAACGACCAAGAAGCTTTGTAGGAGCAGGAGGACGACCCCCATCCTGTTTTTAAACTTCTTGACCTCCTTTCACCTTGAATTCATGGTGAAAATCGAAAATCAATGTATGAATTCTTCATATCTCGATCCCCTCTTCAATCTTAACCATTTCTTTTCACTCAAAGCTTGAGGAAGACCCTTGGAATAGTGAAAGGAGTTGCATACACCATTGTTGACGTGATCTTGGAGCTTTGGAGCTCAATTGGAGGAAGGTTTTATAACTTGAACCCCTTGATTTTATCATTGCATTCAATTCCTTATCAATTGGTGATCCTTTCTACATTTCCGAAATTTATCTTGTTTGGTTAATGCAACCACAATGAAAATCATAGAAAACTTCGTGGGTTTGAAGCTTGATGATGATGAAATCATAATAAGCACACACCTCCCCAAATATCTATACCAAACGTTTTCAATAGTTTGGTCCAAACGGTTTCACCAAAACCGTTTGGAGACCAAACGGTTTCAAAACCGTTTGGTGACCAAACGGTTTCAAAACCGTTTGGTGATTTGAGTCCCAAACTGTATGAGGGTGTTGACCATTTGTATGGGTTGACCGTTTGAGGTCTGAACCCTAGTATGTGTTGGATGATGATCCAATGGCTCCAATTGATTAGTTCAACATATGGACAATCTTTCAAATAGAAACCCTAATCGACTAAGTGCTGATTTTTGCAATTGATTGAGTTGAGGTTTTGGGTTGATTGACCCAAATGGTTTCAAAACCATTTGAGAATCTCCCAAACGGTCTCAAGACCGTTTGGAGGCCTAGGGTTGAGCATGGTTAGCTAATTGAAGATCTAATGGTTCCAAATTGGAATGCAATCAATAATCAATTTGATGATCAATCCAATAATCCAAACCCTAATGGGGTGTCATGGATTTTGATGTTGGAATGGGAAAATGGTCTCAAGACCATTTGGAGAACATCCAAACGACCTCAAGACTATTTGGGGGTCTTTCAAGACCGTTTGAGGTCAGGTCATATCATGTGATGATGATGGTTCATTGATTTCAATTGAATTGGTTCCACAATGTCAACCATTGATGGTTCCTCAGTTTCAAAACCCTAAGTGATGGTTTCTTGACTATCAACCTTAGTTCAATTGGGTTCAAAACCCTAATTGAAGGTTTAATTGAATGGTAATTTAGTGGTTCAATTGATGAATACTCTAGTGGTTCAATTGATAGTTGGTTCATGGATTGGAACCTTGAATCGATTAAGTGTTGAAGACCCTTTTTGGTCCATTTGGTTTTGATAAGGTTTGGGACCAAACGGTCTCAAACCGTTTGGAGCCTCAAGTTCATTCAGTTTCAAGATGTGTTGTCTAAACATTTTTAAGGTTCAACTTTAGCAAACGGTTTCAATGTTCGACTTTACCAAACAATTTTAAATATTCAACCAAGACCGTTTGAGGTCTGATTGGTCAAGACCATTTGAGGTCTAAGTGACCAAGACCATTTGAGGTCTAAGTGACCAATACCTTTAGAGGTCCAAAGTGGTTAAACCATTTGGACACCTTATATGACCAAAGGTCAATCAACTATTTGATTATCAATGATGTACACCAATGATGGTTATGAAGGTTAACCCCAGCTATGTGTACTCAAGTGAAGAGTTGACCTAGATTAATGTTGGAGTATTTAATATCCTAGAGAGGATGAGAATAAGATAGAATGAGAGAGATGATTGCTTACTTAATAAGCCCAAATCCTTTCATTATGAATAAATGTGTAATCAGGGTTGGATCCATAATATGAGATCATGAAATCCTCATTGAAAAGATTGATGTACCTTGACCCTAATTTAGGGCAAGGATATGTGAAACCCTAAATTAGGGAAAAGCTCAGTGAAACAATAATCTAGGTGATGATATAACCCTAACTTAGTGTAACAATGTAAGAAACCCTAATTTGGGTATGAGGTAAGAAAAACCTTACTTGGATGTGAATGGAAACCTTAATCCCTAAAATGGGGTAAGGTGTATGGAACCCTAATATAGGGTAGTGCTACTAATTCTATGTGAACACCTATCACTGGGTGATATGTTGTGAAATCCTAATTTCACATAATACTAGGTGAAACCCTGATATAGAAGGATGATTATGTAAAACTCTATTGAAGAGAAATACTATGTGAAATCCATAAATGTATGGAATATGCTATGTGAATCCTCAAATTATAAATATGGAGAATACTATTCCTAATAATGGAATAGTGATTAATGTTTTGACAAATGTAACACCTAGAGAGGTTGATGATGGATATCCTTATATTAATAGTTCCTAACTCAAGGATGAGTCCATATTAGTGGCAATGGTTGTATATTCTACGTGAGTGATTAATGACCAATACATTACATGATAAATGTGATGAACTGGTGCATAAAGTATTAGGATGGGGAATACCCTAATACAAGCTAAGTGGATGAACTCAAGTAATATAGAGGTGTTGAGGGAAGTGATACATCAAGATATGATAAATATCACATCCAACACCCCAATACTGATATACCTTGATGTGTTATAAGTCCAATATAATTGGATGAATGACACATGAGATGTGTCATGTCAATTGTTACATTGAGATGTAATGTACTTCAATAAGTTTAGGCTAACATTCCTTATGAAAAGGTTAATCCAAACCAATAAACTATAATACAATCATATTCTGGTAAAGATGGGAGAGAAACTCATACTTTGTGATTGATACTTCATTTAATGATGAATGATGAGAATAAATAAGTATTATTGAATACTTATGTTATACATATTGATTCCTAGCTGTGTGAAGCAATGAAATAAGACTTGATCATTAATAATATGATCTTGAGAACCTATATGGTTATTTATGTGAAACCCTAATACAGGGTACTGCTATGTGAAACCCTAATACAAGATGATGCTATGTGAAGTCTTAACATAGAGTAATCCTATGTGAAGCTCAAATACATATTAATGAGTTATAAATATAATAAGAAAACCCTTGTATTGCATGATACTGATATATGATTGTTATCATGAGTATTAATCATGCAGGAATATTGAGATGATGAGTATAGCCAGGTATGGACTATGATGCTCTGTATATTGAATTTTTTAAGGGCTTTATAAGCCATAGTGTAACATCCCTGACCTGGGTTATGAATTAACCCTAGGTGTTTTGCTTAAATATGTGATTATATGCTTGTGGTTATCTTATGAAATGTAATTAAAGCTTTTGAGGAACTTATATTTCTATTTCAGTCCTTTTTGAATAATGTTGCAACTTTGTTTTGTTAATTTTGGACTAATGTGAAAATTACCCAAATAAAGGGGTTAACTTGCAAATTGCACATGTTAAGATGTTCCTCGTATGATGAGACATCATAATAATGAATATTATGTAGTGGTATGGATTCCACAAGCTTGAGCACCAAGATGTAGCTTGCAGAGAAATCCTTCATAGTGAGATCATGGAAACCCTAATTATAATGGTTCATGAATCTTAACCTAATTTGAGGACATTAAGGGAAGTAATCCTAATGAATGTGAATAGTAAACCCTAATCTAGGGTAATGTGATGTAATGTGAATAGTAAACCCTAATCTAGGGTAATGTGATGTAATGTGAATAGTAAACCCTAATCTAGGGTAAAGTGATGATGTGAACAATAAACCCTAATTTTGGGTTATGCTTTTAAGCATGAAACTCCATGAATAAAGTATGAAATGAGGAATCACTATTCCTAATTAAGCTAAGGAGTTGAATAACTCTAATTGAATTGAATAAGAAACCCTAACCCTAGAAACCAGCCGTGGTGATGTAACACGGTCGTGTTATATCTTTTGTAGCACGACCGTGCAAGATAGCATGACTGTGGTGTTCTATACTTGACTTGGAAATAATTTGCATTGTGTTGATATAGACATAATATGCATGTTATTAATTGTGTTAGTCGTGCAGGTCTTTTTTTAAAGAAGTGAGCATAGCCAGGTAAGGGTTATGATGTCATATTCATTGAAAGCACTTTATAAGCTTTGAAAGTAATGATATGCTATATTGCCTAGTAAGAGGTAACATATGAGATTAATAGGCTGTAAGAGCCATGAGAAATATCTGCATTTTACAAGTCATGATGTTAAATGACTTGATGATAGTATGTTACTTGGTAACTAGTGTTTTGATGATCTAAGGGTTTGAACACCCATGTTCCTGAATCATAATGATGAGATGGTTAGGGATTGATATCCCAATGATAACTATATGATAAATGAACTTGATACAATTAGTACTCTTCTTTTTTATATAGCAGTTGTTTTAATGGTTTATGTTTGAAAACATGCCTAACGATAAAAGAATTCTATAACATACTTAAGTAATCAAGTATAATGATATCATGTAGAACCCTGCCCATAGATCCATCATTGTCAGAAGTTTAATGATGGTGAAATAGGTTTTCCTAAGGGAACTCCTGGAGAGCATACTTTTGAGTATGTGGGGGTTATGGATACAAATATCCTTACGTCCTAATGGGGGAATTGATGTGAGATGTACATTTAATCTCTCAATCCTTCATTATATGTTTATGCTGGGATGATGTATCACTAATGTCCCGATGATGTTGTTAATGCCGCATCGATGTGAGATAAACAAGAAATCTCTCGATGGCGAAGAGAGTACAGCACGCCACTATAACTCTAATAGCGAAGTTTCCAGAATACCCTGGAAAGCTATTATGGCAGAGACACAAGATGTCCTGCATGTTGTTCCTCATACTGACTGAGGAGGATGAGGTCATAGGAATCCAGCTCTTATGATGACCTATGTATGGTACCGATTGCGATTTCGTAATGGTCAGTTGGAGTATGAGAGGTGTAACTCATCTCCTCAGGGCATAAATATGTTTGAAAGATGTAATCAGCTGTATAGCATAACTGCTTAGGTTGAACTACATGATACAATGATTGATGATACATTGTTTATAGTGTTCTAGTTAAATAACTAGTATACATGTTCTTCATATTCCTTATTGATATATGTCTTGTCATTCAATCAATTATAATTGAAATGATTGCTTATGAAATATTGTGCTACTTAGCTTATTCAATGTTTTACCTACTGTTAAGTATTTATAGTTCTACTGCTTAATGTATTCCTTTATTGCAATAACAATGCTTCTGGCAGAGAGTTATAACTCTCGCTGGGACAATTATTCAATTGTATCACTCCCGTGGGATTCAACTTTTTAGGTAGATGCCGAGGGCGAAGGAACCCATCAGTGGGTGAGCAGCAACAACAACAACAGCAGCAACAACATCAGGGACAGTAGTGATCCTCAGGTAGAGACACTGTCTATCAAGTCATGTAGATAGAATGTCCTATGTGTCGTCTATGTACTCTCAGGTCCTAGGAGTCAGTATATGTTTAATATAAATCAGAGATTTTGGCTTAATGCCTCGAGATTTTTGTACACTGCTCATGTACAGTTTAACATGGTAGTTGATGCTTGTGACTCTCGAGATGTGATATTACAGAGATGTAATGATGGATCAGTTTGTAAATAACTTATCATGTTTCCTTATGAATGAGTTTTATCATTTATAGATCTCTTTACAAAAAGTTTTAATTTTTAGTGATTTTCGAACATTCCGCTGCTAGTTAATCTCTTCCGCATTCATTGATCCTGATTCGGACCCCAAAATTTAGTAGTATCAGAGCTCTAGGTTCGTTGAGTCTACAGAGACATAGGACTTAGGTTGTTGAGTCTGTTCTAAGTGTCTTCCAGTATGTCTGATAGTGTCTTCTGCTCATTTAGGAGGAGAAGATAAAACTAAGGATGTCTGGACCACACGAAGAACATGTTGCAGAGAGTAGTGTTGCTGCACCTAGAAGTGGTGTAAGAGACCCAGATAGAGAAGAACCTGTGCCTGAACCACCCCAGTTCAATCCAACTGACATGGGGAACCCAGTCATCCAAGCCATGTTTGGGTAGTTTATGCATGACTGCCATGACACATATGACTGATAGGATGCCTATACCTGCACCTAGGGCACCTACCCATCCTGAAGGATAAGGAGTCGGCAAGACGTTTGAACGACTTCGCCGAGTTGGAGCCACAGAGTATGCTGGAATAGCTGACCCAGTAGATGCTGACTTATGGTTAACTGAACTAGAGAAGGCCTTTAGAATCCTGAACATCCCAGAAGCTGAGAAGGTTAGACATGCTGTATATCTTCTCAAGGAGAGTGTTGGTCATTGGTGGACCATGGAAGAACAGAAATGGCCAGGTGTGGATATTTCATGGGAAGTTTTCCGATGGGAATTTATCAACAAATATTTCCCTAAGACGTTTCTGGATGAGAAAATCTCTCAGTTTGAGAGGTTAAGACAGGGACCTATGAACATTAGCGAATACGAAGCTAAATTCATGGAGCTGTTGCAGTTCTGTCCACACATGGCAACCACAGATGAAGAAAGGATTATTCGTTTTGAGAAAGGGTTAAACGCTGAGTTGACTACTCCCGTATCTGCTCTGGAGAATAGGGAGAGGTTTGCTACCTTTGTGGAATCTTTCAGAAGGGTAGGGAGGTCTGTGGCAGAGAAGAGACAGACCAAGAATAAGAATATGTATCCCCAGTTCCAAGGATCTTCATCTAAAGGTTTCAAGAAACCTAGGTTTTCTGTACCTATACCACCACCTAAATTCACTACCCAGACATAGTGGACATCAAATAGGGGTAGAGGACAAAGTTTACCGCTAGAAGGAGCTCGTAGCTCAACATCTATGTCGGTTACAGGACCACCCAGACCACAACAACTGAACAGAAGCTGTTACATATGTGGAAAGATGGGACATCTGATGAAGGACTGCAGAGCCAGAGAAGTGAGTGTGACTCAACCTCAAAGGTAGAGTCAGCAAAGATCGCAAAGGCTACAGTTTCTAGGTAACGCTAGAGGACGTGGACAAGCATCCCAAGCTGGATTGTCGACACCTAGTCATCGAGCACTGAATCAACCACATGCAACAGTGAGATTTTACGTGATGAATCCACCTGATGCAGTGATCAACTCTCGGGTAGTGGCAGGTCAGATGGAATTGTTATATTCTGATATGTCTTCATCTTGTGTTGTATCCGTTTTAATTGATCCGGGTGCTACACACTCCTTTATCACTCGAAGAGTGATTCTTGACTGCAATCTGACTATAAGTCATAGAGCAGATAGTTTGTTGTTAGAAACTCCCTTGATGGGATCTGCTGTATTGTAGGAGGTATGTTCTCCCTACATTCTCTTCTTTTTGGAACATCGCATTCAAGTGGATCTTATACCACTTGAGATGCATGCATTCGATGTAATCATTGGGATGGATACCTTAGAAAGGTATAAGGTTGTCTTGGATTGTGAGTCCAAGCAAGCTGTGTTCGCTGATGATAGTGACACATGGATATTTCAAGGAGAAAGAAAGATTCTACCCACCTGTCTTGTGTCAGCTATGGTTGCTGAGAAGCTGATGAGGCAAGGATGTTATGCATTCTTGGCCCATGTGGTAGATACCACCATGGAGAGTCCTAACCCTGCAGAAGTTCCTGTAGTCAGGGAATTTGAAGATGTATTTCCTGAAGAACTTCTAGGTGTGCCACCGCCTCGGGAAATTGATTTTGAGATCAATTTAATCCCAGACACGCAACCTATAGTACAAACACCGTATAGGATGGTGCCTGCTGAGATGGCAGAACTCAAGAAACAACTGCAAGAGTTGCTTGAGAAGGGTTTCATCTGACTGAGTACTTTGCCTTGGGGTGCTCCGGTCCTCTTTGTTAAGAAGAAAGATGGGTCAATGCAGTTGTGCATTGATTATAGACAGTTAAATAAAGTAACGATAAAGAATAAGTATCCTTTGCTGAGGATTGATGATCTCTTTGACCAGCTGTGTGGTGCAACTGTCTTCTCAAAAATAGATTTGAGATCGGGATATCATCAACTACGTATTAAGGATAGTGACATACCCAAGTCTGCCTTTAGAACAAGGTATTGTCACTATGATTTCACAGTTATGTCATTTGGACTAACTAATGCACCAGCTGCATTTACGGAACTCATGAATAGAATCTTCCGACCTTTTCTCGATCAGTGTGTTGTTGTCTTTATAGATGACATCCCGATTTACAGTAGATATGCTCAGCAGCATGAGTAGAATCTTCATCAGGCTCTAACTTTGCTAAGAGAACATAAGTTATATGCTAAGTTTAGCAAGTGTGAGTTCTGGTTACCAGAAGTATCTTTCCTTGGACATGTAATATCTGCTTCAGGTATACGTGTTGACCCTAAAAAGGTAGAATCTGTCCTGCAATGGGAGCAGCCAAAGACACCAACGGAAATTTGAAGTTTCTTAGGGTTGGCAGGCTATTACCGGAGGTTCATTAAGAACTTCAGTTCCATAGCTTTACCCTTAACTAAGTTGACCAGGAAGGATGTTCCTTTTGTTTGGAGTGATAAGTGTCAACAATCGTTTCAGTTGTTGAAGGAAAGGTTGACAAGTGCACATGTGCTTGTGTTACCTGAGCAAGGGAAAGGATATATAGTCTTTTGTGATGCTTCTAAGAATGGACTTGGATGTGTGTTGATGTAGGATAAACAAGTGATTTCTTTTTCTTCCCGACGGCTTAAGAAACACGAGGAGAATTATCCGACACACGATCTAGAACTAGCTACTGTAGTCCATGCCTTGAAAATCTGGAGACATTATCTTTATGGAGAGACATTCTAGATTTTCACAGATCATAAGAACCTTAAGTATATCTTTTCTTAGCATGAGCTCAACATGAGGCAACGCTGCTGGATGGAGTTAATCAAGGACTACGATTGTACAATTGATTACCATCCAGGGAAGACCAATGTAGTCACTGATGCTTTGAGTAGAAAATCAGCAACACCAGCCCTAGATAAAGCACAGTTGAATTTCTTAGTATGCTCAAGGAGAGACATGATTATTTACTTAAGGCAAGACAATGTACAGTTAAAAGTATCATTGTTAGCCGGGTTGTTAGCTGAGATGCATATAAAACCTACTTTGAGACAATAGATCAAGGAAGCACAACAAGTCGATGTTGTAGTTCAACTGATTAGATCGGAGTATGGTAGTGAGAAACGAGATGGTTTCCATGACTCAGATGATCAAGTAGCCTGTTATCATGGTAGGATGATAGTGCCTGATGTGGATAACTTGAGAAAGTTAGTCCTGGAAGAAGCTTATTCTTCAATGTATGCTATGCATCCAGGAAGCACCAAGATGTATCTTATGAAGAAGGACCTGTATCAATCCTTGATAAAAGAATTAAGAAATTGAAAAAGAAAGATATAAATCTTGTGAAAGTCCTCTGGAATCACCGTGGTGTTGAAGAAGCCACGTGGGAACTAGAGGAAGAGATGAGAAGGAAATACCCTGCTCTTTTCTCTTAATATGTTTTGTTGATTTTGGGGACGAAATCTTTGTAAGGGGTGGATAATTTGTAACATCCCTGACATGGGTAATGAATTAACCCTAGGTGTTTTGCTTAAATATGTGATTAGATGCTTGTGGTTATCTTATTAAATGTAATTAAAGCTTTTGAGGAACTTATATTTCTATTTCAATCCTTTTTGAATAATGTTGCAACTTTGTTTTGTTAATTTTTGACTAATGTGCAAATTACCCAAATAAAGGGGTTAGCTTGCAAATTGCACATGTTAAGATGTTCCTCGGATGATGAGACATCATAATAATGAATATGGTGTAGTGGTATGGATTCCACAAGCTTGAGCACCAAGATGTAGCTTGCAGAGCAATCCTTATGCTTTAAAACCTAGTTTTGGTGTAAAGTGCAATTTACCCAAAACTTAGGGTGAAACATGTAAAATATACCCTCTAGAGTATATCTCATGTTTCTTGGCATCAAGTAGATCAAATAAAATTAGAGGTGTGCCTCATTTTAATGATCAAGGAGGAAAGATAATCTTGATATTTAAATAATCAAGAATTAAGCAAATGGCCCTTTTATATTTATGCAACTTATTGAGGTAATTGGTTTCTTTTCCTTTTAAACTTGGATAAGAGAGGGGTTTTGCATGTGTTTAGGAGGAATATACGTGGCCAAGGAGGAGCAATCCTTGGTGTATATGTTGAGAAATAAAAGAAATAACAAATCTTCTCTTTGCCTTAAAAATATCCAAATATATATAAGCACCCTTTTTCCACAAAGCAAAGGATCGTTCCTTTAGTTCTTTCTCCTCATCTTCTTGCTTTGGCCGACTTAGAAGGAGCTCTGGAACAGAGAAGGACGACCAAGCTGGTTTGGTAAGTTTTGATCACCATCTACCTCAAATTCATGGTGGAAAACCTTAAGCAAGGTTGGTTTATTGGTTTTCTTTACACAATTCTTCTTTCTAGCCATCTTCTCCATCTAAAACTTGAAGAACAGACCTTGGACAACCTTTGGATATTCATCCACCATTAAATATAAGAAGCTTGGATCTCTAGATCAGATCTAAAGGTGGGTTTTATAACTCTAACCCTTAAGCTTTGCTTTTGCATCCTTCTTTCTTAGAAATGTTGCTTATTCTTCTTCTTTAGACACCTTTGTGTATTCTTGCAAGTATTTCCATGAACAACAGCCCCTGTTCTGGAGGTAGAAGATGATGAAGTTAAAACCAATGTTTATCCAAAAAGCAAATTTAGCAAACGGTCTCTAACCATGCTCAAACGATTTCCCAAACCGTTTGGGAGCAAACGGTTTCAAACCGTTTGCATTAGACCGCATAGAAGCAAACGGTCTAAGACTGTTTGGAAGCGTTGACCAGGCATTGACCATTTGGAGGTCTATTGTAATTAATGTGGACTAATCACCTACCAAAAATCATCAAGTAATCCCAACTAAATCACCAATTGAAGGCCCATCAACCATATAAACCCTAATCGAGTTAATTGCTGATTTCAATAATTGAATCAAGTTGAAGTTTAGGTTGAGTGGCCCAAATGGTTTCAAAACCATTTGGGGATCACCTAAACGGTCTCAAGACCTTTTGGGACCAAACGATCTCAAGACTGTTTGGGACCAAACGATCCCAAACCTTTTGATCTCATGCGGTTTCAAGAACGGTTGTGTCCATGTGGTTTCAAAGTCAAACTTGGCCAAACGGTCTTCATGGCCAAACAGTCTTCAAGGCCAAACGATCTTCAACACCAAATGGTTTCAAGGTCTGTCCAAGACCGTTTGAGGGTTTAGAGTGCAAGACCGTTTGAGGTCTAAAAAGGTTAAGATCGTTTGATGCCTTAGTGATCAAGATGGTTTAGTGGTTGATTAACCTAAAACTTATAGATACCTAAAGTGATTAAGGGACCAAGTAATCAGTTGATTATTGCATGTCATAATCAGTGGTGATCTTTACAAAGGTACCTTGATAGGATAGAGTGACCAATAACCTTTGATCAAGTGAGCCTTAATGACCATAATAGTAATGACACAACCCATGGTGTTAGTATGGAATTGACTTAGCTTAATCTTAGGTGATGTAAACATCACCTGATAGAAAGAGGAGAGAGGACTCCTTATATGAATGAGAATTAAGTAATAAATCTCCAATGTGTTTGAATGTGTCTAATTAGGGTATGATCCTTCATAGTGAGATCATGGAAACCCTAATTATGATGGTTAATGAATCTTAACCTAATTTGAGGACATTAAGGGAAGTAATCCTAATGAATGTGAATAGTAAACCCTAATCTAGGGTAATGTGATGTAATGTGAATAGTAAACCCTAATATAGGGTAATGTGATGTAATGTGAATAGTAAACCCTAATCTAGGGTAACGTGATGATGTGAACAGTAAACCCTAATTTTGGGTTATGCTTTTAAGCATGAAACTCCATGAATAAAGTATGAAATGAGGAATCACTATTCCTAATTAAGCTAAGGAGTTGAATAACTCTAATTGAATTGAATAAGAAACCCTAACCCTAGAAACCAGCCGTGGTGATGTAACACGGTCGTGGTATATCTTTTGTAGCATGACCGTGCAAGATAGCACGACCGTGGTGTTCTGTACTTGACTTGGAAATAATTTGTAATATGCTGATATAGACATAACATGCATGTTATCAATTGTGTTAGTCATGCAGGTATTTTTTTAAAGAAGTGAGCATAGCCAGGTAAGGGTTATGATGTCATATTCATTGAAAGCACTTTATAAGCTTTGAAAGTAATGATATGCAATGTTGCCTAGTAAGAGGTAACATATGAGATTAATAGGATGTAAGAGCCATGAGAAATATCTACATTGTTACAATCAAGGTCATGTTGTTAAATGACTTGATGATAGTATGTTACTTGGTAACTAGTGTTTTGATGATCTAAGGGTTTGAACACCCATGTTCCTGAATCATAATTATGAGATGGTTAGGGATTGATATCCCAATGATAACTGGATGAGAAATGAACTTGATACAATTAGTACTCTTTTTTTATAGCAGTTGTTTTAATGGTTTATGTTTGAAAACATGTCTGACGATAAAAGAATTCTATAACGTACTTAAGAAATCAAGTATAATGATATCATGTAGAGCCCTGACCATAGATCCACCATTGTCAGAAGTTTAGTGATGGTGAAACAGATTTTCCTAAAGAAAATCCTGGAGAGCATACTTTTGAGTATGTGGGAGTTATGGACGCGAATATCCTTACGTCCTAATGAGGGAATTGATGTGAGATGTACATTTAATATCTCAATCCTTCATTATATGTTTATGTCGCGATGATGTATCACTAATCTCCCGATGATGTTGTTAATGCCGCATCGATGTGAGATAAACAAGAAATCCCTCAATGGCGAAGAGAGTACAGCATGCCACTGTAACGATAATAGAGAAGTTGCCAGAATACCCTGGAAAGCTATTATAACAGAGAGATAAGATGTCCTGCATGTTGTTCCTCATACTGACTGAGGAGGATGAGGTCATAGGAATCCGGCTCTTCTGATGACCTATGTATGGTACCGATTGCGATTTCATAATGGTCGGTTGGAGTATGAGAGGTGTAACTCATCTCCTCAGGGCATAAATATGTTTGAAAGATGTAATCATCCGTATAGCATAACTGCTTAGGTTGAACTACGTGAAACAATGATTGATGATACATTGTTTATAGTGTTCTAGTTAAATAACTAGTATACATGTTCTTCATATTCCTTATTGATATATGTCTTGTCATTCAATCAATTATAATTGAAATGAATTCATATGAAATACTGTGCTACTTAGCTTATTCAATGCTTTACCTACTATTAAGTATTTATAGTTCTACTGCTTAATGTATTCCTTTATTGCAATAAAAATGCTTATGGCAGAGAGTTATAACTCTCGCTGGGACAATTACTCAATTGTCTCACCCCTGTGGGATTCAACTTTTTAGGTAGACGCCAAGGGTGAAGAAACCCATCAGTGGGTGAGCAGCAACAACAACAGCAGCAACAACAACATCAGGGACATCAGTGATCCTTAGGTCGAGACACTGTCTGTCAAGGCATGTAGATAGAATGTCCTATGTGTCTTCTCTGTACTCTCAGGTCCTAGGAGTCAGTAGATGTTTAATATAAATATGAGATTTTGGCTTAATGCCTCGAGATTTTTGTACACTGCTCATGTACAGTTTAACAGGGCAGTTGTTGCTTATGACTCTCGAGATGTGATATTACATATATGTAATGATGGATCAGTTTGTAAATAACTTATCATGTTTCCTTATGAATGAGTTTTATCGTTTATAGATCTCTTTACAAAAAGTTTTAATTTTTAGTGATTTTCGATAATTCCGCTTCTAGTTAATCGCTTCCGCATTCGTTGATCATGAGTCGGACCCCACACATAGTATGCCTTATTGCCTATTAAGTGGTAATAAGAGGTGATATGAGCTTTGTGAACTGTGTGCAATGTTGTGTGTAGCAAGAATCATAATGTCCTTGGTCAGATGAACTAAAGGTATTAAGTTACCTAATAAGTGGTAACAAGTGTTCTATGATAAGATAAGGGTTCAAATACCCAGATTCTATAATCATGATGATGAACTTGTTAAGAAATGGAATTGTACTTGATGAGTTGAGGGATTAAGATCCCAATACTTTGTGAAAAGAGTATGGCTACATGCCATGATTCCATAATGATAATGCTAGGTATTAGATATATGATCTGAGCCTGAAAAGCGTTAATGCTGTAGTAATGATTCTATAGTGAATAAATGTTATACATGTTCTTCATATTCCTTAATGGATAAGTGACATATTGCTCTATCAAGTTATAGCTGCAATGCTTTTGATAAGGATAATGTTCTAATATGTTAGACATTGAATTAACTGCTGTCAAACAAATATGATTCCTCCGTTCATATTATCTTCTTTAGCTGCAATAATAATGTTTCTGGCAGAGAGTTATATCTCCCGTTGGGGCAATTTACAATTGTCTCACCCCCGTGGGAACCACTTTTTTAGGTGGACGTGGACGAGGAGGCAGGAACCCTTCAGTAGGTGAAGGACAACAACAACAACAGCAGAGACAACAGTGAAGTCTCAGGTGGAGACACTAGCTGTTATGCCTTGTTTAGATGTATATAGAAGTCCAATGTGTCGTCTCTGTACTCTCAGGTCCTTGGAGTAGTAGTTAGTGCTTTTGAGATTTTGGCTCAGTGCCTCGAGATTTTCATACTGCATGTGCTTAGTTTAACAGGGTAGTTGATGCTTGTAATTCACAGAAAGAGATGATACATGACATGTATCTTTAAACCAGAATGTAAATATGTTACTTTGGTTCTATGTGAGAAAGTTTTCCTTTGATGGATCTCTTGATAAAAAGGTTTTAATTTTTAGTAATTTTCGATAATCCGCTGCTTAGTGAACGCTTCCACATTAGTTAATTATGTTTTTGTGAGGTGTATGCCACATCCTCGTCCTCCTGCACCGTTGTTTTGCTATCTTTGTGAGCCCTGTTGGCTCTACGTCATTTTCTTGGTCACCTCATCATCTCTCACTAGACATTCTCACCTCAGATGTCCCATCTTCGCACACTTGTGGCAAGCCCATCTCCCATATTGTGGCCTAGATGGCCCCGTAATCGATGTTGATCCAACACTTTGGGCTCCTATGGGCATAAAACTACAACCTCTGCCCTTACTCAGTGACTACTGCATCAAAGCACTGAACCTCTGTGATGTTGGTGGTGTGGAAAACCTCGACTTCTTAAAGCCTCCTATCGGATGCCCCTGGGACTATGTAGACCTCTTCTTGACACTTGCCTCTCTCTTCTCCTTCACAGACCGCTCTATCCTTTGAACAGACTCCACAAATACAACAAACCTCTCTCGATTCTCCAAAGCCACTGTCGGGGTAGACAACTTAACATTCAACCTCTTCTCAAAATGACAAATCTGCTCGTCCTCTATAGCAGCCATGTGAGGACGGAACCTCAATGACTCCATAAACCTTGCTTCATACTCATTGATCGTCATGGATCCCTGTCAAATCCTCTCAAACTAGATGATATTCTCATTAAGATACTTCCGGGGAAAGTATCGACTAACAAACTCACATCAAAATTCCTCCCAACCTATCACAACACTTGGCCTCTTCTCCTCCTCTATGGCCCACTAATGGCCAACACTCCCCTTCAGGAGGTACATTGCATGCTTTGCCTTATCCTCTTTAGGGATACTAAGGATCTTGAAGGCTTTCTCCAGCTCAGTAAAAATAGATCTGCATCTTCCGGATCAGCCGTCCTAGCATACTCCACCACCCCAACATGGCGAAGTCGCTCAAAAGTCTTCCTAGTACCCAAAGATTCAGTATGGGGAAACGATGCTCTAGGATGAGGTGTAGGAATCTTGTCCATCATATGTGTTATAGTAGCCATAAACTACCCAAAAAGAGATTGAAAGGTAGGGTTTTCAACCATGGCTGGGTCAAATTGGGGGACTTCAGCCACCCGATCTTTTTATGCCTAATTCCTTGCACCACTACCTACTGCAGCAACACTGCTCTCGACAGCATATTCTTCATGTTCTCCAGACATCTTTAAGCTTTCTTTTCTTGTCACTATAAGATAGACTGGAGGACACTAGAACAAACACAAACCCTAGTCCTAGGTCCCTGTAGCAAACCTAAAGCTCTGATACCAACAAATGTGACACCCCACTCAAATGCGAGATTACTCAAAACAAAACCGTGGAAGAAGATTAAGCAACCAGATTACTGAAAAACACTTAAAAATTAAGATTCTTTTCATAAAATTGCCAAACAGCAAGAACCTATACATACAAGTGCTTTCATGACTCAAAGAACTTACCGCGTGTACAATCATCCTGTAACCAGATAACCTATTTTGGAACATATATATACATACATCCACTATAGCCATATACAACATGGAATACAAGCCAACCACATATCAAAATCACATTCACAAAACGTTAACAAAACATCCCCAAGGACCCCAATGTACAAGGATGACTCTAGGACTCTATGAACAAAAGACATCCAACAACACTTCCAACCTTGTTGACTATTGTTTCTCTTGTTGCTACTCAAACTCTATTGCACGATCTCTACCTCCTTGTGCACATACACCTAAAAAGGATGTGGGAAACCCATGGGGTGAGATTTCAAATCTCAATAGGAGATATAACTCTCCACCGACTCTATTATTATCACAAATAAGATAAATAAAGTAGCAATAAAGTTACAACTATAAGAAGTAGACAATCATTATTAACAGGATGAGAAATTACTATTGAATTATGAAACATTTTAACCATTTAAAATGAATATGAAGAACATGTATATTTCCTATCAACAATATTGTATAAAGATCAAGCAAGGCCTCATCCAATGTTTCCCTATTTGATCCTATACAGATATATTGTATGGTTGATTACTTATTTTATTATGCCCTCAGGATTTGAGTCATGCCATCCAAATCCAACCAACCACTACTAAGTCAAAATCGGGGCCATACCAGGTCTAGTAGAAGAGCTGGAATCCACGACCTCACCACCTCATGGTTAGTACATGAGTGAAACATGCAGTGGCATCACCAATCAAACTGCTTCCAGCGACTTATAGTCCAGCTGTGCAAACCTAGCCTGCCTTGGTATAGGTCACGACGCTAGTGAAATTAAGCTACAGCCCGCAACCGCATTCTTCCAGGGTATGGCCCACAACCAATCTGGTGTCACATATCACTGAGCTACGGTCCAAAGTTGTACTCTTCTAGGTATGGCCCACAGCCAATCATGTGTCACATATTCCTAGACGTAAGGGGATATTCATCCTCACCCCCCACATATTAAAATATATGCGCTCCAAGTTAAACTCATTTCACCATTCAACAAGTACTGACATTGAATGGATCTATTGCATAGGGCAAGCTACAAGATTAGGTTCCACTTGATTAGTTAGATCATTTAAGCATCTTTTAGCATCAATCAAGTTATAACGTACAACCTCTAAACAAGTTCTACATAAATAAGGGCACATAAGGTGTGATTTCATCACATTATCACTTGATGCTTATCATTCACCCTAATTCTCATCACAAGGATCACATATCATGGGGGAACAACCCCTCCTCTCATCAGTGAGGAATTCATCATCACATACAAGGCAATAAGCCATCATTAGGTCATACGGCCATTTACTTCCTCTTTTAATGATACCAACATCACATATGCCTCACAAGGCCCATTCACACATATCATAAGCAACGTAGCTCATACCTGGCTATGCTTATCAACTGGTATCACATGCATGGTTAGAGACTTGTAACAAGAAGAACAATACATCATTATCATTACCATCTCATAAGATCCACACCATTCACATTACAACATTAGGGTTAGGTTTTCTATTTAATCAAACAGGGTTTACAATGTTGGATCAACAATCACCCTTAGATCATTACTTCCATCATCATTATAAGCTATTTTATGAGATAAAGATTATAGAAAACAACACTTCCTTATTATTCACACAACCACCCCATAGGGTATCACATCATAACATGTAACCCTATCATCAACATGATGTAACATATCCACCATCACAAGGTATCAATTGGGGCTAACATGTAGCATATTGGTTAGCACTTGCCATAAGGTGTCGACTTGTCATCATCACAACAAGTCAATTATCACTATGCAAGGCACAAGAGATAATCTTACTAAGAAATGTATTAGTTTACCACTTCTAGAGAGTGTGACGGTCAACACCATCTAAGGTGTGATGGGAAACACCACCCCATGGTGTATCAGACAGCACCACCTAAAGGTGTCGGGCAACCAAAGCATGTCACTACCCAAGGCATATTGGTCATTAGGGTTAGGGTTAGCTAGGCATCATAGATTAAGGTGTATCGGGCATCATCACTCTAAGGTGTGTCAGCCTCCACCCAACCAGGGCATCATGGTTAGTCTCCAAGAAAGACCAATTCCTCAAGGTGCTCCATAGACATGACGGGCTAACACATTCAAGGGTATATCGGTTGAACAACACCTTATCTACTTAAGATACATAAAGTGCATGATGACTAACACCCACCATGCATCTCAGTTAGCCATCACATATCCGTTTAGGTACTGCTAGATCATGATGGGCTAGCTTCTCAAGATCTATCAACCATAAGGCAAAATGAGCTAACCTTCTCAACACATGTCTATCTAAGCATATCCAAGGCATGACGACCTAGGCATCTCCAAGTCATGATGACTTAGTACATAGGGTGTCAGGTTGTTACACTATAAGCCATGATGACCTAACCTACACATGGTGCATGTATGTATGGACTTGTTGCCTTCAATCTTAGAAAGGTCGGCCACTAGTCCATCTAGTACTCAACAAGAAGGTACAAGATATGAAGAGCAACCAATAAGATTCCACCATCAAAATAGTTCTAAAGCCATTAACAACTACTAGTATACAAGAGATGAACAATCACAAGATGAAGAACAACATAAGCACATGAAGAGTGGAAATAACAAAGGTGGTTAAGAGTTATATAACCCGCCTCGAAGATCACCACCAAGATCCAAACTCCAAGGTCAAGCTCCAAGCTCACAAGCTCAAGGTAGAAGATGATCCACCAAACTCGGTCACCACCACACCTCCAAGGAAAAAGATGATACCAAGGTTAAGATGGTGCAAGATAGAAAGAAGGTATCCAAGGTCCATGGCCGAAAAGAAGAAGAAAGGAGAAATGAGAGATAGGAACACAACTTACAAAGGTATAATATGAAGGATGAGAAAAGAACACCACAACTTGGAACTCATCTACCAAGCTCTAAGAGACATCCTATAGCACCTTAAACTTCTCAAGGTCGTCCTCCAAGGAGGAGGGAAAGCAACAATGGTCAAAATGATCCTCTTGCATGGAGAGAAAGGAGTATATATACAAGAGGGATGAGAGGGAGATCATGGAAGAGGTGTCACCACATTAGGAGCTTAGGTGCCACTTGTCCAAGAGAAAGAGACACATGCACATCATCATGCAAGACATGGTGATAAGGTTTAGCAAAGGTATCTCCTACTTGATCTCCTACCAAGGTCATTCCCGATACCACATCTCCACACATCCACAAACTAGTAGGGTGCAACCCTACACACCCACAAACCAATAGGGTGCAACCCCACACACCCACAAACCGAAAGGGTGCAATTCTACACACCCACAAATGGATAGGGTGCAACTCTACACACCCACAAACCAATAGGGTGCAACTTTACACACCCAAAAACTGATAGGGTGCAACTCTACACACCCACAAACCGATAGGGTGCAACTATACACACAAAAAATATGACAGGGAACCTCTATAGGACTCTCTAGCCCAAGACAACACATCTAGGTGTAAGGCACACCTCAAGTATGTGTCCAAAACATCATCAAGGATGTCACCACACAACCAAGATCCAAACAAGGTGCCCATATTTCTCTCTCCTATAGATGTTTCCAAGAGAGAGATAAGGAACATTTAAGAGGTGGCAAACTTGCATATCAACCCTGACTCTGGGTGAATTGGAATTTGCACCAAAACCTCACCACAAAACACAAGCATCAACCAAACAAGCTCAAGCTAGAAACTTCAAGCTTCCAACATGCCCTAATTATATCTCAGATTATTAGAGCAAGGTGCTAAGCAACATGCTTAAGAAAAATAAACAATGTTACCCCAAAATGTGGGTCGGGGTCCTTATAGTTTTACTACTTCAGTTGAAGCCAGAAAGGTATGTAAGCTACAACGATCAATCTATGGATTGAAGCAAACATCTCAGAGATGGAATTTTGATTTGAAGAGGCAGTCAAAGAGTTTGGCTTTAGTCAAAATGAAGATTAATCATGTATTTACAAGAAAGTTAGTTGGGGCATTATTGTATTCCTCATATTGTATGTAGATGACATACTTTTGATGGGGAATGGCATCCCTACTCTACAATTGGTAAAAATGTGGTTGGAAAACAACTTCTTTGTGAAGTGCCTAAAAGAAGCATCTATTGGGATATACAGGCACAAAGTATAGCAGTAGAAACAAATTTTTTATCTATTTGTATTATCATAACAACAAGATTGAATCAACTACTATGAAATAGGAAGGATCGTTTAGCAAGTTATACCTGGTCTTGGAGCAAGTTCAGTGACAAAACTTGCTTCAATGCAACTATGAACTAGTTTCCCTTAGATGGTGGTTGTGCAACTCCTGGTCTTCACCATGAACAATGAATATAAACAGCTTCTGCAGCACTCCTATGGTTTCTCCATGGACTGCAGGCTGGCTTTTCTCTCCGAGCAGCAGTCAAAGGACTCTTACCTCTAGAGTAGTCCACACGGACCAACTAGAACCCCTTTCGTTCAACTAGAACTGACAGGAAGGAGTTGTCTCTCCCGTTGGCATACTAGTCACCAACTTGCTCTCCCACAACAACGAGTCTCAATTGTTCTCTCCCGTAGCTATCCCTCCCTTGTCGGATAGGACTTGTTTGGGCTTTCTCAGTTACTACAACTAGAGATGACAATAGTTGTTAGAGGAACTGATTCTCAATTATCTTTGGAAGCCTCTAACACCCCTCCTTTTATAGGTGGGGTTTGGATCAGGGTTCCAAGTCGGTACAAGATTGTGTGGGAGTGAAAGGGACCATAAGATCTTGAATTTTCACAGCCTGCAATAGCCGAACCAGCCATCTGGGGACCCATATGGTCATCTGGTCACATGATACGATCATCTCATACTGCTAAACGGCTGTCTGGTAGTTTTCCAATCACACACAAATTTAGAAATTTTGATTTCCAATTATATCACATATTAATTCCTTGCACCACAAGTAATGTGCAATCCAAACTATTTGAGAAACATCCAAAATATTTGTTTGACCCAACTGAGCCATCTTGCCCATGCCATACTCCCATCTCACTCACCCAGATGGTCGTCTGGTGAGTCTGAGATGAGTCGTTCAGTTCAATCACATTGAACCAGTCAATTCAAGGGTAGAACTTGTGACACCTTGTCACGCTAAACAAGATTACTCAAAACACAAAACACAATCAACTACTAATTATTCACATAGTCAAAATGCGGAGTAATTAAAACCAATTCCAACAATGTAAATGAATTCTAGAACATTTACATAAAGGTCCATCATTCCATTCTCATATATTGTAACAAATATTCACATATGGGTCCAAAGACCTCAGTCACATGTGCATAAAAAAATAGTTCACATGTACATGCCATATATTTACAAACATTTGCATACTACCAAAATCTCATGTCGATACGAGTATATCATCTAAAACAAACACATCCAATACTCGGATCTGAGAGTACAGGGACAACACTAGGACTCTACTACTAACATCTACAACTAACCAACCTTATGAATCTATTGATCACCATGTTGGTTCTCTTCCGCAACATGACCTTGACCTCATTGCACGCGACCACCTAAAAAAATGTAGTGACCCACAGCTGAGACCCAATCCCAGTGAGAGATATAACTCTCTCCAACATATATTGATTATAATATATTGATGACAGTAAATGAACTGGGCATATATAGTAATGAACAAGCAATTTAAGAAGATTGAATAGGTTAAGCATACTAAGCCATTAAGCAAATTAACTTGATAAGAAGTATAATTACTCAAAGGTCATATGATATCATCTTGTAAACACTGAGTAGTATAAAGACAAGTTAAAGACTAATCAAACAATTTGAGATGTATTTAACCATAGCCAGTATACTACACTGCTTATATCACTTCTTTTATTACATTTCCTTGAGGGATTTGAGAAATACCACTCATGTCCCAACAGACCACTACTAAGTCAAAATCAGTGCCATACAAGATCTAGGAAGAGTCGGACTCCTAAGATCTTCTCAGCCCCCAGTGAGTATGGGTCCGCCACAGTGACACATAAGGTCAAGCTGCTAACAACCTAGTCCATCCTTGGTACATGTCACGACACTAGTGAAAGAAGGTGAGTACGCACACCCTACCATCCGAGGTTCAACCACAGTTGTCCTCCAATCTCATCATATATATAATCACCGAGACACGACTACAACCGTTCTCAAACTGAGGGCTAGGTATGACCATTGTCATCCTCCCTAACACTTGAATTCAGGATGACAAGCACCCCACATACTCATCAACATGCACTCTGAGTATCCCTTAGGAATACCTGTTTCACTATTTGGCAATTTCTAACACTCAGATAGATCTATGGCATAGGGCACTACATGATTAGAGTTTCACTTAATTAGTTATGCCAATTGGGTGAATTAAGGCTAAATCATACAAATGGACATTCAAACCCTAATTATTTTCTAACAAGAGTATATGTATACCAACTTCAAAAGATATAAAACATTTGAGTTATAAATCTTAATCACATTACACATGCTATTATTCATTACAAATTAATGGACCACACTTATCATCATACTTTTACAAGATACCAATATCTTATCACAAGTTCCAGGGATTTAACCCTTATTGGAACATGAAGAGGATTTCACCTCAATTATGGCTTCAAACATGCCCAAAGGTATGTAAGACTATCACATTATTCATAGTAAGGTTATCATCATCATTCCATGCCTTAAACAAGGCTCAAAAGATCATTAGCACATATGTGTCCATAGATATTAACATGGCAAGGCACTATGATATTCAAATAGTACTACATTGTGGTTTCAACACAAGAAGAGTGTAATTCATTGTCACATTAATCATAAAAGAGGTCTGATTATAACCAATCAACATCATATAATTACATTAAGGTTAGGTATAACAAGCTAGATCACATGGGAGTTACGCATCCACTTATTTTAGTGATTTATCATATATAACTATATGATGGCAAAGGTAAGACTAAAAATTAATGGTATTCAAAAATCGAATTATCATCACTAGGACCCACATATAATACCATGTGATTTATTCTAATCCATTGGATGTTGAAGCATCCAATATTATTCATTGGATTAGGTTCATTGTTCAAGGTTATCAATTTAAGTATAGGTGTAACCATTAGATCAATTGAACCAAGGAACCGTTAGTTTAAGGTTTAGTCAAATCTACAATTACATTCCTAACTCATCATATATGATGATGACCTGATCCACCATTAATTGTGATCATTAGGTCACCATTGGTTGTTAGATCAATAATACATTCAATTAACGCCATCAAATATTAAGCTAATGTCATCATCGATTGATAACATTATTAGAATACTTAGTAGATGATAATTAAACATATAATTGAGCAAAAAACTGACCTAAGGGAGTGACCATAGGTTGTCACCATAAATTTGACACCCTTGATCACGAACATCATTTGCCAAGATAGCAATACCATTGGTTATTGAATGGTATGACCATCAATTGTGTGATAGGGAAGGAAATAGCTTGAAAACCCTAATTTGAACCATCAATTATTTTGTGCTTAGCACCATAGGTTGATTCTATCAACCTGTCCCACATCATGTTACACCTTAGAAAGGTCTTACACATGTTTACAAGTTCATATAGAACTGGAACAAAATAGGGAACACCACAAAAATTCGTAATTATAAACAAGCATGGTTTCTTTATACTTAGATCATCACATTAAAGCACAAACATGAACTAACAAGCTTCTAGTAAGCAATATAAGTGAAGAATGTTATATAACTCGCCTCTATAGAGTAGGTCAGATCCCAAACAGCAAGAATATCAAGAAAATAGGGCAAGAAAACCTTGGATTCAGATATGAACTTGGCCAAATAGGCACTTATCTCCACAAAGAAGCAAAACCCTAGAAAAAGAAACAATAACGATAGATTTTTGAGTTCTAGAGCCACTTTCACCATGGACAGAAAGGTTCAGACCTAGAGGAAGGTATAAGGAAGGAGAAGAGAAAGAGAAATGGAGAAGGAAGGAATAAAACAACTTGCCTTGGTCAAAATCCCTAGAAGATGACCTTGGAAACCCTAGGTAGGGCTAGATGGAGCTCTAGGAGACCTTCTTCTCCAAAAAGAGGTTGTCTTCTACCTTAGAGTGCTTGTTTCCAAAGAAAAACAGAGTGGAGTCATTTCTATAGGTTAGAGGAAAGAGAAAGCAAGCATAGTTTCGTACTTGGGCAAGGAAGAGGTAAATATAGCCCATGGATAAGGATGGAAGCAAGCATGAGGTGTAAAAGTAGCTTCCCTATGTGTCTATGGCCTTAAACTATTAAGAATATACAAGTACACACACAAGAATCTCCCCCACCATAAATATAGACCTGCTTAGATTTCCTTTGTCGAATTTCCCAGCCAATCATATAATTCATTAGTTGGTAGCTACTAAAGGTAGCTCATCCATGAAGGGGTAAACCCTAAAATACCCTTGAGGAAAACACCTTCAAACCGTGGCTCAACTAGGATCCCCATGGCTCAAAATACTCAATAATGATAATATAACATCTAAGGAACATAATGTATATGCCAAATTGCAAAGAAAACCCCGCAATTGGGTAAATTGAAAAAAATCCAAAATGTACATAAAATCGCATAACTTGCTCAAGCAGTGTCCAAATTGGACCAAATTTGAAACTTAAGCTTGTATTATGATTTCAAAGAATATCACAAGGTTAGATTAGGGTTCAACATTAAATTATGGTAATTAAGCTTATTCAACTCATTAGTAAGTTTAGGGGCCTTACAACTATAAACCCCTAATAAGGATTTCTCCCCGAAATCCTACCCAAAAAGAGATGGGTATTTTATACGCATCTCATTATCTAGTTACCATGTGGCTTCCTATATTCCATGGTGATGCCACAAAACTTTCACTAGTATGACATCTTTTCTCTCCAGATTTTTCACCCTTCTATACACGATCAACACAGGACCCTCAACATAGGAGATATCCTCATCTAACTCAACCTCTACCGGTTGGATTGTCTGGTCAGTATCTCAATGGCATTTACTCAACATAGAGATGTGAAAGACATTATGCAATCTATGTAGCTCTGGTGGTAGCTCCAACTTATATGCTACCTTTCCAACACGAGCTAGGACAGGGCATGGTCCCATAAATCTAGGACCCAACTTACCCTTCTTTCCAAACCTCATCACACCTTTCCAAGGATAAACCTTCAGATATACTCTATGTCCCACTTGGAACTCAAGTGGTCTGTGTCAGTTATCTGCATAAGATTTATGCCTGTCCTGGGATACTTTCAAATGTTGTTGTATCACTTTAATCTTTTTTGTAATCTGGTGTACTAGCTCATGACACAAAAGTTGATATTCACCTATCCCATACCAGCAAAGATGAGACCAACATCGTATCCCTTATAGAGCCTCATAAGGAGACATATCTATGCTTCTTTGATACTTATTTTTGTATGCAAACTCTATCAAAGTTATATGTACATCCCAACTACCAAGAAATTGTAGCACACATGCCCTCAAGAGATCCTCTAAAGTCTAAATAGTCCTTTCAGACTGGCCATCGGTCTGTAGATGAAAAGTTGTGTTGAATCTTAGCTGTGTTCCCATTGTAGAATGCAGACACTCCCAAAAATAACTTGTAAACGGTGGACCTCTGTCAGAAATTGTAGTCAATGTAATGCCATGCAGACGGTCTATCTCATCAACATATATTTGCATCAATTTCTCTACTGTAAACGTCGTCTTAACCAGACAGAAAATGAGATGACTTAGTCAATCTGTCTACTATCACCCATATGGAATCATGACCCTTGGCTGTTCTAGGAAGACCAACCACAAATTCCATAGTAATATGATCCCATTTACACTGTGGTTTTGGCAAGGGTTGTAATGTCCATGTAGGCTTCTAGTGCTCAGCCTTCACATGCTGAAAAACTGGACATTTGGCAATGAACTCTACCACATCACGATTTAGACCTGGCCACCAATACATGTCTCTCAAGTTTTGGTACATCTTGGTACTTTAAGGATGCATTGCATACATGGAGGAGTGAGCCTCCTCAAGTACCATCTTCCTCAACCCATCAACATCAGGAACTATTGTCCTATTGTGGTAACAAACTGTACCATCATCTGCCTCATGAAAGTCATCATACTTTTCACTGACAATCCCTGATCGGATATTTTGTATCACAATATCATTCTATTGTGCATCATGAATCTACTGTGTCAAGGTAGGTTTCACTTGTAACTATGCCAACAATCCTGCCAACAAGGAAACTTCTAGCTGTACATTCATCTGGTGAAGAGACACTAGCATATCTCTCTTATGGCACATCAAGGAATTTAATTGTGCATTATCTACCATTAATAATGAAGATGAATTTCTACTCAATGCTTCAGCTACCACATTTTCTTTCCCTAGATGATAGTCTATTGTGCAATCATAATCCTTAATCAGCTCCATCCATCTCCTCTGCCTCATATTCAGCTCCTATTTTTAGAAGATATAATGTAGATACTAATGGTCAGTGAAGATCTGACACTTTTCTCCATAAAGATAGTATCTCCAGATATATAAGGCATGGACCACCACTTCAAGCTCCAGATCATGTGTTGGGTAATTCTCCTCATGTTTCTTCAGTTGTCGCAAAGCAAAAGAAATCACATTTTTAGGTTGCATTAACACACTTCCCAACCCATTCTTTGAAGCATCACAAAAGATAATAAAGTCTTTCCCTTGCTCTGGAAGTACTAACACCGGTGTACTAGTCAACTTTTCTTTCAACAGCTGGAAAGAACGTTGACACTTGTCATTCCAAGAAAAAGGAACATCCTTCCTAGTTAACCTAGTTAGGGGTAACCCTATAGAACTAAAGTCTTTGATGAACCTCCTGTAGTAGCCTGCCAAACCTAGGAAACTGCATATCTATGTTGGTGTCTTGGTTTGTTCCCATTCTAGTATAGATTCCACTTTCTTTGGTTCAACACAAATGCCTTTTGCAGATATAACATGGCCCAGAAAAGATACTTCAGATAACCAGAATTCACACTTGCTGAACTTATCATATAGTTGATGTTTCCTCAACAAAGTCAATGCATGGCGAAGGTGTTACTCATGTTGCTGACTATCCTTAGAGTATATCAGGATATCATCTATGAACATGAGCACACATTGATCAAGATAAGGTCTAAACACCCTATTCATCAGATCCATAAAAGTTGCAGGTGCATTGGTTAACCCAAATGGCATAACCACAAACTCATAACGACCGTACCTAGTACTAAAAACTAACTTGGGTATGTCATCAGCCTTAATTCTCAACTGATGGTAACCTGACCTCGGGTCTATCTTTGAAAACACAGTGGCACCTCTAAACTGATAAAAAAGATCATCAATCCTTGGCAAAGGATAGTTATTCTTTATTATCACCTTATTCAATTGTCTGTAGTCAATACACAGCCTCATTGAACCATTCTTCTTTTCAACAAACAACATGGGAGCACCCCAAGGGGAAGTGTTCAGCCTGATAAAACCCTTCTCTAACAGTTCGTGTAACTATTTCTTTAACTCCCGCATCTCTACTGGTGCCATTCTGTATGTTGACTGTGCTATGGGTTGTGTTCTAGTAACAAGATTGATCTCAAACTCAATCTCTCTAGGAGGGGGAATGCTAGGAAATTCCTCAGGAAAGACATCCTCGAATTCTCACACCATTGGTACTTCCTGGATACTAGGACCTCCTACCTTGGTATCCACAACATGAGCTAAGAAAGCCTCACATCCTTGTCTCATCAATCACTCAGCTATCATAGTTGAAATCAAACATGTAGGAAGAATCTTCCTATCACCCTGGAAAATCCATTGTACTTCTCCATCATGGAACGTCGCCACCTTAGTACTACAGTCCAAGACTACCTTGTATTTTTCCAAGGTATCCATTCCTGGGATTACATCAAAACCATACATGTCAAGTGGCAAAAGATCCACTTGAATGTTGTGTCCAGAAAAAGAAAGAATGCAAGAAGGGCACACTTCATGCAACTCAGTTGAATCAACCAAAGAAGTCTCTAGTCGCAGGCTATCAGATGTAAGACTAACAGGTAGATAACAACTACTTGTCACCTCTCTGGTGATAAAAGAGTGTGTCACACCAAAATCTACTAACACAGATATTGTCACACCCCGATCTCACACTAACCACTAATCACGAGATTAGGGCGCGACGGAGGGATTATCACATAAACAAATCGCTGAAAACTTTTTCTTTTTAAAACCTCGTAATGATATCCGGATTATTGCTGTAAACTAAAACACAATAAACTATTGCGGAAGCATTTCAATTAACCTGGCTAGAGAACATAAACAAAGTTTACAACATGTAACACTGTTTAACAGAAAGTAAACATAACAGTTAATTTACATCTTTATACACATTCCACAAACATACTCTCTCTCACCCACACCATGTCCCAAGGATCGAGGGGAAAGGACTAAGAGACCTCTAACTAAACTAACTACATATACCTTCTACAGACTAAGCGTTAGGATGAAAGGATCCTTCAGATTCCTGCTGCTGGTGATGACCTGAAAATGTTTTGAGTAGAGGTATGAGCCTACTCGCTCAGTGAATAGCATTTCACTTAGCTATCACTAAACAACTCATCAGGTTTATAAATTGAAATAAAACATAAGTACAGTACTAAGCAGGGCAGTTCTAATAACATAACAGATTTGCAGGATATAATCACATTTCCATGCAACAACAGATAATTTAAACAAATAACAGATATAAAGAATTGGCACAAAAGTTCAGATCTCTTTAACACATTAATTTACTGTGATCCTATATGATTACGTATTTATATTATTATGCCCTAATCATATGCAGTGTACTCTGCATATGAAGATCCGTAGCGAACTACGATCCCACCGTACAAGACTTAGCGACACACCCGGGAAATGCTAAGTCTGACGCCAGCCCTGCTCTGCCACAGGACCCCAGGCTCATCGGCCTCACTGCACTACATCGAGTGCTCTAGACTCCTCCTCTAACCTGAGTACACAAGCGGAGAGTCTCACGGGGTTACCTCCATGACATCGCACGGATCTTGTTGCAATAACCCCCAATTTTCTCCAGTGCCACCGTGACATCGCACGCGTTATTGTTGGACACTGCCTCTCTATCCTCGTGTCTCCATGACATCGCACGGATAATGTTGCAACACGAGTTTCACCCCTAAGAAGCAGATCTGTCAAAGGGGTTCTACAGTGTTAGGGCACCTAAGTCTATTAACTGATTAACATATAACCATTTAAACAGGAATATCACATTTACTGATTTCATATCAGATCACAATACACTGTCATTCTAAACTGACAGAGCAATATATTTCAAATCATTGTAATTTCTGAGAAATTCTCATACCATGCATTCAGACAAATTAGAAATGCATAAATAACCCAACTTATTTCAATTTGGCACATACATAGCAAATTTACGCAATTGAACATCTTATTGCACAAATTAAAGAAATTTACTTCACATACGAGAATCATACTCAACATTTGTCAATTCTCTAAAATTCTCGAAAAACGTGCACATTAACCCAAATCTTGGTTTGTGCATCACTTAACTCAATTAAGAGTTAATTACATTTCACAATATAATTTAATAACAATACTTGAGAATTTCTGGTAATATTTCAGAGAAATGTGCCATTTCATGTAAATATCAATTTACACATATTAACGTCAAAAGATATATGCAATTAGGGTTTTCATGCATATTTTATTTATTCATATCTACTTTGAAATCGTACATCTGATAATTTATCAGAAATCTTCATTGTTTGGGTTCATACCCAAATTATACCATTTTCAGACATGAATTTCTAATTTCAACATTCAAATGAGCAATTTAGGTTCCAATGAACCATATAAATCTACCGATTCAATCCACACTGATCAATTGCTAAATTTAATCATATAACAGCGTCTAGAAGCAATTTATGAAATAAAAAGTCAGGCGATGCCAAACGCTGCCCGACACCTGATAACGCCTGTTATCAGCGTAATTCGCGCACAAAATAAAAAATATTCCAACACCTGAGTTTATTAATGATAAATAAATGAAATCCTACTCACCGCGTTTCGAACTGTCTGGGTTCGTCCGAAATTACGTCTAGAGGTCTATTTCGAGGCGAATTTATGTTGTCCTCTTCCTTGGATTAGCTTCCTACTGTTCTGTTCACGAACAGGAGCTTCATGCTCCAACGGAAATCTGTAGCTTTGGGCTAGTTTAGGCTGAATCGACGGTGGTTTCTAAACTAAACCTCCTAGCCGAGATCCATGGCCATGAAATTGGAGCTTTGGCCGCTCCAAATCGCCCCCTCCAGCCACGCACGGCCAAAGCTTCAGACTGCAGCTTGCTGCTGGCCAAGCTACTATGTGGCAGCTAGCAACCAGCCAACAAGGGCACGGAGTGGTTGGGGAAAGAAGTAGAGGAAGAAGAAAGAAGAAAAGAAGAGAAGAAAGAAAACAGGAACCGAGCTGTTGGGAGTTGGCCAAGATCGCCCCTGCGATCGCCTGCGGCCTGCGCTCCCGAGCGTCGCCTTCAACCGCAAACAAGGAAACGGATAACCAACAGGGAAAGAAAAGAAATTTTATAAAGAAAAGTTTCTTTTTTTGGAAATTTTGCAATTTCAACCCTAGAATCGGAAAATTTCACAACTATTGACTCGAAAGTCCAAATCATATGATTTCTTTTGCATATTTTCAAGAATGAGGCCCACTACAAACCCAAGGCATAAAAACAAGCTAATTACATTGTTTTACTGATTCAAAATTCCAATTGCATCCAGTTATTACTTTACTCAAATTAATCATCTTAATTATGCACTAATTGATTTTATGTGCTTGATTCAACTAAATCAAGTTAATGATTCAATCTCAACTATTGATTCACATCTTATCTTATCTTAATTAATCATGATGTTTAACAAAATACTTAGCACTAATCCAGGTATTTCACGCTAATCGAGGTACTTATTAGTTAACTTAGTTATGGGTCATAACAATCTCCCTCACTTATAAGAATTTCGTCCTGAAATTCCTAAAAGAGAAAAGAAACTTGTTACGCAAATCTATCCCAAAACTCCCATGTGGCTCTCTCTAGGTTGTAGTTTCTCCACAAAACCTTCTCTAAGGGTATCACATGATTTTGAGTTTCTTGATCCTCTGATCAACTATCTGCATTGGTCCCTCAACCTAGGACACATCTGATCTGATTCCAGATCAACCCACAAAACATTGTCTTTCCAGAACTGTTATAACAGTATCTCAATTTATGGTAATTACCGAAAAATTGTCATACTATACATGCAGACAAACTAAAATTCTTAAATAAACAGAATGCATGTCAATTTGGTACTCAAATAAAATCATGCAATTTAACTGTTAAACATCATCACATCTCATAATGAAAATTGATATCAAAATACTTGATTCATCGTACACCCTATCCTTAGGGTTTCATTTGCCTTATTCATTCATCACATGCCAACACCCTATTCTTAGGGTTATCTCATTCACTTGTCACATGGAAACACCATATTCTTAGGGTTTCCGTTATCTCATCTGTTTGATTGCAATTCAAATCACAATACGGTATCATTCTAGAACTGGCAGAGCAGTATATTCAAAATCATTGTAATTACTGAGTAATCTTTATATCATGCATGCAGGCAGATTTAAAATTCATAAATATCCCAAACTCAAATCAATTTTGGCACATACATACTGAATTCATGCAATTGAACCTCTTATTACACCAATAAGAGTAATTTACTTCACCTATAAGAAACCATCTGTAATATTTTTCAATTATCTGAAATTTCTCGAAGAACGTGCATATTAACCAAATTCCTGGTTTATGCATCACATAACTCAATTAAGAGTTTCTTACAAAACATAACACAAATAATTAATAGTACTTGAGAATTTCTAATATTATCTCAGAGAAACGTGCCAATTCATGAAAATGTTAAGTCATACCCATTAACATAACAGGAAGCATGCAACTAGGTTTATTTGTATATTTTAATGTTAACGTACTTCCTTGAAATCATGCACCTAATGATTTACCAAATCTGTATTGTCTGGGTTTATACCCAAACCGTACCATTATCGTTGTGTATTTCTAATCTCAACATTCACATTAGGTAAGCTCTATAAGACTTAAATATTCATTCTTACTTTCACCGAAAAGCAAAACACATGCTCTCAGCATGTCCTCAAGAGTCTGAATGGTTCTCTCAGACTAGCCATCCGTCTGTGGATGAAAAGGTTACACTGAATCTTAACTTTGTGCCCGAAGCACGATGCAACTGTTTCCACAACCTAGATGTGAACTTAGGATCTCAATATGATATGATTGAAACTGGATTACCAGGCAACCTAACTATTTCATCCATGTATATCGTAGTCAAGTTTCGAGACATCAAAGGTTGACTTAATATGAAGAAAGTGAGCAGACTTAGTCACTCTATCCACAATCATTCATATCGAGTCACAACCTCTAGGTGTCAAGGGCAACCCTATCACAAAATTCATTGTGATATGTTCCCATTTCCATTCTGGTATAGGAAGAGATTGTAAGGTACCTTTAGGTTTCTGGTGCTCAGCCTTAACCTGCTGACACACACTACACCTAGTCATGTACTCATCTACATCCTTTTCATACTAGGCCACCAATACAACTCCTTGAGATCCATGTACATCTTAGTGTTACCTGAATGCATATCATACATTGATGCATGTGCTTCCTCAAGAATCTTTTCTTTCAAATCATTATCTCGAGGTACATGCAACCTGTCACGCTGATACCACACACCATCATCTGAAAACATGAACTCTGGTCTTTTCCCCATGTCATGTCATGCATGATCTGATGTAACTCACTATCACCCTACTGTAGTTCCTTAATCTAATCATAAAAGATAGGCTTGACTTGCATCTGTGCAATCAAACCACTCTACTTTGTCACCTCTAAGTCTAAGTTTAACTTTCACATTTCTACTAGCATGTCTCTCTCGAAACATGCAATAGAGAATGCATCAACTGTTGAACTTAACACTATGCTCAAAGCATCTGCTACCACATTCGTATTTCCAGGGTGATAGTCTATCATTATATCAAAATCCTTAATCAATTCTAATCATCTCCGCTGTCTAAGATTCAGATCCTTCTGGGTAAAGATATATTTCAAGCTCTTATGATCTATAAACACATGGCACACCTCACCATAAAGACAGTAACGTCATGTCTTATGAGCATGAACTACAACAACTAATTCCAGATCATGTATCGCGTAGTACTCCTCATTCTATGCTACTACTTATTATTACTACTGTAAGAATTTATTTCAAAATTATATCTTACTCTTTTCTCCGAGTCATTTTCATATTGTGTATCTACCTTCCAGATTAGCTAACTTTAAACCCTGGATTTTATTAGTGCTAGGTTACCTTTCATAGTGCAAATCGTATGATCTTGTTTTATAAAGATACTAGTATTCAAGGTCAAATCACTAGTGACATCCCTTGAACTACTACAACTCTAAACATTCTAGGGTTTGGTCCTTATCAGTAACATAGCATTATTGTGATGTGACTTTGCTTCCTTAGTTTGAAATCAAACTTTAGATCTCATAAGTTCATCCATCTACTTGTAATGAATACAACATATATGAATAATCATCAATGAACTATAGATATATAACAGAAATGTAACATCAGCCAAGTTCTCTAGCATAACTTATTAACACAAATGTTATAAATAAACATGATACGTGTTACCCAAGAATCACACATGGCTCACAAGGCCATTCATATCTTATCACCTCTCACTAGGCAACAACTTATTCACATGGTTCATAAAATCCGTACACATTATTACTTTTATTAAGCAACAACAACATCAACACACAAAAAGCCAATCAACATTTATTATATAAATGTCACAGCCCAAACTTGGCTAATTCATCATCTCATCATACCTGCATAGTTATTAGGCATGATAACAGTCATACAAGATATTTATCACATCATGTGATACAGTAGTAATACCATCATTCCTTAACCAGGAATTAGGGTTCACTATCAAATAGGGCTTATCGTTCCCTTTTCCCCAAATTAGGGTTAGGGTTTATTAATTCAGACCCTCTTGAGTTAACCAACTTTATCTTGTATTAAGGTATTTCCCCTCTTAATGCATTCCATCACAGAATACTCACCCTAAGCATATAATGCATAGGCCACACATTAGAATTGTCCACCTATCTCACATGATATGGACTTATCTTAGTTTAAGGCATAACTTTATTATAAAGTTGCCTATAAAAAATCGCAATGATACACCCTCAGCTAGGGTTTACTAATCATATATTGGATCCATGCATTGGTTATGCATTATTGATTAGTACCATTAAGGGTATCTCTCACCTAATCATTAAATTTAACCTGAACCTTATTGTGTTCCTTTATTTCTAATTAAGGATTGCTCATATGAGGTCCCAATGTTGGGTCTCCGATATCAGTTCCAACTAATTCTTAGTTGTTCTAATCTTTCCCTTATATCTCAACATCTTAGTGTATATACATTTTTTCACCATGATTCGGGTCTAAATTATCCAGAATCTACTCTTATTATACTGTTAATAGGAATCATTAGATCTCAGTAACGCATCCTGCCAGCCGAACCAAGCCGAACCTGTAGTCCTGAAGCCAAGAGCTACTCAGGATTAACCAACTCCTATTAATCTCAAACATGTGGAAAGAATATCCACTTAGGGCAAACTCATTTAAACATAACTTCTGGTATACTTAATACAAAGAATATAAACAATAAATAAATCAATTCATGACATACAACAATATAAAGGAATCATATTTATTCTACTAACTGAAAATCTAAATTCATACATATAAGAGCATTTCTAGTGAATTCCAATCAAATAAGCAGTATAAGGCAAGAGTTGTATCACATTCTATGTTTAATCTCTTACTCCTACATTAATTTCCAGTTTCTTAACCCTAAGATTTCTAGGGTTTCTCTCTAGCCTATCCTTCCTCTGCATACCTGGCCAGGGCATCCAGAGAAGAATAGACAGAGTAGCTTGATACTGGTCAATCTAAGTATTCAGACACCTGGCCAGGGTATCTAAACACTCAGACCTCCCAGAGCTAACAACATGTCACTTTTTATGTACCTTACTTAAAACTTTCGATCCTAATGATCCCTAACGATTCAACATAAGCTCTTTACTTGGTTCTCGTGACCACGTCCACTTCCTGTCATCTGCAATACTATAACAGAACATTTCCTGTTATAAAATTGCAGTTAGAAGGAAGACACCTAAGTCCTAATCATATTGGTCTCTTATCGTCCCCTGACCTTGACTTAGAGTATTCATATACTCAACCTATGCTCTGATACCAAGATGTCACACCCTGATCTCACACTAACCGCTAATCACGAGATTAGGGCGCGACGGAGGGATTATCACATAAACAAATCGCTGAAAACTTTTTCTTTTTAAAACCTCGTAATGATATCCGGATTATTGCTGTAAACTAAAACACAATAAACTATTGCGGAAGAATTTCAATTAACCTAGCTAGAGAACATAAACAAAGTTTACAACATGTAACACTATTTAACAGAAAGTAAACATAACAGTTAATTTACATCTTTATACACATTCCACAAACATACTCTCTCTCACCCACACCATGTCCCAAGGATCGAGGGGAAAGGACTAAGAGACCTCTAACTAAACTAACTACATATACCTTCTACAGACTAAGCGTTAGGATGAAAGGATCCTTCAGATTCCTGCTGCTGGTGATGACCTGAAAATGTTTTGAGTAGAGGTATGAGCCTACTCGCTCAGTGAATAGCATTTCACTTAGCTATCACTAAACAACTCATCAGGTTTATAAATTGAAATAAAACATAAGTACAGTACTAAGCAGGGAAGTTCTAATAACATAACAGATTTGCAGGATATAATCACATTTCCATGCAACAACAGATAATTTAAACAAATAACAGATATAAAGAATTGGCACAAAAGTTCGGATCTCTTTAACACATTAATTTATTGTGATCCTATATGATTACATATTTATATTATTATGCCCTAATCATATGCAGTGTACTCTGCATATGAAGATCCGTAGCGAACTACGATCCCACCGTACAAGACTTAGCGACACACCCGGGAAATGCTAAGTCTGACGCCAGCCCTGCTCTGCCACAGGACCCCAGGCTCATCGGCCTCACTGCACTACATCGAGTGCTCTAGACTCCTCCTCTAACCTGAGTACACAAGCGGAGAGTCTCACGAGGTTACCTCCATGACATCGCACGGATCTTGTTGCAATAACCCCCAATTTTCTCCAGTGCCACCGTGACATCGCACGCGTTATTGTTGGACACTGCCTCTCTATCCTCGTGTCTCCATGACATCGCACGGATAATGTTGCAACACGAGTTTCACCCCTAAGAAGCAGATCTGTCAAAGGGGTTCTACGGTGTTAGGGCACCTAAGTCTATTAACTGATTAACATATAACCATTTAAACAGGAATATCACATTTACTGATTTCATATCAGATCACAATACACTGTCATTCTAAACTGACAGAGCAATATATTTCAAATCATTGTAATTTCTGAGAAATTCTCATACCATGCATTCAGACAAATTAGAAATGCATAAATAATCCAACTTATTTCAATTTGGCACATACATAGCGAATTTACGCAATTGAACATCTTATTGCACAAATTAAAGAAATTTACTTCACATACGAGAATCATACTCAATATTTGTCAATTCTCTAAAATTCTCGAAAAATGTTCACATTAACCCAAATCTTGGTTTGTGCATCACTTAACTCAATTAAGAGTTAATTACATTTCACAATATAATTTAATAACAATACTTGAGAATTTCTGGTAATATTTCAGAGAAATGTGCCATTTCATGTAAATATCAATTTACACATATTAACGTCAAAAGATATATGCAATTAGGGTTTTCATGCATATTTTATTTATTCATATCTACTTTGAAATCGTACATCTGATAATTTATCAGAAATCTTCATTGTTTGGGTTCATACCCAAATTATACCATTTTCAGACATGAATTTCTAATTTCAACATTCAAATGAGCAATTTAGGTTCCAATGAACCATATAAATCTACCGATTCAATCCACACTGATCAATTGATAAATTTTATCATATCACAGCGTCTAGAAGCAATTTATGAAATAAAAAGTCAGGCGACGCCAAACGTTGCCTGACGCCTGATAACGCCTGTTATCAGCGTAATTCGCGCACAAAACAGAAAATATTCCAACACCTGAGTTTATTAATGATAAATAAATGAAATCCTACTCACCGCGTTTCGAACTGTCCGGGTTCGTCCGGAATTATGTCTAGATGTCTATTTCGAGGCAAATTTATGTTATCCTCTTCCTTGGATTAGCTTCCTACTGTTCCTGTTCACGAACAGGAGCTTCATGCTCCAACGGAAATCTGTAGCTTTGGGCTAGTTTAGGCTGAATCGACGGTGGTTTCTAAACTAAACCTCCTAGCCGAGATCCATGGCCATGAAATCGGAGCTTTGGCCGCTCCAAATCGCCCCCTCCATCCACGCACGGCCGAAGCTTCAGACTGCAGCTTGCTGCTGGCCAAGCTACTATGTGGCAGCTAGCAACCAGCCAACAAGGGCACGGAGTGGTTGGGGAAAGAAGTAGAGGAAGAAGAAAGAAGAAAAGAAGAGAAGAAAGAAAACAGGAACCGAGCTGTTGGGAGTTGGCCAAGATCGCCCCTACGATCGCCTGCGGCCTGCGCTCCCGAGCGCCGCCTTCAACCGCAAACAAGGAAACGGATAACCAACAGGGAAAGAAAAGAAAGTTTATAAAGAAAAGTTTCTTTTTTTGGAAATTTTGCAATTTCAACCCTAGAATCGGAAAATTTCACAACTATTGACTCAAAAGTCCAAATCATATGATTTCTTTTGCATATTTTCAAGAATGAGGCCCACTACAAACCCAAGGCATAAAAACAAGCTAATTACACTGTTTTACTGATTCAAAATTCCAATTGCATCCAGTTATTACTTTACTCAAATTAATCATCTTAATTATGCACTAATTGATTTTATGTGCTTGATTCAACTAAATCAAGTTAATGATTCAATCTCAACTATTGATTCACATCTTAGCTTATCTTAATTAATCATGATGTTTAACAAAATACTTAGCACTAATCAAGGTATTTCACGCTAATCGAGGTACTTATTAGTTAACTTAGTTATGGGTCATAACAGATATGAAATAAGAAGCAGGCAAATCAGAATGAAATAATTCCATCTGACTTGTCACGACTCGTGGATTGACCACTGCTTCCGGTTGGGTCATGGCATAGAACCTAGCTATCGCCTACTGTCATCCACGTCCTCTGCTAGCATGTCCTTAGGATCCTACATGGGATGCCTGACCATGTCCTCTACCACTACCAATATCAAACTGTCATTGTTGTGATCCATGTTGATTCTTCCTTGGTTGCTGAGTCACCTCCTCAACCTTCATAAGGCAATTCCATCTAATATGCCCCCTGTCTGTCCACATTGATGACACACTCAGTTATCACTCTGTGGTCTAAACGACCTTGTTACTGAGACTGATGATGAACTGTGAGCTCCTGTCGGTGAAAACTGTGATCTCTACCCCTACTCAGGGTCCATTGTGATGGTGCATGTGATCTTGGTTCAGTGAAGGTTGACCTTGGTTGCGACGATGGTGGGAAAAACCTTGTCTTCTTAAACCCTCTAGATGATTGCCCTTGAAACTGCATAGGTCGCTTCTTAGCATTAGCTTCATGCTTCTCTATGGCAAACCTCTCAATCCTCCTGACAGATTCCACAAAGGTGGAAAACCTTTCACTGTTCTCCAAGGTTGATGTTGTAGTAGTCAATTTCGTAATCAGACCCTTCTCGAATCTCCATATCCTTTCCTTTTTTGTTGCTTCCATGTGTGGGTAGAACCTCAGAAGTTCCATAAACTTTGATTCATACTAATTGATAGTCATATCTCCCTGGCAAATCTTCTCGAACTGAGAGATTTTCTCATCTAAGTAGGTCTCTAGAAAATATCGGCTAACAAATTCCCTCAAAAACTCCTCCCATTCTATCACAACTCGTGGCCTTTTCTCCTCTTCTATGGCCCACCAGTGGCCAGCACTACCCTTCAACAAGTATATTGCATGCTTAACTTTGCCTTCTTCAATGATGTTTAGGATTTTGAACGCCTTTTCCAGTTCAGTCAACCACATGTCAGCGTCTGCTGGATCAGAAGTACCTGCATATTCAATCGCCCCAACACGTCTAAGATGTTCAAATGTCTTCCCGACACCTTGGGATTCCACATTAGAGGAAGCTTCCCTAGCTTGAGGTGTTGGTGCTCTGTCAGCGATATGTGTAATTGTGGCCATCATCTGTCTAAACATAGACTGAAACTCAGGACTGGCCATCATTGTCGAGTCTAAATGAGGCATTGTGGGCTGCTCTGGCCCTTCTTTTGGCACTCTCTCATCATGTGTCTGCCTCCTAGCACCTCCTCCTGATGCAACATAACTACTTTCAACATGTTCTTCATATACTCCAGACATATCTGCATAAGCATAAACTATGATCAGATATGTTGGATACATAAGAACCGACTCAAACCTAAGTCATATGTCCCTATAGACTCAGTAAACCTAGAGATCTAATACCAACTTAAATGTGACACCTTGTCATGCTAAATGAGATTACTCAAAACATAAAACACAATCAACTACTAATTAATCACATAGTCAAAAATGTGGAGTAATTAAAACCAATTCCAATAATGTAAATGAACTCTAGAACATTTACATATCGATCCATCATTCCACTCATATATTGTAACAAATATTCACATATGGGTCAAAAGACCTCAGTCACATCTTGCATAAAAAAATAGTTCACATGTATATGCCATATATTTACAAATTCCGGCATACTACCAAAATCTCGTGTCGATACGAGTATATCATCTAAACAAAACACATCCCATACCTGAACCCGAGAGTATAGGGATGAAACTAGGACTCTACTACTAACATCTACAACTAACCAACCTTCTAAATCTATTGATCACTAGGTTGGTTCTCTTCCACAACGTGACCTCGACCTCGTTGCCTGTGACCACCTAAAAAAATGTGGTGACCCATGGGTTAGACCCAGTCCCAGCGAGAAATATAACTCTCTCCAACATATATTGATTCTAACATATTGATCGATAGTAAATGAATTGAGCATATATAATAATGAATAAGCAATTTAAGAAGATTGAATATGTTAAGCATACTAAGCCATTAAGCAAATTAACTTGACAAGAAGTATAATTACTCAAACGTCATATGATATCATCTTGTAAACACTTAGTAGTACAAAGATAAGTCAAAGACTAATCAAACAATGTGAGACATATTTAACCATAGCCAGTATACTACACATCTTATATCACTTCTTTTATTACATTGCCATGAGGGATTTGAGAAATACCACTCAAGTCCTAAATGAGCACTACTAAGTCGAAATCAGTTCCATACAAGATCTAGGAAGAGTCGGACTCCTCAGATCTTCTCCGCCCCCGGTCAGTATGGGTCTTCCACAGCAACGCATAAGGTCAAGATACTAACAACCTAGTCCGTCCTTGGTACAGGTCAGGATACTAGTGAAAGAAGGCGGGTACGCATACCCTACCATTCTAGGTACAACCACAGTTGTCCTCCAATCTCATCATATATATATATAATCACCGAGACATAACCACATCCGTTCTCAAACTGAGGGCTACATATGACCATTGTCATCATACCTAACACTTGAATTTGGGATGAAAAGCACCCCGCATACTCATCAGTATGCGCTCTGAGTATCCCTTAGGAATACTCATTTCACTATTTGGCAATTTATGACACTTAGATAGATCTATGGCACATGGAACTACATGATGAGAGTTTCACTTGATTGGTTATTCCAATTGGGTGAATTAAGGCAAATGGACATTCAAACCTTAATTCTTTTCTAACAAGAGTATATGTATAACAACTTCAAAGATATAAAGCATTTGAGATATAAATCTTAATCACATTACCACATGTTATCATTCATTGCAAATTAATGGACCACACTTATCATCATACTTTTACAAGATACCAATATCTTATCATAAGTTCCAGGGTTTTAACCCTTATTGGAACATGAAGAGGATTTCACCTCAATCATGGCTTCAAACATGCCCAAAGGTCATTAAGACTATCACATTATTCATAATAAGGTTATCACCATCATTCCATGCCTTAAACAAGGCTCAAAAGATCATTAGCACATATGTGTCCATAGATAATAACATGGCAAGGCACTATGATATTCAAATAGGTTTACATTGTGGTTTCAACATAAGAAGAGTGTAATTCATTATCACATTAATCATTAAAGAGGTCTGATTATAACCAATAAACATCATATAATAACATTAAGGTTAGGTATAACAAGCTAGATCACATGGGAGTTACACATCCACTTATTATAGTGATTTATCAAATAAAACTATATGATGGCAAAGGTAAGACTAAAAAGTAATGGTATTGGACCATTGAATTATCATCACTAGGATCCACATATAATACCACGTTATTTATTATAATCCATTGGATGTTGAAGCGTCCAATATTATTCATTGGATCAGGTTCATTGTTCAAGGTTATCAATTGAAGTATATGTCTAACCATTAGATCAATTGAACCAAGGAACCATTAGTTTAAGGTCTAGTCAAATATACAATTACATTCTTAACTCATAATATATGATGATGACATGATCCACCATTAATTGTGACCATTAGGTCACCATTGGTTGTTAGATCAATAATACATTCAGTTAACACCATCAAATATTAACCTAATGTCATCATCGATTGATAACATTATTAGAATACTCAGTAGATGATAATTAAACATCTAATTGAGCCAAAACCTGACCTAAGGGGGTGACCATAGGTTGTCACCATATTTGACACCCTTGATCACGAACATCAGTTTCCAAGATAGAAAAACCATTGGTTATTGAATGGTATGACCATCGGTTGTGTGATAGGGAAGGAAATAACTTGAAAACCCTAATTTGAACCATCAATTATTTTGTGCTTAGCACCATAGGTTGATGCTATCAACCTATCCAAGATCATTTTACACCTTAGAAAGGTCATACACGTGTTTACAAGTTAATATAGAACTGGAACAAAATAGGGAACACCACAAAAATTCGTAATTATAAACAAGCATGGTTTCTTTATATTTAGATCATCACATTAAAGCATAAACATGAACTAACAAGCTTCTAGTAAGCAATATAAGTGAAGAATGTTATATAAATTGCCTCTATAGAGTAGGTCAGATCCCAAACAGCAAGAATCTCGAGCAAACAGGGCAAGAAAACCTTGGATTCAGATATGAACTTGGCCAAATAGGCACTTCTCTCCACAAAGAAGCAAAACCCTAGAAAAAGAAACAAGAAGGATAGATTTTTGAGTTCTAGAGCCACTTTCACCATGGAACAATAAGGTTCCAACCTAGAGGAATGTCTAAAGAAGGAGATGAACAAGATAAATGGAGAAGGAAAGAAGAAAACAACTTTCCTTGGTCAAAATCCCTAGAAGATGACCTTGGAAACTCTAAGTAGGGCTAGATGGAGCTCTAGGAGACCTTCTTCTCCGAAAAGAGGTTGTATTCTACCTTATAGCACCTGGTTCCACATAAAAACAGAGTGGACAATTGGCCCAGGTTACAGGAAAGAGAAAGCAAGCATAGTTTCATACTTGGGCAAGGAAGAGGTAAATATAGCCCATAGATAAGGATGGAAGCAAGCATGAGGTGTAAAAGTAGCTTCCCCATGTGTCTATGGCCTTAAACTATTAAGAATATACAAGAACACACACAAGAAGATCCCCCACCATCCAATAGACCTTCTTATCTTTCCTTTGTTAAATTTCCTAGCAAATCACATAATTCATTAGTTGGTAGCTACTAAAGGTAGCTCATCCATGAAGGGGTAAACCCTAAAATACCCTTGAGGAAAACACCTTCAAACCATAACTCAACTAGGAGCCCCATGGATCAAAATATTCAAGAATGATAATATAACATCTAAGGAAGATAATGTATGTGACAAATTGCAAATAAAACCCCTCAATTGGGTAAAGTAAAGAAAAGTCCAAAATGTACATAAAATTGCATAACTTGCTCAAACAGTGTCCAAATTGGACCAAATCTGAATCTTAAGCTTGTATTATGATTTCAAAGCATATAAAAAGGTTATATTAGGGTTATAAGCATTAAATTATGGTAATTAAGATTATTCAACTCATTAAGCAAGTTCAGGGGCCTTATAGAACTTAGCTAGTTCAAACTCTGATTACCCTAACAACCCAAATGGCCATCTCAACAATTGAGGTGCCCATATCGCCATATCACTCAATGAGATGGTCATTTGTTAGTTCAGTCTGCCAATCTATCAATCTGTTGTGTGAATTGAATACCTAAATACTTTAGTAATTAATCCAATCAACATTCAAGATAAACTCCTCTTCTGGATGAGTTCCTATGTGTGTGACCCTATATGTGACATATCACATTAGAAGTGAATGTCTATAACTAGCTTATGACATCACAATCAAGGAGCGGTGCCTAGTCATACATCAGTGCTACCCAAGTGAATGGAAAGTTGGTGAACAATTTCAACCTACAATATGTGTAAGGTGTTGTAGTGATTGTATAATTCCTTTTTCACTAATATACATGATGAACTCGAGGCATGGAATCATCATCCTCTCAATGTTCAATCCATGTTCCTTGAACCAAGAGCAGACTACCTGAGATAATGTGACCTCAATATCATGTATTTCACATGTGCATGCACATGCATTTCTCATTCTTTCTTATCAAGTAGCCAAGATATCATACTCCAGTAGGAGGGGAAATCCCATGTCTATCACTTACAGTCTATCCCCATGTATCAAAGTCACCCAATTATCACCATTATAACAACTCATGTTTCAGGATTGTGTTTGATAATGTCAAAGTGTACCCAAAAACATGTGATGAGTGCAGTGATTAATGTTTCTTCATTATCTCATAACTGAGTGAAACATAATGAATTGGAAGCTTGCCTTTATTATATATTATTATTAATAAAATCCTTTATGTAATATGCCATGTCAATCATCATATGATTGGCTCTATGGGCATACCTTAACAACAACATCATGTATTCTAGGAATCAAAATCTATAGAGATAAATCTAAAAGGTTCTTGGTCTAAGTCAAAGTACATACATTGACAAAGTGTTGAAAAGGTTCAGCATGCAAGAGTCTAAGAGAGGAAACTTACCCATGTCACATGGAATAAGTATATCTATATCTCAAGCTCTTATTAAGAGAGGACAAACATGAGATAGATTCTATATCCATCTGCAATTGGATATGTCATGTATGCAATGTTATGTATACATCCTGACATTTGGTATGCTTTGAGCATGATAAGTAGGTACCAGTCGATCCCTGTGAAGGTCATTGGATTGTTATAAAGAATGTCCTTAAGTACTTGAGAATAACTAAGGATCAATATCTTATTTACGCGGTGAGGATGAGTTGGTGGTAATAAATTACACCGATGCAAGCTTCCAAATCGACAAGGACGGTTATCGATCACAATTAGGGTTTGTATTTTGCCTCAATGATGGAGTTGTAAGATAGAAAAGTTCCAAGAAAGAGACAGTAGTTGATTCTACACTAGAGGTTGGGTACATTGTTTCTTCCAAAGGAAGATGTATGGATCAAGAAGTTCATTGGTGAACTAGGAGTCGTTCCATCCATTGATGATGTAGTGGATATATCCATGACAACAATAGAGATATTCCAAAGGATAAGTAAATAAGATCACATCAGTGTTCCAACAACATACTACCATGTTACCATCTCATACAAGAGATCATACAACAAGGATATGTTAAGATTTATAGACTATCAATCAAAGGTAATGTTGTTGACCCTCTAATGAAAGAATTCTCATAGCAGAAAAATGACAGTCATGTTAGATCACTTGGAATGAGATTCATGAATGATTGGCACTAGTGCAAGTGGGAGACTGTTGGTGATATTCCCTGAAAGCCAATCGTTTGATGATTGTAATGTCATATCTTGTAATACATTTGATTATTATAAAGGCATTTCCAATTATTGTGTTTCTTTTAATATGGGATAATCAATAAATATAATAACAATCTAATAATGTATGATTCAATTACATGTGAATTTAGGTTGAGGACCTAAACATGAGATTATGTGTATGTTAAGAGTATTCATTCTTGTCTAAGTCCATCTTCAGATAATATCATCGAAATCAGGACAATAATACATTAAGACTAGTATGTGTGTTGATTGATGACTATGTCTCATTAGTCATGATATTGGATATCAAATCAAACACATGGTTACTTATTATGAACAAGTGTAATGGATATATCCACTTTGAGGGTGATACATGGAAGCCGTTAATGGTGGTCAGAATCACATCTCAATGTGACAATGGTGATTGTGGTTCATAGAGTTGTAGTCACTATAATAGTTGCATGTTGTTCAATATGCTTTAGAACTAGTCAGTGTTACCTTGAAAAGGGATGATATACAAGTAGTTATTAGGTGCATTGTGACAAGTGTCGATTATTGTGAGTGATGTAGATGGATTTTATCCCTCCCATTAGAGTGATATCCTAGTCACTTGATGAGTGAGACTATGAAATGTATGGCCATACTCATGTGAGTCAATATATGATATTGAGCTCATGCGTATCTCAATAGTCTACTCTAGATAAAGGAACAAAGATTGAACATTAAGAGGATGACGTTTCCCTACCTTGGATTCAATCTAGATATCAGCGGTAAAGAAATTATACAATCACTCGAACATTGGTCACAACACTATATTAAGTTGTTGTCCAACTTCTCTAATTACTTGGGTAGCAATGAAGTCTTTCTAGATACCAATCATTGCTCATTAAATCATATTATTAATGTCACGGTCAACTTAGTTTGGATCCTACTGGGTCACACACGTAGGATGCACTTGTGTACATGAATGGAAATATTTCTAGTCAAATTCATTACTAAAATGTGTAGGTAATTTTTTATAAGGTATGCATAGCCATTATATTAAGAAAGGCATACGACATCTACTAATACAAGAGAACTGAACGGTAACATCCTCAAAAATTAAACTGATGAACGAGTCCTTAAAGAAAATTCCAGTAAATTAGGTAACGTTTATTCTTTTATGATGATAGTTAATTCAATATCCTTTAACACATAGGTATAATGCACTTTCTCACTCCTCATTGCAGAATCATCACCATTAATATACATATAAACCCTAATTGGTAAGTGACCTCAAAATGAAATACAACTAAAATGAACCCTACATGACCATAAAAGGTAAGTGAAATCAAATAGAGATAAATCATAATTCATTTAATGTACATAAGGGGTACTAGATGCATTATAGTGATTAATCAACATTGGGTCATCAAATTTGGAAATTTATTGTGTAAACATGACATTGACTCTAAAAATACCTAAGGTCCAAATTTGAGGCAAAACTAACTTCGTTTGACCATATAGACAATTTAGGGAAGCCTCTAATATAGTTTGCAAATGATTTTAATTGAATATTCAATGAATATGTTAGATAAACCTATAGTATGGTTATTATATTTCATGCAACTTCTAATTCTGAGTCTAGGTTAAACTTCAACTCGCGGAGCCATCTATGATTTGAGGAGGCTATCTCCCTTACCTGGTTCCCCTACCCTAGTAGGACTCTTCAATAGTTACACATCTCCCTGACTCATCTCCCGTCTTGCTTTATCACATGAGTTTTCAAGATTAGATTCACGTTCCTCTTTGCCCAGAGAACAAGTAGATACCTGGTGTGATCAGATTTTGTCTACCAACTTCCAAACCACAAGGGACTCTGTCCCTCCCTTGTTTCCTCGCACAGTTGAGTTTTCTTCTCACCACAGGTCAGTGCACCTATAAATTAGCCCTTGCAAACCACCATAGTACCAGAGAGAGATCCTAGAAACTACTCCCTCATTCATCTTCGAGTCAGATTCTCAGGGTTGGCCTTGATCATATCTCTTATGAATGACATGGAAGAGGGGTTGGATGCCCCAATGGTTTGTCGAGCCTTTACCCTTGATCAAGAGGGCTTCGTAATGCTTTCCTACTCACCAATTTGACATCTTACACGGTAACCTTGTTTTCCATTTTTTATTATTACCTCAACTCATGAATCTGTGACTATTTTTGGCGATTGTGTTGATGTATTTTCATGACTTTGCTCTCACCAGAAACACCCCAACTTACTGAATCATTTTGTATGATGTCTGAGGGTTTGTTTCCTTTACCACCCCACTTCCCAGAATACTCCCTCCAGTCGATCATGGTAGCAGGTGACATGGCTTCTCCAACTACCACAACTCCTAGTTTGGTGCTTATCAAGTCCGGTCAGACTTTGGGAAGGGGCCTAGCACCTAGTTTTCAACGACAAGGAAAAAATAGCCAAGTTTAGTTTTGAGTTGGATGTTCCTAATATGTGTTTCCCCTAGTCTTGTGGAGAAGATGAACAGAATATCTCAGGTGGTTTTTGGACAATGTTGATCCCAACATTATTGTTCTTTTGTGTCACACGTCATGGGGAAATTGGTATTTGAGTGATTCTTGCTTTTCTACATCTGTGATTTCTCTTTGTGCGGGCACATGAAATTTTTCGGCTATGGTTGGGTCATGATTGTAGGGACTCGACCATTGATGGGTTGTGTAAGGCCCCTAAACTTGATTAATGAGTTAAACAAGCTTAATTATCATAATTGAATTCTTATAACCCTAATATAACCTTTTTATATTCTTTGAAATCATAAGACAAGCTTAAGTTTCAAATTTGGTCCAATTTGGACACTGTTTGCGCAAGTTATGCAATTTTATGCACATTTTGGACTTTTCTGCAATTTGCCCAATTGAGAGGTTTTCTTTGCAATTTATCACTTGCATTATGTTCCTTGGATATTATATCATAATTATTGAGCTTTTTGATCCATGGGACACCTATTTAAACCTTGGTTTGAAGGTGTTTGATCCAATGGTATTTTAGGGTTTTCCCCTTCACAGATGAGCTACCTTTAGAGCTATCAACTAATGAATTATTTGATTGGCTGGAAAATTAGACAAAGGAAATCTAAGAAGGTCTATACACAGGGTGGGGGGGATTCTTGTGTGTGTGCTTGTATATTCTTAATAAATTAAGGCCATGGACACTTGGATAGATACTAGAACTTCAACTTTTTCCTTTTCTTTATCTTAAAGTGTCATATACTTATCCCCAAGCACCAAAACGATCCGTTTTCTCTCCACCACCTCCCTCCTTCTCACAAACTCGTTATCCATATGTTCATCTACAAATTTTTCTGCCCAAGGAAGAAGAAAGTGGGGATCTTCTTGGAGAAAGGCTCTAAGGTTGAAATTGACTTCAGTTTAGGGTTGAAAAAGCTTCCTTCTAGTGATATTGACCTCAAAGTATAAGAATTCCCTTCTTTCCTCCATCTATTTCTTTGTTATCCTTCCTCATAGCTTTCTCCTGGTCGGAACCTTTCTGTTCCATGGTAGAATTTGCTCTAAAGCTCTAAAACCCTACCTTTCTTGCTCCTTATGTTTAGGGTTTGCTCATTTGATGAAGAAAGGTGCTAGATGGACGGATTCATAGCTTATTCTTGGATTTTCTACCCTACCTGCTCGAGATTTCTTATGTGTGTGGTTTCATCTTCTCATTAGAGGCAAGTTTTATAACTTGATCCACGTTTATTGCTTACCATAAGCTTACTAGCTCATGTTCTTGCTTGAAAATGATGATGTATGCACTAAAAAGCTATGTTTGACTTGGATTTCGATTTTTATAATGTTCCCTGTTCTAATTTCAGTTCTAGATGAACCTGTGATCATGTGTATGTTATTCCTAAGGTATAATATGACTTGTATTGGGTTTTTTTGACAACCTATGGTTCTAAGCACCTATCAAACAATGGTCAATTTTAGGGTTTAAAGCTGATTTCTTCTATAAACCATGACCCGATGATGGTACCATTGCAGCAACCCTATGGTGTTGTCTCATTAACAACTGATGGCCAGGATCAAGGGTGTAAAATGATGGTGACAACCTATGGTCACCCCCTTAGGTCAGGTTTTGGATCTATTAGAAGTATAATGATCAACCATTAAGTACCTTACTGATGATATCAATCAATGATGACATCAGCTTAATATTTTATGTTGATTAATGAATATAGTGTTGATCTAAAAACCTATAGTGTTTTAATGATCACTAATGATGGTGTATCAGGTCTCTACAATCTATGGTGAGTTAATCATATAGTTTTAGCATCAATTAAGTCTTAGACCAATGGTTTCTTGGGTCACTTGATGCAATGGTCGAACATATACTGTAATTGATGTTTTTAATATATGAACTTGACCCAATGGTCAAGATCTAATGTTTATTCCTCCAATAAAGTGTAATGATGGATAATTTAATATTTTGGTCCTAATAATGGGATTTATATGGTTTCCTTTATATGATCAACTTAAGGAGCTTACTTGTTGACAATGGATGGCTTGTTTTAACTGAACAGTCGATTGTGGGTTTTACCCTACTCTCAATGGAACTTTTTGTGTTGTTAATCAAATGATGTCTAGGGTTAGATGGTGACTCTTACTAGAGCACAAATCAAGGATTTCATAGGTGGTTTATTTAAGGTGTTTACTTATGTAAACAACCAATGGTCTTACCTTTTAAACATCCAATGGTTCTGGGTGACATTGTGGTATGGTGATATGGATTGAATGATGATGGAAAAAATGGAGGGTTATTCTTAATAAGGTAGTCTTACCTATTCACCCATATGAATAGAAGGGATGATAACCATATTGTTTTGATATGTAACCCTAATGAGGTATATCTTGGTATACCTAGATTTAATATAACTACATGATGGTAATTGGGTATGAATAGTCCTTGAATGACTAATACAATCATGGAGTATCTTGTTAATGTTGTTGAAACCCTAGTATGCTATAACCCGATGGTTACACCTTGACTTATGTGTGGATTCATACTTTAGAATGGTAAGGAATGTGATGGTGATGCTTCACCTTATGCATCCATGATCCAATGGGGATGTCATGAGTTAGGGTTTGGGTATGAGTGATGATTAGTAACATTAATATAATATATCTTGTGAACCTAACTCTAATGCAAATAGGGTTTGTATGTCCACTTGTTTGATGCAACCTTTATTCACCCAATTGACATAACTAATCAAGTGAAACTCTAATCATGTAGTGCCCTGTGCCATAGATCCATCTGAGTGTCAGAACTTGCCAAATGGTGAAATGAGTATTCCTAAGGGAAAATCAGAGCGCATAATGATGAGTATGCGGGGTGCTTGTCATCCTGAATTCAAGTGTTTAGGGAGGATGACTGCGGTCATACCTAGCCCTCAGTTTGAGAACGGATGCGGTCGTGTCTCAGTGATTATATATGTGATGTTATAGGAGGACAACTATGGTTGTACCTCGAATGGTAGGGTATGCGTACCCACCTCCTTTCACTAGTGTCATGACCTGTACCAAGGACGGACTAGGCTATTAGCAGCTTGACCTTATGTGTCACTGTGGCGGACCCGTACTGACCGGGGGAGGAGAAGATCTTAGGAGTCCAGCTCTTCCTAGATCTTGTATGGTACTGATTTCAACTTAGAAGTGGTCAGTTGGATTTTGAGTGGTATCCACAATTTCCTCAAGGCATAATAAAAAATGTAAGATAGTCGTGTAGCATATTTGTTTAGGGTTATACACAAAGTTTCACATTGGATGATAACCCGTGTTTGTTATATTTACATAAAGAATATGCTTAGTGAAATTAAGAGATAGTAGATATACTTATGTTGTGGATATGATTAAGATTGTAGATGCATACATACAGTAGCCATGCTTATGTTGATAACCATACTGATATTGCTGATTATAATCATGATGCTACCTATCTCATGTTAGTTATGTTTAGCATGCTAGCCATTCCTTTATAACTAGAGATGCATATAATGCTAATTATGTGTATCCAGGTAGTTGTGCTTATGTTGTTAGCTCTTCTTATGATGTTGATATGTTCAACCAATTAGACATGATCATGTTGTTAGATATTCTATGTTACAAGACTTGCTCATGATGCTAGAACTGCATATGCTATTGAATTGCTTATATTGTCAACAAGATAAAGGATGATAGTCTGGCTAATGATGATAGTTATTATCTACTCCTTTATGTATTTTGTTAATCATCAATATTGCTGAGCTTATTTGTTATCTATGATTAAACTGCTTAACTGTTTAATTGCTTTAAAATGTTGTAATGAATAAATGTTGTTGGAGGTTATATCTCTTGTTGGGACATGGGTCTCACCCTTGTGGTTCACCACATTGTTTTAGATAATCAGAAGTGAAGAAAACAAACATGTGGCGGCAAAGAGGAGCTATAGTAATGAATCTTTGATAAAGTTGATTAGATGTCTAGTGTGTCCTAGAGTTGTCCATGTACTCTTAGGTTCGGGCAGGAAAAGTTTGTATATGGTGTTTCAAACAAATATAACTTTTGTTAGCATATTAATGATTGTTTGTGTGGCATATATGAATATCATTCTCATGTGTATATATGTTGTGGATAAGGCAATAGAACATTTGTATCAAATTCTTGGCCTAGTATGGATAAAAGAAAAATGTTGGGGTCTTATGCAAATGTTTCTGAGCAGGTGCTGATGTTGAAATCGGTTTTAATTTACCCATATTTTTGGGTATGTGATTAATTAGTGATTGATTGTGTTTTATGTTTTGAGTAATCTCTTTTAGTGTAACGGGTTCTCACAAGTTGGTATCAGAGCTTTAGGTTCACTAAGTCTACAGGGACACTAGGACTTAGGACAAGGATGATGTCTAAGTTAGGAATATGACATAAAAATATGGTGCATACTACCTAATCTCAGTATTTGGGTGCCCTGGCCAGGTATTCAATTATTGAAGATAAGGTTGTTGGTATGTATGCCCTGAGAGCCAATCATGGGATGATTGGTGGTATACATTAAGATTGATTTGATAAACATCAAAGGCAAGCTTCCAATTCTTTCTGGTTTAGTCATATGAGATAATGATAGAATAGATTGAATGTCTAAAGAATGACAATACTCAATGACGTATGCTTTTAGGTTAAGAACCTGAACGATGAGATCATATGGATGCTAAGAGTATGTACATTCTTATTTTGTCCCTAGTCAGATGTCATTGTGGAAGGTAGATAGACAGCAATGACACACAAGACTAGATTGTGGTGTTGGTTGATGACAGAATCTCATTAGTCATGATATGGAGATATCAAACCAAACATATAGGTACTTATTAGAGAACAAGTGTACTGGACAAACCCACTGTGAGTTTGACACATGGAACCATGAGTCAATTCTCACAGTGATGGTGGTTAGTGTGATTCTTTCACCTGAAATCACTACACTCAACACATTTCGTTGGGCACACTTTGACATCATCAAACACATTCCTGAAACATGGGTTGTAATAAAGGTGATGATTGGGTGGCTTTGACACATGGGGCTTTTTAGGGGTGAGTGATAGATATGGGATTTGTCCCTCCTGAGGGAGTTTGATATCCATGGCCACTTGATGAGTAGGATTGAGATAGGCGTGCATGCATGTGTGAATTGGTATGTGATATTGATGTCATACATATCTCCTCCAATCTACTCTGAGATCAAGAAAGTGAATGAACGTTGACAGGATGACTGTTCCATGCCTCGAGTTCATTCGGGATATCAGTGATAAAGGAATTATACATTCACTGTAACACCATTAACAGATTGTAGGATTGAAAGTTGCTCTCCAACTTTCTATTTCACTTGGGTAGCACTGGTGTGTGACTAGGCACCGTTCTTTGCTTGTGAAGTCATAAGTGTTATGGACTTTCACTGCCAACGTGAAATGGACCTGTAGGGTCACACACATAGGATTTAACCTGGAAGAGGAGTTTATCCACAAACGATGTTTAGATTGATTACTAAAGGATTTTAGTAGTTCAATTAAACACTCAATCAATTGATAGTCCAGTATCACAGTGTTCAAGGTGTTGGACCGATTGACTAGAGTATCAGATTGATTAAAACCGCAATTGACTGATTTTGCACAGTCTGCACTTCCAACCGACCGGCTCATGTGATGAACCTATCGGCTCAGGTTGGTGAACCAATCGGCTCAACTGGTGAGATGATCGGATCATGTGTCATGAAATGATCGGCTCAATTGTTGAACCAGTCGATTCGAGGACCAACTGAGATCGTTTGGAAAATTAGAAGACTATTTTGCAAATACAATTTGTTTCACTTCTACAAATTCAATTTGGACAAGGATTAATATTTGATTAATCAGAAATGAATATGAAAGTCAATTTGAGTTGGATCAGGACCACGAGCCGATCGACTCAGGCATGAACCGATCGGCTCAGAGCACCAGACGATCGGCTCAGGTCCCAAACGATCGGCTCAGGGCCCGAAATGATTGTTTTAGGGTGTGAACCGATCGGTTCAGCTGGCACAATTTGTTGTTTTGTGGAAAATCTCAAATCCTTCTACTCTTGATATAATCCCACATCTCGCGGTAGCGAACCCTATCCCATGACCCTCCTATGTATAGGGGTAGTGGGGTCTTCTCAGGAACAACAGAAACTCAGAACACCTGTTGTTCTGTAAAGTTGTCGTTCTCTCTGGTTGCGGTAACCGATAGAGCCCGAGCAAGTGCTACCCGATAAGGGAGGCACAACAAGGGAAAGACAACTGTAGAAAAGCAACTGGATGCAAGAGAGTGTGTCGGTGACTAGTACGCCGACAGGAGGGTGTGACTCCTTTCGATTCCTTGTAGGACAAGGAGATCGGAGTTCCAGGTGGTCTGTGTGGACTACTTCAGAGGTGGGAGACTTCTACCGCTCAGAGGATAACTGTCAATCCTGACAGTCCCAGTGAGATCAGGAGCTGCACATACACCATCCAAGACCAGAGGTGAAGACCACGCAAGCTGTGAGGTAATGTCGCCGAGCAAGCCTTGGGACAAGGTATGCCTCTACAAACCATCCTTCCTATTGTATAGACGTTGACGCGATTCCTTTATTCTGGGTTTGGGAGAAGAAATTTTTTGTTTCTGCTGCCTTCTCTGTCTCCCCTAAAACCCAACAGTGGTATCAGAGCCACGTCAACTGCTCTATACTTTAGGATTATTGATATGATCGATTTTGGTTTGTCACCTTTATTTATTGCATACGATGCGAATAAAATTGGCTTTTTGCATGTCCAATCCTAAATCCACAAATCCCAATATACATATATGATATGTAATATGAATGCACTCGATATGTGTCACCCTTAAACGAGTTTTGTGGTGGATGTATAGTGTGGTTATGGCCAATAAACCCTATGTATGTGTTCTTGGTTGAATGTGGTTGCTTGCATCTCGGTCTGCGCACTGAATCCCTATCTCCTATTCCTGATGTAACTCGAGATTTCTTTCCTACCTTTGCTCCCCCTGAATGTAACTCAGGGTTTCCCAATTCAAATGTAAAATAGGATAGATCTTTTATTTCCTATTATGTTAAAGAACGGAGGACATCTGACGACAACTGAGACGATCGGTTCAAGGCGTGAACTGATCGGTTGGTGTTCCAGATGATCGATTCAAGGCGTGAACTGATCGGTTGGCGATTCAGACAACCTGCTCGAGGAGCAAGATGATCGAATGGCGACCATGAGGAGATCCACGATGACCAGGCGAACCGATCGGTTGGAGGAGCCAACTGATTGACTGCTGGCACTGAGACGACCGGCCAGAGCGAGCAGGTCATTCATGTGATGAGTTGATCAACTCAGATGACTATAGCACTTCATCATGGATAGGTTGCATGTGATTTGGACCTAGACGACCGTGATTCCTCTTGGCTCAAGGAATCACATTAGGATGGCCATAATCATTGCTTTTATCATTTCGCATGTTTTCTGTGGTATATAGCATGTATATGATACATACTATATATTGTGGTGATTGGATATGTATATGTACCTATAAAAACCAAATCCCTCATTAAATATTAAAGTTTTAGATGCCTTCCAAATGTGGCACACATGAAAAGCTTGATCGGCCAAGTGTGGGCACGCCCTAGCGTGGTACACCGTCTATCTCGTAGAAGCGTGAAGGATGGATATGTGGGTCTGCCCTAGTAGGGTGCATATTCATCGTGTTGGCTATGGGTCGGACTTAACAAGGTGACCTAGATAGGATCTAGCACCTTGAGGCATGGAGGTGATCATTGCAAGGAGTTGCATATGACATCTTTCAAGAGTTGCATATGATGCAATTGGCAAAAGTTGCCTACCTGGAAGATCTAAGTTGTGGGTGACAGCCCTAGTTGGTCCATGACTCAGAGGATTTTAGGATCTTGACCCACTAGAAGATTGTACGCTGCAATCTTCCGAATTGATTGTGAGGGCTATCAATTTGAACAAAAATAGTGGGAGCGATAATTAATTAAAGTCCTAATTATATCATCAACCTTTCAAATCAATCAAATAAGTCAAAATTGAGTTTTGGACTAAATTGAATATATTTCCTTTTGTAGTATAAATGACAACAAACAACAATCACTTTTTGTTGTGATCGGTCCTTGGAAAGGACAAGATGAATGGGACTAACTTCCCTGACTGGTTTAGGACATTGAGAATTGTTCTCACTCAAGAGAAAAAGCTCTATGTCCTGGATACTCCAGCTCCAGAGGAACCTGCTCCTACCGCACCAAGGGCAGAAAGGGATGCTTATAAGAAGCATTCTGATGATGCCATTGATGCAAAGTGCTTGATGTTGTGTTCCATGAACCACGAGTTGCAGAGACAACATGAGAACATGGATGTCATTGAGATGATTCAGCATCTCAAGAACATGTATGAAGATCAAGCACGACAAGAGAGATATGATGTCTCCAGGGCACTGTTCAAGTGTGTCATGACGGAAGGAGATCCAGTTGGTCCTCACACACTCAAAATGATTGGGTATGTGGAGAACCTGACAAGACTGGGATTTCATCTGAGCCAAGAATTGGCTACTGACGTGATACTACAGTCGTTGCCAGAATCCTACAGTCAGTTTGTGAAGAACTACAACATGAACAACTTTGACAAGCCGTTGACAGAGTTGTTGGGCATGTTGAGGACAGCCGAGACACAAATGAAGAAGGACAAACCTAAGTCTGTGATGATGAGAAGAAACAAGAAAGGCAAGTCCAAGCACAAGGGCAAAGGCAAGGCTAAGAAGGTTCTGATGCTAGCCAGCAGCCCAAGTCGTCTTCAACACTCAAGGCCAAGGGAGGCGTGACTAAGAGAGGCAATTGTCACCATTTTCAAAAGCCAAGACATTGGAAAAGGAATTGTCCACTCTATCTGGAAGAACTAAAGAAGAAGGAGGCGATAGACGTCTCCACCTAAAGGTGTCATGAAATAAACTTGTAACTTTTTTTGTAGGTATATGATACCGAGATATAAAATGTAAAGCACTCAATAAATGGGGCAAGTGTTGCCGCCATAGATAGGAGTACTTTAGTTTATTTTCAGTTCTGAAGGAATGTAATAGAGTTATGAACTGCTATTTCATTTTGTCAATGGATAGGAACACCTTAATTTTTGCATATTGTATGACAATGATGGCAATTAATAAAGTTGATGTTTCAATCTTTGTGGCAATGCCTTATTTATCTTGTGGTACTTGGTATGCATAAGATAAAATGATACCTAAAAGTTATTAATAACTCAAACAATCAAATTAAGCATAAATCATGAGAAATTCATTTCTAGTTTCCATATGATGGATAAACCTAGACTCTTTTGGTTAGAGAACCAGTAAGAGACGTGAATCTCTTAGACATGTTTAATCAATCTTCACTAGTGGTAGTGGGAGAATGATTATCCTATTAGGTATGATACATGTGATGTATTTACATACCTATTAGACTTAATGCTAGTACTTCAATTGGTGTTTAGAGAAATACCAATATGAATATCTTGAAGTGTTCAAGAATATCATAGATGAAGTACGAATTTGGTAAAGTGTTAATTCTTGATGAGATCAATGAATGAAATACTTAAACCAAATGTTTGAGATCCTTATGAGTGATTATGATAGTGTATCATAGTGAACTCATGATTGAGGCATGGTGATGTCTAAATCAACAAGGAGTCATACTCTAAGGAGTTAGAGGATGATTATCAAATAACTTATTTCTTCGTAAATAAAGAATACCCCACACTAATAAAGTATATTAAGAATCACAAAGAGTTGTGAGTTCTTATATCCTTAACAGATACACCTCAAATATCTATATGATGAGTTGGTAATGTGATGAATCAACTATCTAGATAAATATGAGGAACCATATTTTGAGTTATGGTTTATGACCATTACATCCTAAATGACTTCCATGTTAACCATAAGGCATGACCTTGATGGTAGCACCCATTGGGATGAAATACATAAGTGCAAATGAGTCTTAAGTGTTAAGACACATGGATGACATTTTGAGAAGGATGATGCTTGTTGATTGCAACTTAATGCTAAGAAATTTGACATACGGATACTAAAACCGCATTCCTATGAGGAATAAAACAAGGATGTGTACGTGACACAACCTATAAGGTTTATGAATTCATTAATGCAAATAAAGTTTATAAGTTACAATGGACTAATCAATGTGATTGATTGAGTACAAGCAACTCAAAACTGTGATCTTTACTTTGATAGTATAGTCAAAGGGTTTGACTGATACGACAAAGATAAAGAAAGATCTATGATTTAGTGGGAGCGTATTCACATTCCACATGTTAATGTGAAATGAAATGGTCTAGAATGGAAATCCAAAGTGGAAATTATCTTTAGGGAAGATAGAGATGTTTCCTATGATATAGGAATAGAGATCTATAGAGATAGTTCTAAAAAACCTCTTGACCTGAAAAGGGAAAGCATACATTGGCAATCTATACTGAAGGGTTCAGTGTGCACAAATTTAGTGGGAGAAAAACTAGTCCATGCTACATGGAGTTAGTATCCCAAGGCCAAGTGTCCAATTCTTATGAAGAATGGGAACACTAAGAATTGATATGGATCTATCATGTATGTGATCATCCCTTATCTTGCATGAATAGGACATAGGAAGAATAAAATGCATTCATCATCTTGTATGAAGGACATGATAATATGATGTGCTCATCCTGATAACTCGTATGTGGGACATGACGAGTGGATGTCTGTCTAGTTCCAGTAAGGGTTACTGGAATACCATAAGAACTTGATAAGCACTTGAGAAGTACTAGTTCTATGGAAATAAGGAAGAGTTCACTGTAAAGAGTTACACTGATGCGAACTTCCGAAAAGGACATAAGATTAATCACAAAATATTGAGAGATATATAAAAGTGAATGTTTGTTGATAGAAATGTTCCACTAAAGTCGTTTTAAAAGGAAATGTCGAGTATCGTGTGTTAGTGAACATCAGTGGATACTATATGGATCTGGAAGTTCATAGAGATGAACTTATAGATATTCCAGTCATTGATGACAAGTTAGGAGCGCTTGGTCATGCAATGTGGCTAAAGGAATACTAGATCGCATATTACGCAACTCCATCTCATACGTGTGACGTACAACAAAGAGATGAGAGACATGCAATTAATACCGACTTTGGCAAGGTGTTGCCATAACTCACTACGTTGGCACTAGAGAATAGTAACATGTGGGACATGTTTGAAGATCACTATGAATATGATTCAATGGTAATTGGCTCACAGTGCAAGTGGGAGTCTGTTGGTATGTATGCCCAGAGAGTCAATCATGGGATGATTGGTGGGATACATTAAGATTGATTTGATAAACATCAAAGGAAAGCTTCCAATTCAATCTGGTTTAGTCATATGAGATAATGATAGAATAGATTGAATGTCTAAATAATGACTGTACTCAATGACGTATGCTTTCAGGTTAAGGACCTGAACGATGAGATCATACAGATGCTAAGAGTTTGTACATTCTTATTTTGTCCCTAGTCGGATGTCATTGTGGAAGGTAGATAGACAACAATGACACACAAGAGTAGATTGTGGTTTTGGTTGATGACATAATCTCATTAGTTATGATAGAGATATATCAAACCAAACACATAGGTACTTGTTAGAGAACAAGTGTACTAGACAAACCCACCATGAGTTTGATACATGGAACCATGACATGGTAGTCACAGTCAGTTCTCACAGTGATGGTGGTGAGTGTGATTCTTTGGCCTGAAATCACTACACTCAACACATGTCATTGGGCAAACTTTGACATCATAAAACACAGTCCTGAAACATGAGTTGTTATAAAGGTGATTATTGGGTGGCTTTAACACATGGGGCTTTTGAGGGGTGAGTGATAGATATGGGATTTGTCCCTCCTGAGGGAGTTTGATATCCATGGCCACTTGATGAGTAGGATTGAGATAGGCCTGCATGCATGTATGAATCAATATGTGATATTGATGTCATACATATCTCCTCCAATCTACTCTGAGATTAAGAAAGTGAATGAACGTTGACAGGATGATTGTTCCATGCCTCAAGTTCATTCGGGATATCAGTGACAAAGGAATTATACATTCACTGTAACACCATTCAAAGATTGTAGGATTGAAAGTTGTTCTCCAACTTTCTATTTCACTTGGGTAGCACTGATGTGTGACTAGGCACCACTCTTTTCTTGTGAAGTCATAAGTGTTATGGACTTTCACTGCCAACATGAAATGGACCTGCAGGATCACACACATAGCATTTAACCTAGAAGAGGAGTTTATCCACAAATGATTTTTAGATTGATTACTAAAGGAGTTTAGTAGTTCAATTAAACACTCAATCAATTGATAGCTCAATCTCATAGTGTTCAAGGTGTTGGACCGATTGATTAGAGTATCAGATTGATTGAAACTACAATTGACTGATTTTGCACAGTCTGCACTTCCAACTGATCGACTCATGTGATGAACTGATCGGCTCAGGTTGGTGAACCGATCGGCTCATGTGTCATGAAACGATCAGCTCAATTGTTGAACCGATCTATTCGAGGACCAACTGAGATCGTTTGGAAAATTAGAAGACTATTTTGAAAATACAATTTGTTTCACTTGTACAAATTTGATTTGGACAAGGATTAATATTTGATTAATCAGAAATGAATATGAAAGTCAATTTGAGTTGGATCAAGACCAAGAACTGATCGGCTCAGGCATGAACCGATCGGCTCAGAGCACCAGACGATCGACTCAGGTCCCAAACGATCGTTTCAGGGTGTGAATTGATCGGTTAATCTGGCGTAGTTAATTGTTTTGTGGAAAATCTCAAATCCTTCTATTATTTCTATAATCCCACATTGCCTGGGGTAGAGAACCTTATCCCATGACCCTCCTATACATATAGGGGTATTGGGGGCTTCTCAGGAACAACAACAACTCAGAACACTAGTTGCTCTGTAAAGTTGTTGTTCTCTCTGGTTGTGGTAACCGAGAGAGCCCAAGCAAGTGCTACCTGATAAGGGAGGTACAACAAAGGAAAGACAACTGCAGAAAAGCAACTGGTTGCAGGAGAGTGTATCGGTTACTAGTACGCCGACAGGAGGGTGTGACTCCTTCTGATTCCTTGTGGGATAAGGAGATTGGAGTTCTAGGTGGTCCGTGTGGACTACTTCAGAGGCGGGAGACTTCTGCCGCTCAGAGGACAACTGTCAATCTTGACAGTCCCAGTGAGACCAGGAGCTACACAGACACCGTCCAAGACCGGAGGTGAAGACCGCACAATTCGTGTGGTAACGTTGCCAAGCAAGCCTCGGGAAAAGGTATGCCTCTCTACAAACCATCCTTCCTATTGTATAGATGTTGACATGATTCCTTTATTCTGGGTTTGGGAGAAGAAAAATTTTGTTTCCGCTACCTTCTCTGTCTCCCCTAAAACCCAACAAAGGTAAGTATGGATGTCACACCCGCATCCCATGATTACCACTAATAATTAGATTAGGGCATAATTTAGATGAAATATCTGCCATATTTTTTTTCTTTGTAAATATATTATAATAACACTTACTGAACGATAAGTCTTGATTAAACATAACAACAAGATACAACATAACTTGTCTTATTACATAGAAGCAAGAGTTTCACACTTAATATACATCATTTACATTACATTTCAAACTTCTCTCGTTTCTCACTCTTTCAATCCCAGGATCCAGGGGAAGGATAAGAGAGCCTCTAACTATTCTAACTACTCTTCTTTCAAGACCTCTGAGCTAATCTTGATTAAAGTTGGCTTCCAACACCATGAGAAGAGCTCACTCTTTACCTGAATTGTTCAGTAGGTTGGTGAGCTACTGGCTCAGTGAGTAGAGAATCAACAGGTAACCAAAATATTTATGATGTTTACAAGTGATAGAACTTAAATGCAATCAAGTAAGCATGGCAATTTAGAACTGTGATTCATTCAGCATGGAAGTTTAAAACTGTAATTCACTCAGCATGGCATTAGTACAGATATTGAATGTAATAAAAGGATAACCTAACTAATTACATTATTTCAAATCCAGTTATTATGCCTTTGGACCCAAATGAGGTGTACCACAACATGTGGAAGTATTGCAGCAAGCTACGATCTCATTGTATAAGACTTAGAAGCATGTCTGGGTTCCTAAGTCTTTAATTTCAATACCATGTCTACAGCTGGCATCGGCACGTCTACCTCTCGACGGCTAATGGGAGCGGCCGGATATCTCAGACTCCACCTCTCAACCTGGGTACTCAGGCGGTGAGTCAAAGCCCTCAAGCTTAAAGTGCATCAGTCGACCTACCGACCACTGATTACTACAACATATAGCACATGTACCACTGGCGTTCCTGGTTGTTGTTGGGTACCACACAACTGTAAGGAGTTTGCCCTACTGGTCAAACCCCCGCACCCTACTGGTACACTCTGGCTTACCTCGATCTGGACTATCTCCAGTCGGGAAACTGTTTCCTCCCAACAACACATGCCTCATCTTGTGAGGATTCTACAGTGCCCATGGTATCTAATGTCTAGTGATGATTAGTTAATATAGTAGGCATCATCATTGTAGCTAATGATTATCCTATTTCTAAGAATTAACTGTCTTGCATTTAAATAATAAATCACTAAACAATTTTCATATATTTCACAACCATACTCCAACTCTTAAAACATGAACTAGGGAACCTTGTCTTTCCGATGCCTCAATTTACACATTCATCACCTGTCGAATCATGACAATTCATAAGACAACTTTCAACATGGTAATACATCACTATTAATATGATTAATAAAGCATTTCAACTACTGATTTTCACCACATATGTTTATTCAAGCATCACAAATATCATACATCAAGAATCAAACAATGGATACTATTATTTGAATTGATATGCTTTAAATCAAGGTTAAGAGATGATTATCTACTCATAGAATTCGTCCAAGATCACTGATCTTAGCCCTTTCACCAACTAATCTCGGATCTTAGCTCACACAAGACAAGATCAAGCTTTAAACCTCAAGATCTCATTCAAAACAACCCCTTTAATGTGTTTCTGGGCCCTAAAGAGGATCTCTTGTAGGTAGAAGATAAGATCGAAGGTTAATCTAAACCATAAAACTGTTGTATTATGGATCTCGAATAAGGGAAACTGAAAGGAAGAATCAAGGATTAAAACTACTTACCAAGTCGGATTTATACCAACCCCTTTTGATTTCTACTATTCTTAAGGTTCTTCCCAAAAAATTGCCCTCCATGTCGCCTCTTGTAGAAAAAGTGGTATGGGATGATAGAGGATCGAATTGTGGTTCCAACGTACTTCGTTTCATTGAAAATGGATAAGTATTGCTTAAGATATGATCGTTTTATGATTAGTTGTTCTTGGTGGCATCGGTCGCGGTTGCGGTGTCGACGCAACGTCGTGGTCGCTGTGTCGACGCAGCATCGTGGGTCACAGTGTAGACCGCGGTCACAGTGTTGATGCAGCATCGCAGGTCATGGTCAACGCAGCGTCGTGGGTCACGCAGTCTCGACACAGTGTCAGTCGCGGTGTCGACCACAGTCGCGGTGCTCAATATATGTTTACTAAAAATGACATAACTCACTCATTTTAACTCTAATTTATTTCATTCTTTTTTGATGGATTCGTAATTGAATTCTTTAAAATCCCACCATATTATTTTGATAATATAATCAATGAAAAATCATTTATTAATTATTTCCTCCAATGTCATTAACTTTCTTCTTGCACACATGTATGGGTCAATGCTATGTTAACCCCAACTCAGATCTTTATAGTATGCTTAACTCATGATTATGAGTTTCCCAAACAAGTATTTAAGGTCACTAAGGTTAATATAAAGTAAAAATAGAATATTAATAGCAAAAACATGACAAGCATTAAGATTATTATAAATCTCTAGGATTACCAGCAAAGTTAGGAACGAGTTGTAACAATTTTCCCCCTCTAATAAAAATTTTGTCTCAAAATTTCTAAAAGAGAAAAGGATACTTGTTAAACATCTTTGTCTCCACTTCCCAGGTATCTTCTTCTACACCATGATTCCTCAAAAGAACCTTTACTAGAGGTATCTCTCTTTTTAAGCTTTCAAATTCTACGATCTAGAATTTGAATTGTTCCTTCAATATAAGTGATATCCTCTCTCAACTGTATAGGATCTGGATCTACAATCCTTTCTATACCAGGATGGTACTTCTTCAACATCGATACATGAAACAAATTGTGTAAATTGGCTAACTCCAATTTATATGCAACTGATCCAATTCTTTGAACGATTGGATAGGGACCCATGTATCTAAGAGTTAGTTTGCCTCGCTTTCCAAATCTTAGCACACCTTTCCATGGTGAAAATTTCAAATAAACCTCATCCCCAACCTCAATTGAAGTGGCCTACGCCTTTTATCTGCATAGATTTTCTGTCTGTCCTGAGCTGTCTTCAACTTTTGTCTGATCACATGTATCTTTTCTGTGGTTTCTTCCACCAACTCTGGGCCTAAATTTTGCCTTTCTCCAACTTCATACCAACAAATTGGAGATCTACATTTTCTTCCATACAAGGCTTCATAAGGGGCCATGCCTAAGCTAGAATGGTGATTGTTGTTATAGGCGGACTCCATTAGACTGAGATGATCATCTCAACTACCACTTAACTGCAAAACACATGCTCTTAGCATATCCTCCAGGGTCTGAATTGTCCTCTCTGACTGTCCATCTGTCTGAGGATGAAAGGTTGTGCTAAATTTCAGCTTTGTTCCCAAGGAACGTTGCAATTGATTCCAAAGCCTGGATGTAAATTTAGGATCTCTATCAGATATTATAGAAATAGGTATTCCATGCAATCTGACTACCTCATCTATATAGACCTTGGCTAACTTTGGTGTATCCCATGTTGTCTTAATTGGTAGAAAGTGAGAAGACTTTGTTAGCCTATCTACTATTACCCAAACTGAGTCAAAATCACGTGGTGTCCTAGGTAATCCAACCACAAAATCCATGGTGATATGCCCCCACTTCCATTCAGGAATAGGAAGTGATTGCAGAGTACCTGCCGACTTCTGATGTTCAACCTTGACTTGTTGGCATACATCACACTTAGCCACATACTCAGTCACCTCCCTCTTCATACCTAACCACCAATAAAACTCCTTAAGGTTTCTATACATCTTTGTGTTATCTGGATGCATTGCATACATAGAAGAATGATCTACCTCAAGTATCTGCTTCTTTAGCTCAGTGTCATCTGGCACACACAATCTGTCATGTAGATACAACAACCCATCATTTGAAAATCTAAACTCTGATATCTTTCCTTTTTTCATATCATGCATGATATGTTGCAATTCTCTATCACTATGCTGAAGCTCCTGGATCTAATCATAAAATGTAGGTCTAACCTACATCCGTGCAATCAGTCCACCTTGATCAGACACATTTAGATCCAAATTCATCTCTCTCATCTTAACTAATATGTCTCTTTTTACACATGCCATTGAAAACATTTCCACATACGATGTTGACTTTCTACTCAGAGCATCTGCTACTACATTGGCCTTTCTAGGATGATAATCAATAGTGACATAATAATCCTTTATAATCTCCGACCATCTGTGTTGTCTCAGATTGAGATTCCTTTGTGTGAAAATATACTTTAGACTTTTATGATCAGTAAAGACCTGACACGATTCACCATATTGATAATGATGCCATGTATTTAGAGCATGCACTACTGCTGCCAACTCAAGATCATGTGTTGGATAGTTCTCTTCATTCTTCTTAAGTTGTCTAGAAGCATAGGCCACCACTTTCCCTTCTTGCATAAGAACACATCCCAAACCTCTCCTGGACGCATCATAGAAAACCACATATCCCTTATATCTACCTCTGGTAATATCAAGACTGGTATTGTAGTTAACCTCTTCTTTAAAATTTGGAAACTTTTCTCACATGACTCAGACCAAACAAAAGGTACATCCTTCCTTGTTAAGTGTGTAACAGACACTGCTATTGCACAAAAGTTTCTTATAAACCTCCTGTAATACCCTGCTAAACCTAGGAAACTTCTGATCTCAGTAGGGGTCATAGGTTGCTCCCACTGAAAAACATATTCTACCTTCTTAGGGTCAATGCTAACTCCTTCTCCTAATATAACATGTCCAAGAAAAGATACTTCAGCCAACCAAAGCTCACATTTGCTAAACTTAGCATAAAGCTGATGTTGCCTTAACAATGTAGGGCTATCCTTAGATGTTTCTCATGTTGTTCTGCATCTTTAGAATATATAAGGATGTCATCTATAAACACTACTATGGATTGATCTAAGTATGGTCTGAAAACCCTATTCATCATATCCATAAAGGCTGTAGGGGCATTTGTCAATCCAAAAGACATAACTACAAACTCATAGTGCCCATACCTCGTTGTAAATGTTGACTTAGGTACATCAGATGCCTTTATCCTTAGCTGATGATAACCTGGCCTGAGATCTATCTTTGAAAAGATTGTTGCCTCACGGAGTTGATCAAATAGGTCTTCAATCCTAGGCAAAGGATATTTATTCTTAATTGTTATCTTATTCATTTGTTTGTAGTCTATACATAACCGCATGGTTCCATCCTTCTTTTTCACAAACAGTACTGGAGCTCCAAAAGGTGATGTACTGGTTTGAATAAATCCTTTATTAAACAACTCATGTAATTGATATTTCAATTACTTTAACTCCCCAGGTGCCATTCTATAGGTAGGTAATGCTACTGGATGGCTACTAGGTAAAGTGTGTATCTCAAAGTCAATATCTCTTTCAGGTGGTAAACTTGGTAACCCATCAGGGAAGACATCTAAAAACTCACATACTACTGGAATATCTTCTAGACTGACTGCTCTTTTCTCTTCCCTAGCATCCACCACATGTGCTAAAAAGGCCTCACACCCCTTTCTCATCTTATCAGCTACAGTAGCTGATACAATATATGTGGGCAAGACTTTTCTATCTCCGGTAAAGACACATGAAAAACCACCTTGTTGAAAGATAGCTTCTTTCTTCCAACAATCTAACTGGACATGATATGTCTCAAGGCAGTCCATACCCAAAATAATTTGAAAAGAATTAATATCTAAGGGTATGAGATTAACTACTATTGTATACCCACTAAAACTTAACAGACATCCAGGACATACTTCTGTCAAAACTGAGCATTCACCTAGTAGAACTTTTAACAACAGCTCATAAGATAAATCCTAGGTTATAAGTTTTAGTCCACTAACTATCGATCTTTGAATGAAATAATATGTTGCACCAGGATCTATTAATACTATAACAGAAATGTTGTTAAAGAGAAGCATCTCACCTATCACAACTCTGGGTGAAACTACACCTTTAGATGGTGTAATTGAGAAGAAGCATCCAGTAGCTCTCCCTCTACCACATTGTCCTTGCTGTCCACTACTGGTACTAGGTGCTCCCCCTCTAGAACGTAAAGCCACTGAAGAAATTGCCCCTTTAACTGGATCCTGCCTCTGTGGAGTCTGAAACTATAATTGTGAACCTTGTTTTGAAACATATTGAAGTTTTGGGCAGTCCCTTTTTATATGTCCCAGCTGTCCACAATGAAAATATATTGGAGCGTTAGTTCCCCAACACTGACTAGAATGTTCCCTACCGCAATTATCACATATGGATGCATCATGTATCTTTGGTCCTGTCACTGACACTGAAGATCTTTAAGACCTAGTTGGAGGTGTCCATGTAGACTGTGTATTCCATCTACCGAAATTGGGCCTTCCTCTACTTGGTGAAAACCTGGATCCTTGTCTCCCAAAACAGTCAAGTCATCGTCCTGTCTTAGAAAAGAAACCACCACCTCCTCTGTATCCACCACTGCTTTGTCCCCCTCTAATAAAGTCTCCAGATCTTTTCTTACTCTTAGACTGCTTATCAGCATTAACTGACTCTTCTACACATCTCGCTGCTTCCACATATTCCCCAAAGTTTTCTCTATCTCTTCGACCAATGGTTGACACTGTGTGTCTAATCTCTGATCTTAATCCTTTTTTAAATATTCTACACTTTTCTACATCATCAGGCACAAGTTGCAGACAGAAATTTGCCAACCTTGGGAAATATGCCTCGTATTCACCAATTATCATACTTCCTTGTCTGATATTCTCCAACTGTTTAATCTTATCACTTAGGAAGGTAGGAGGAAAATACTTAAGGTGAAATTCATCCACAAATTCCTTCCAGGTCATCTCTGCATTTCTCCTTTTATCTTCCACTCCTCGCCACCACAACTCAGCATCTCCCTTGAGTAAATAGACTACATGATTGATTTTCTTATCTTTTGATAATTGCATTAGGCAAAAGACCTTTTCAAGTTGTCGAAGCCACACCTCCCCCACATCTAGATCTGTTGTTCCAAAAAATTCAGTTCCACCAAGCTTCTTCACCAACTCATAGGATCTCATCAGATCCTCACTAGAAGATGAAGACTTCCTGTCCATCTTGTATTTTTCTTTTGTCTCCAAAAAAATACGATACATCCATGTTGCCTCATTACCCTCTTCACCTTGAGCCATTGCTCGAGGGTAAGGGCCGTAATGGCTCTCAGCATTTTCTTCACCATGTGCACATCCTCTTCCTTCCATCTGCATATCCATAACAGAACACATCTGTTAGAAAATTATAGTTCAAAGAGGAAAACATCCTAATCCTATTGGTCTCTTATCACCCCTGTCCCAAACCTAAATTCATTTTAGGTTCAACCTATGCTCTGATACCAAAGTTGTCACACCCGCATCCCATGATTACCACTAATCATGAGATTAGGACATAATTTAGATGAAATATCCACCATATTTTTTTCCTTTCAGAATATATTATAATAACACTTACTGAATGATAAGTATTGATTAAACATAACAATAAGATACAACAGAACTTGTCTTATTACATAGAAGCAAGAGTTTCATACTTAATATACATCATGTATATTACATTTCAAACTTCTCTCTTTTCTCACTCTTTCTATCCCAGGATCCAGGGGACAGATAAGAGACCCTCTAACTATTATAACTACTCTTCTTTCAAGACCTCTGAGCTAATCTTGATTAAAGTTGGCTTCTGACTCCTCAGGAAGAGCTAATCCTTTACCTAAAAAATTGTTCAGTAGGTTGGTGAGATACTGGCTCAGTGAGTAGAGAATCAATAGGTAACCAAGATATTTATGATGTTTACAAGTAATAGAACTTAAATGCAATCATGTAAGCATGGAAGTTTAGAACTGTAATTCATTCAGCATGACAGTTTAAAATTTAATTTACTCAGCATGGTAGTAGTACAGATATTGAATGTAATAAAAGGATAACCTAACTAATTACATTATTTCAAATCTAGTTATTATGCCTTTGGACCCACATGAGGTGTACCACAACATGTGGAAGTATTGCAGTAAGCTACGATCTCATTGTACAAGACTTAGAAGCATGCTCGGGTTCCTAAGTCTTTAATTTCAATATCATGTCTGTAGTCGGAATCCGCACGTCTGCCTCTCGGCGGCTAATGGGAGTAGTCAGATATCTCAGACTCCACCTCTCAACCTGGGTCCTCAGGCGGTGAGTCAAAGCCCTCAGGCTTAAAGTGCATCATTGGACCTACCGACCACTGATTACTACATCATATAGCACAAGTACCATCGGCATTCCCAGTTAGTGTTGGGTACCACACAACTATAAGGAGTTTGCCCTATTAGTCAAAACCCCACACCCTACTGGTACGCTCCGGCTTACCTCGATCTGGACTATCTCTAGTCGGGAAACTATTTCCTCCCCATAGCACAAGCCTCATCCTGTGAGGATTCCACAGTGCCCATGGCATCTAATGTCTAGTGATGATTAGTTAATATAATAGGCATCATCATCGTAGCTAATGATTATCCTATTTCTAAGAATTAACTGTCTTGCATTTAAATAATAAATCACTAAATAGTAGTCATATATTTCGCAACCATACTCCAACTCTTAAAACATGAACTAGGGCACTCTATCTTTCTGGTGCCTCAATTTACACATTCATCACCTATCAAATCACAACAATTCACAAGACAATTTTCAACATGGTAATACATCACTATTAATATGATTAATAAAGCATTTCAACTGCTGATTTTAACCACATATGTTTATTCAAGCATCCTAAATATCATACAAAAATAATCAAACACTAGATACTGTTATTTGAATTGATATGCTTTAAATCAAGGTTAAGAGATGATTATCTACTCACATAATTCGTCCAAGATCACTGATCTTAGCCCTTTCTCCAACTAATCTTGGATCTTAGCTCACATAAGACAAGATCAAGCTTTAAACCTCAAGATCTCATTCAAAACAACCCCTTTAATGTGTTTTTGGGCCCTAAAGAGGATCTGTTGTAGGTAGAAGATAAGATCAGAGGTTAATCCAAACCTTAAAATTGTTGGATTAGGGATCTCGAGCAAGGGAAACTAAAAGAAGGAAGAATCAAGGATTAAAACTACTTACCAAGTCAGATTTATACCAACCCCTTTTGATTTATTCTATTCTTAACGTTCTTCCCCAAAAATCTCCCCAAAAATCGCCCTCCAAGTCACCCTCTCATAGAGCAAGTGGTCTGGGATGATATAGGATCAAATCACAGTTCCAACGCATTTTGTTTTGTTGAAAACAGATAAGTATTGCTCGAGATATGATCGTTTTATGATTGGCTGTTCTTGGCGGTGTCGATCGCGGTCGCGGTGTCGATGCAGCATCGCGGTCGTGGTGTCAACACAACATCACGGGTCATAGTGTAGACCACGGTCGCAGTGTCGATGCAGCATTACGGGTAACGGTCGACGCAGTGTCGCGGGTAGCGGTGTTGACCGTGGTCGCGATGCTCAGTATATGTTTACTCAAAATGGCATAACTCACTCATTTTATCTCCGATTTGGTTCATTATTTTTTTTTTGGATTTATAATTGAAATATATAAAACACTACCATATTATTTTTATAATATAATTAATGAAAAATCATTTATTAATTATCTCCTCCAATGTCATTAACTTTCTTCTTGCACACATGTATGGGTCAATGCTATGTTAACCCCAACTCATATCTTTATAGTATTCTTAAGTCATGATTATGAGTTTCCCAAACAAGTATTTAAGGTCACTAAGGTTAATATAAAGCACAAAATATAATATTACTAGCAAAAACATGACAAGCATTAAAATTATCTTAAATCTCTAGGATTACCAGCAAAGTTTGGAACAGGTCGTAACAATGGACCTCTTAGATTGTTATCTTTCTGATTACTCTGATCAAGTAGACATTTTGAGACAATCTAAAGATCATAACAAATAATAAATCATGGTATGAATATCTCAATCCTATCTTAAAGAAGATGGGAATTGCATCATAATCTATAAAAACTTGAATGTTTGGTAACTATAAGAGAAAGATACAACACCATGAAATCTAAATCTGAATACAAATAAAGAAAAGAGGAGTTCTTGAAGATGTGATTCAATAAGAAAATAAAGTAAAAGATAGATAAGTCTATGCTTATAAAGTGATTCAAGGTATGAAATCCACATAAGATGGAGAGAACTCCAATGATAAGAATATAATTTGAAGATAAATGAGAACAATGACAAAGGATTAAGGTGGAACCTGAGTTAATCTCATACCAACCTATGTGTGTAAGAATGTGTTAATGTAAAATAAGCATGGCGTTTGAAAGAAATTAAGACAGATAACCCATGTTTAATGAAGAAAATGTGGAATATGATGATTTACCTGTTGATAAGTGGTCAAAAAACATAATAAAATAAGAAGACGTACCCAAGTGGGATAAATAGTCATAAAGGAAGGAGTAATAAGATATGTTAATAATGATGATTCCTATGCTAATGGCAAGGAACCTAAAATGAAAAAGGTAAAATGATACATAATAAGTTGTAAACTACATAATGAAAATAGAATTGGTTACCTTTTTGCTAGTGATCGTCGAACAATGTTGCTATGATGTGGAAAGTGTGTTTCCCTTTGTGTCTTTACTTTCTAGGGAACAACTTTCAAGTGGATCATTGCCACTTGGTACGTGTGGATTCACTACAAACATGAAGGTGGATCACTTAATATAGCATAAGGTTGCTTGGACTATGGTTCCAAGATCATAAAGTTTGTTATGAGTTTGTTTTTTAGCCTTCCAATAATTTGGGAGACTCCTCTTATATGTTTTGAAATTTATTATGTTGGTAAAAGTATATGAGATAAGTATGTGAGTTCCTTATAGCACAGGAGGTGGATACCAAGGTAATGAATCCTAGTATACAATATGTGTCAATAGTATGGGAAGTATGTGAAGGTTGGAGATGTTTATTATACGAACATTACAAGCATTCCTCTTCTGTAGAGAGAGGGAGAGAGAGAGTTGATGATGACCCTCTAAATGTTGTTTGGAAGGAAAAACAAAAGTGATTCTATAATGTTGTGTATGGTTCAGTGATAGCTGGGCAAGACCACTATCAAGGATAGATGGTTTGTTGGTTAATAAATATGTGATAATGTGTTCCTTTAAGATAAACCTATGATCAAATATCAATGCATAAGAGTTAGATTGGATGACATAATTCACATGACCATGATGAGTTTAGAGTTATGTCCTTTAGACTAACTAATGTACCAATAGAATTTATGAATTGGAGGAACAGTGTGTTCAAGTAATGTCTTACAAGTTGTACCAAGCTTTGAATGATGACATGTCAAAGTATTTCAAATATGGTCAAAAAGATGATCAATATTTCTTCAAAAACCTTAGGGTTTCCGAAGCAACAATAGCTATGAGAACAAGTTGAACAAGAGTGAGATGGGGTTGATTAAATTTCTTTATGGGATCATGACATGTCTTCTAAGTAGGTTGTGTAAATACTAATAAGGTGAAGATAGTGTTTTTGTTTCACCCCTAACAAGTTTGACTAGGAATGATGTTTCCTTGTATGGAATGACAGCTTCCAGCGTCAACATTTCTTTTGATGTTGAAAAAAAAAAGAACTGACAAGATTTCTAGTGTTAGTATATAAAAAAAGGATGGATACATTGCTTTTTTATGCTTCAAGGAATGGTTTGGGATACATGCCTTTTGAGTAATGTGTTGATACAATAGATATAATTTTGGGATGATAGCTAGAATTTAAAGTTGAACATTACTACTAGAGTTGTACAGATGACACAACAAGTTTCTACATTCAATAATGAGAATGTCTTCTTATGTGGGGGTTTTTGTGCTGACCCAAGATGAGATATGTATGACTGATGTGACATCACCACGATATGCAAGTAACCATGTGAAGGTAATAGGATGAAGTGCAGAGGAAGTACCCATCTTTGTTTACCTTAGATTTTGGGGGCAAAATCCCTGTTAGGGGTTTATAGTTGTAAGGCCCCTAAACTTGCTTAATGGGTTGAATAAGCTTAATTATCATAATTGAATGCTTATAACCCTAATATAACCTTGTGATATTCTTTGAAATCATAAGACAAGCTTAAGTTTCAAATTTGGTCCAATTTGGACATTGTTTGAGCAAGTTATGCAATTTTATGCACATTTTGGACTTTTCTACAATTTACCCAATTGAGAGGTTTTATTTGCAATTTATCACTTGCATTATGTTCCTTGGATATTCTATCATCATTCTTGAGCTTTTTGAGCCATGGAGCGCCTATTTAAACCTTGGTTTGAAGGTGTTTTCTCCAAGGGTATTTTAGGGTTTTCCCCTTCACGGATGAGCTACCTTTAGTAGCTATCAACTAATGAATTATTTGATTGGCTGGGAAATTCAACAAAGGAAAGCTAATAAGGTCTATACACATGATGGGGGAGCTACTTGTGTGTGTGCTTGTATATTCTTAATAAATTAAGGCCATGGGCACTTGGATAGATACTAGAACTTCAACTTTTTCCATTTCTTTATCTTTAAGTGTCATATACTTATCCCCAAGCACCAAAACGATCCATTTTCTCTCCACCACCTCCCTCCCTCTCCCAGCCTCGTTCTCCCTCTATTCAGCTACGAATTTTGCTACCCAAGGAAGAAGAAAGTGGGGATCTTCTTGGAGAAAGGCTCTAAGGTTGAAATTGACTTCATTTTAGGGTTGAAAAAGCTTCCTTCTAGTGATCTTGACCTAAAAATGTAATAATTCCAGGTAGAATTTGCTCTAAAGCTCTAAAACCCTACCTTTCTTGCTCCTTATGTTTAGGGTTTGCTCATTTGATGAAGAAAGGTGCTAGATGGACGAATTCATAGCTTATTCTTGGATTTTCTACCCTACCTGATCGAGATTTCTTCTGTGTGGGGTTTCATCTTCTCATTAGAGGCAAGTTTTATAACTTTCTCCACGTTTATTGCTTACCATAAGCTTACTAGCTCATGTTCTTGCTTGAAAATGATGATTTATGCACTAAAAAGCTATGCTTGACTTGGATTTCGATTTTTATAATATTCCATGTTCTGATTTCAGTTCTAGATGAACCTGTGATCATGTGTATGTTATTCCTAAGGTATAATATGACTTGGATTAGGTTGTTTTGACAGTCTATGGTGCTAAGCACCTATCAAACAATGGTCAATTTTAGGGTTTAAAGCTGATTTCTTCTATAAACCATGACCCGATGATGGTACCATTGCAACAACCCTATGGTGTTGTATTCATAACAACTGATGGTCATGATCAAGGATGTCAAACGATGGTGACAACCTATGGTCACCCCCTTAGGTCAGGTTTTGGATCAATTAGAAGTATAATGATCAACCATTAAGTACCCTACTGATGATATCAATCAATGATGACATTGGCTTAATATTTGATGTTGATTAATGAATATAGTTTTGATCTAACAACCTATAGTGATTTAACGATCTCTAATGATGGTGGATCAGGTCTCTACAATCTATGGTGAGTTAATCATATAGTTTTAGCATCAATTAAGCCTTAGACTAATGGTTTCTTGGGTCACTTGATGCAAATGTCGAACCTATACTGTAATTGATGGTTTAAATATATGAACTTGTCCTAATGGTCAAGATCGAATGTTTATTCCTCCAATAAAATGTAATGATGGATAATGTAATATGTTGGTCCTAATAATGGGATTTATATGGTTTCCTTTATATGATCAATTTAAGGAGCTTACCTATTGACAATAGATGGCTTTTTTTAACTGAACAGACGATTGTGGGTTTTACCTACTCTCAATGGAACTTTTTGTGTTGTTAACCAAGGGATGTCTAGGGTTAGATGGTGACTCTTTCTAGAGCACAAATCAAGGAATTAATAGGTGGTTTATCTAAGGTGTTTACTATTGGTATGTATTCCCTGAGAGCCAATCATGGTATGATTGGTGGGATACATTAAGATTGATTTGATAAAGATCAAAGGCAAGCTTCCAATTCTTTCTGGTTCAGTCATATGAGATAATGATATAACAGATTGAATGTCTAGAGAATGACAATACTCAATGATGTATGCTTTCAGGTTAAGGACCTGAATGATGAGATCATATGGATGCCAAGAGTTTGTACATTCTTGTTATGTCCCTAGTCGGGTGTCATTGTGGAAGGTAGATAGACAACAATGACACACAAGTCTAGATTGTGGTGTTGGTTGATGACAGAATCTCATTAGTCATGATATGGAGATATCAAACCAAACACATAGGTACTTGTTAGAGAACAAGTTTAACAGACAGACCGACCGTGAGTTTGACACATGGAACCATGACATGGTAGTCACAGTCAGTTCTCACAGTGATGGGGGTGAGTGTGATTCTTTGACTTGAAATCACTACACTCAACACATGTCGTTGGGTACACTTTGACATCATCAAACGTAGTCCTGAAACTTGGGTTGTTATAAAGGTGATGATTGGGTGGCTTTGACACATGCGGCTTTTGAGGGGTGAGTGATAGATATGGGATTTTTCCCTCCTGAGGGAGTTTGATATCCATGGCCACTTGATGATTAGGATGGAGATAGGCATGTGCATGCATGTGTGAATCAGTATGTGATATTGAGGTCATACATATCTCCTCCAATCTACTATGAGATCAAGAAAGTGAATGAACGTTGACAGGATGACTGTTCCATGCCTTGAGTTCATTTGGGATATCAGTGAAAAAGGAATTATACAATTGCTGTAACACCATTCACGGATTGTAGGATTGAAAGTTGTTCTCCAACTTTCTATTTCACTTGGGTAGCACTGATGTGCAACTAGGCACCACTCTTTGCTTGTGAAGTCATAAGTGTTATGGACTTTCACTGCTAACGTGAAATGGACCTGTAGGGTCACACACATAAGATTTAACGTGGAAGAGGAGTTTATCCACAAAAGATGTTTAGATTGATTACTAAAGGAGTTTAGTAGTTCAATTAAACACTCAATTGACTGATAGCTCAAAATCATAGTATTCAAGGTGTTGGATCAATTGATTAGAGTATCAGATTGATTGAAACTGCAATTGACTGATTTGCACAAGTCTGCTGCCCCAACCGATCAGCTCATGGGATGAACCAATCGACTCAGGTTGCTGAAACAATCAGCTCATGTGATGAACCGATCGGCTCAAGACAAGCTGAGATGACCGGTTCAAGGGTTGAACCGATCGGCTCAACTGGTCCAACTGAGATCGTTTGGAAAGTGAGAAGACTATTTTGCAAATACAATTTGTTTCACTTGTATAAATTCGATTTGTACAAGGATTAATATTTGATTAATCAGAAACAAATTTGAAAGTCAATTTGAGTTGGATCAGGACCACGAACCGATCGGCTCAGGTGCCCCAACTGATCTGTTGAGGTGTGAACGGATCGACTCAACTCCCCAACTGATCGTTTCATGCATGAAACGATCGGTTCAGGTGGCACAGTTGGTTGTTTTTATGGAAAATCTCAAACCCTTCTACTCCTGCTTTAATCATGTATTGCCCGGGATAGAGAACCATGTCTCATGACCCTCCTATATATATAGGGGTAGTGGGGGCTTCTCAAGGACAACAACTCAGAACACCAGTTGCTCTGCAAAGTTGTCATTTTCTCTGGTTTTGGTAACTGAGAGAGAGCCCGAGAAAGTGCTAGTCGATAAGGGAGGCACAACAAGGGAAAGACAACTGTAGAAAAGTGACTAGTGGCAGGAGAGTGTGTCGGTGACTAGTACGCCGACAGGAGGGTGAGACTCCTTCCGATTCCTTGTGGGACAAGGAGATTGGAGTTCCATGTGGTCCGTGTGAACTACTTCAGAGGCGGGAGACTTATGCCGCTCAGAGGACAACTGTCAATCCCGACAGTCCCGGTGAGACCAAGAGCTGCACAGACACCATCCAAGACTGGAGGTGAAGACCGCGCAAGCCGCGAGGTATCGTCGCCGAGCAAGCCCCGAGACAAGGTATGCCTCTACAAACCATCCTTCCTATTGTATAGACGTTGACGCGATTCCTTTATTCTGGGTTTGGGAGAAGAAAATTTTTGTTTCCGCTGCCTTCTCTATCTCCCCTAAAACCCAAAAGTGGTATCAGAGCTAGGTCAACTACTATATACTTTCGGATTATCGATGTGATCGATTTTGGTTTGTCACCTTTATTTATTGCATACGATGCGAATAAAATTGGCTTTATACATGTCCAATACTAAATCCACAAATCCCAATATACATATATGACATGTAATATGAATGCACTCGATATGCGTCACCCTTAAATGAGTTTTGTGGTGGATTTATAGCATGTTTATGGCCAATAAACCCTATATGTGTGCTTGGTTGTATGTGGTTGCTTGCATCTCGGTCTGTGCATCGATTCCCTATCTCCTATTCCTGATGTAACTCGAGATAACTTAAGATTTATTTCCTACCTTTTCTCACCCCGAATGTAACTCGGGGTTTCCCAATAAAAATGTAAAATAGGATAGATCTTTTATTTCATGTTATGTCAAAGAACGGCAGACAACCTGAGACGATTGGTTCAAGGAGTGAACTGATCGGTTGGCGATCCATATGACTAGTTCGAGGAGCGAGACGATTGGGTGGCAGCCATGAGGAGATGCACGATGACCAGGCGAACCGATCGGTTGGAGGAGCCAACCGATCGGCTGGTGGCACCCAAATGACCGGCCACGGCGAGCAGGTCATTCATGTGATGAGATTGATCAACTCGGACGGAAAAGCACAAAGTTCATCTTGTACAGGTTGCATGTGATGTAGACCTAGATGACCTCGATTCTTCTTGGCTCTAGGAATCACATTAGTATGGCCATAATCATCACTTTTATCATTTCGTATGTTTTATGTGGGATATAATATGTATATGATACATACTATATATTATGGTGATTGGATATGTATATGTACCTATAAAAACTAAATCCCTCATTAAATATTAAAGTTTTATATGCCTTCCAAATACGACACACGTGAAAAGCTTGATCGGCCAAGTGTGGGCACGCCCTAGCGTGGTGCACCGTCTATCACGTGGAAGCATGAAGGATGGATATGTGGATATGCCCTAGAAGGGTGCATATTCATCGTGTTAGCTTTGGGCTGGACTTAACAAGGTGACCTAGATAGGATCTAGCACCTTGAGGCATGGAGGTGATCAAGGCAAGGAGTTGTATATGACATCTTTCAAGAGTTGCATATGATGCAATTGGCAAACGTTGCCTACCTGGAAGATCTAAGTTGTGGGTGACAACCCTAGCTGGTCCATGACTTAGAGGATTTTAGGATCTTGACCCACTAGAAGATCGTACACTGCAATCTTCCGAATTGATGGTGAGGGCTATCAGTTTGAACAAAAATAGTGGGAGCGTTAATTTATTAAAGTCCTATTTATATCGTCAACCTTTCAAAGCAATCAAATAAGTCAAAATTGAGTTTTGGACTAAATTGCATATATTTCCTTTTGTATTTCAAATGACAACAAACAACAATCACTTTTCGTTGCAATCGGTCCTTGAGAAGGACAATCTGAATGGGACTAACTTCCATGACTGGTTTAGGACATTGAGAATTGTTCTCACTCAAGAGTGAAAGCTCTATGTCCTGGATACTCCAGTTCTAGAGGAACCTGCTCCTACCTCACAAAAGGTAGAAAGGGATGCTTACAAGAAGCATTCTGATGATGCCATTGATGCAAAGTGCTTGATGTTGTGCTCCATGAACCACGTGTTGCAGAGACAACATGAGAACATGGGTGTCATTGAGATGATTCAACATCTCAAGAACATGTCAGAAGATCAAGCACGGCAAGAGAGATATGATGTCTCCAGGGTACTGTTCAAGTGTGTCATGACAGAAGGAGATCCAGTAGGTCCTCACACGCTCAAGATGATTGGGTATGTGGAGAACCTGACAAGACTGGGATTTCCCCTGAGCCAAGAGTTGGCTACTAATGTGATACTGCAATCGTTGCCAGAATCTTACAGTCAGTTTGTGAGGAACTACAACATGAACAACTTTGACAAGCCGTTGATAGAGTTGTTAGGCATGTTGAGGACAGCCGAGAAACAGATGAAGAAGGACAAGCCTAAGTCTGTGATGATGATCAGCGACAAGAAAGGCAAGTCCAAGCGTAAGGGCAAGGGCAAAGCTAAGAAAGGTTCTGATGCTAGCTAGCAGCCCAAGTCGTCTTCAACTCTCAAGGCCAAGGGAGGCATGACCAAGAGAGGCAATTGCCACCATTGTCAAAAGCCAGGACATTGGAAAAGTAATTGTCCACTCTATCTGGAAGAACTAAAGAAGAAGGAGGCGACAGACGTCTCCACCTGAAGGTGTCATGAAATAAACTTGTAACATTTTTGAGGTATATGATACCAAGATATAAAATGTAAAGCACTCAATAAATGGGGCAAGTGTTGCCGCCATAGATAGGAGTATTTTAGTTTATTTTCAGCCTTGAAGGCATGTAATAGAGTTATGAACTACTATTTCATATTTGCCAATGAATAGAAACACTTTAATTTTTGCATATTGTGTGACAATGATGGAAATTAATAAGGTTGATGTTTCAATCATTATGGAAATACCTTGTTTATCTTGTGGTACTTGGTATGCATAAGATCAAATGATACCTAAAAGTTATTGATAACTCAAACAATCAAATTAGCATAAATCATGAGAAATTCATTTCTAGTTTCCATGTGATGGAGAAATCTAGACTCTTTTGGTTAGAGAACCAGTAAGAGACATGAATATCTTGAACATGATTAATCAATCTTCACTAGTAGTAGTGAGAGAATGATTATCCTATTAGGTATAATACATGTGATGTATTTATATACCTATTGGACTTAATGCTAATACTTCAAATGGTGTTTAGAGAAATACCAATATGAGTATCTTGAAGTGTTCAAGAATATCATAGATGAAGTATGAATTTGGTAAAGTGTTAATTCTTGATGAGATCAATGAATGAAATACTTGAACCAAATGTTTGAGAACCTTATGAGTGATTATGATAGTGTATCATAGTGAACTCATGATTAAGGCATGGTGATGTCTAAATCAAAAGGAGTCATACTCTAAGGAGTTAGAGGATGGTTATCAAATAACTAATTTCTTCTTAAATAAAGAATACCCAGCACTAATAAAGGACATTAAGAATCACAAGGAGTTGTGAGTTCTTATATCCTTGATAGATACACCCCGTTTATCTATGTGATGAGTTGATCATGTGATGATTCAACTATCTAGATAAGGAACCCAATTTTGTGTTATGGTTTATGACCATTACATCCTAAATGACTTCCATGTGAACCATAAGGTATGACCTTGATGGTAGCACCCATTGGGATGAAATCCATAAGTGCAAATGAGTCTTAAGTGTTAAAACACATGGATAACATTTTGAGAAGGATGATGCTTGTTAATTGCAACTTAATGACTAAGAGATTTAGCATAAGAATACTAAAATTGCATTCCTATGAGGAATAAAACAAGGATGTGTACGTGACACAACCTATAAGGTTTATGAATCCATTAATGCAAATGAAGTCTATAAGTTACAATGGATTAATCAATGTGATTGATTAAGTACAAGCAACTCAGAGCTAGATCTTTACTTTGATGATATAGTCAAAGGGTTTGACTGATATGTCAAAGATAAAGAAGAGATATGTGATTTAGTGGGAGTGTATTCACATTCCACATGTTGATGTGAAATGGAAATGTTCAAGAATAGAAATCCAAAGTGGAAATTATCTTTAGGGAAGATAGAGACGTTTCCTATGTGATAGGAATAGAGATCTATAGAGATAGTTCTTGAAAACCTCTCAACCTGAAAAGAGAGAGCATACATTGGAAATCTATACTGAAGGGTTCAGTATGCACATATTCAGTGGGAGAAAACTTATCCATGTTACATGGTGTTAGTATCCCAGAGCCAAGTGTCCAATTCTTATGAAGGATGGGAACACTAAGAATAGATATGGATCTATCATGTATGTAATCATCCCATCATCTTGCATGTATGGACATGGCAAGAATGAAGTGCATTCATCATCTTATATGTAGGACATGACAATATGATATGCCCATCTTGATAACTCGTATGTGGACATGACGATTGGATGTCTGTCTAGTTCCAGTAAGGGTTACTGGAATACCATAAGAACTTGATAAGTACTTAAGAAGTACTAGTTCTATGGAAATAAGGAAGGGTTCACTGTAAAGAGTTACAATGATGTGAACTTCTGAAAAGGGCGGAAAATTAATTGCAAAATATATATGGGATATATAAAGTGAATGTTTGTTGATAAATGGAAATGTTCCAAATTAAGTTTTTTTAAAGGGAAATGTCGAGTATCCGTGTGTTAGAGAACATCAATGGATACTATATGGATCTGGAAGTTTATAGAGATGAACTTATAGATATTATGGTCATTGATGGCAAGTAAGGAGTACTTGGTCATGCAATGTGGCTAAAGGTTAGCAAAGGAATACTAGATCGCATATTATGATAACTCCATCTCATATGTATGACGTACAATGAAGAGATGAGAGACATGCAGTTAATACCGACTTTGGTAAGGTGTTGCCATAACTCTCTATGTTAGCTTTGGAGCACAGTAACATGTGGGACATGTTTGAAGATCACTGTGAATATGATTCAAGGGTGATTGGCTTGCAGTGCAAGTGGGAGTCTGTTGGTATGTATGCCCTGCGAGCCAATCATGGGATGATTGGTGGGATACATTAAGATTGATTTTATAAAGATCAAAGGCAAGCTTCCCATTCTTTCTGGTTCAGTCATATGAGATAATGATAGACCATAATGAATGTCTAGAGAATGACAGTACTCAATGACGTATGCTTTTAGGTTAAGGACCTGAACGATGAGATCATACAGATGCTAAGAGTTTGTACATTCTTATTATGTCCCTAGTCGGATGTCATTATGGAAGGTAGATAGACAACAATGACACACAAGACTAGATTGTGGTTTTGGTTGATGACAGAATCTCACTAGTCATGATGTGGAGATATCAAACCAAACACATAGGTACTTGTTAGAGAAAAAGTTTATCGGACAGACCCACTGTGAGTTTGACACATGGAACCATGACATGGTAGTCACAGTCAGTTCTCACAGTGATGGTGGTGAGTGTGATTCTTTGACCTAAAATCACTACACTCAACACATGTCGTTGGGTACACTTTGACACCATCAAACGCAGTCCTGAAACATGGGTTGTTATAAAGGTGATGATTGGGTGGCTTTGACACATGGGGCTTTTGAGGGGTGAGTGATAGATATGGGATTTGTCCCTCCTGAGGGAGTTTGATATCCATGGCCACTTGATGAGTAGGATTGAGATAGGCGTGTGCACGCATGTGTGAATCAGTATGTGATATTGATGTCATACTTATCTCCTCCAATCTACTCTGAGATCAAGAAAGTGAATGAACGTTGACAGGATGATTGTTCCATGCCTTGAGTTCATTCAGGATATCAGTGAAAAAGGAATTATACATTCACTGTAACACCATTCATGGATTGTAGGATTGAAAGTTGTTCTCCAACTTTATATTTCACTTGGGTAGCACTGATGTGCGACTAGGCACCGCTCTTTGCTTGTGAAGTCATAAGTGTTATGGACTTTCACTGCCAACGTGAAATGGACTTGCAGGGTCACACACATAGGAATTAACCTGGAAGAGGATTTTATCCACAAACGATGTTTAGATTGATTACTAAAGAATTTTAGTAGTTCAATTAAACACTCAATTGATTGATAGCTCAAAATCATAGTATTCAAGGTGTTGGATCGATTGATTAGAGTATCAGATTGATTGAAACTACAATTGACTGATTTGCACAAGTCTACTGCCCCAACCGATCGACTCATAGGATGAACCGATCGGCTTAGGTTGCTGAACCGATCAGCTCATGTGATGAACCGCTCGGCTCAAGACAAGTTGAGACGACCGGTTCAAGAGTTGAACCGATCGGCTCAATTGGTCCAATCGAGATCGTTTGGAAAGTGTGAAGACTATTTTGCAAATACAATTTGTTTCACTTGTACAAATTCGATTTGCACAAGGATTAATATTTTATTAATCGGAAATAAATTTGAAAGTCAATTTGAGTTGGATCAGGACCACGAACTGATCGGCTCAGAAGTGAACCAATCGGCTCAGGTGCCCCAACCGATTGGTTGAGGTGTGAACTGATCGGCTCAACTCCCCAACCGACCGTTTCATGCATGAAACGATCAGTTCAGGTAGCGCAGTTGGTTGCTTTTGTGGAAAATCTCAAACCCTTCTACTCCTGCTTTAATCCCGCATTGCCCGGGATAGAGAACCCTGTCCCATGACCCTCCTATATATATAGGGGTAGTGGGGGCTTCTTAGGGACAACAAGGGAAAGACAACTGTAGAAAAGTGACTGCTGTCAGGAGAGAGTGTCGGTGACTAGTACGCCGACAGGAGGGTGCGACTCCTTCTGATTCCTTGTGGGACAAGGAGATCGGAGTTCTAGGTGGTCTGTGTGGACTACTTCAGAGGCGGGAGACTTCTGTCGCTCAGAGGATAGCTGTCAATCCCGACAGTCCCGGTGAGACCATGAGCTACACAAACATCATCCAAGACCGGAGGTGAAGACCGCGCAAGCCGTGAGGTATCATCACTGAGCAAGCCTCGGGACAAGGTACGCCTCTACAAACCATCCTTCCTATTGTATAGACATTGATGTGATTCCTTTATTCTGGGTTTGGGAGAAGAAAATTTTTGTTTCCGATGCCTTATCTGTCTCCACTAAAACCCAACATTTACTTATGTAAACAACCAATGGTCTTACCTTTTAAACATCCAATGGTTCTGGGTGACATTGAGGTATTGTGATATGGGTTGAATGATGATGGAACAAATAGAGGGTTATTCTTAATAAGGTAGTCTTACCTATTCACTCATATGAATAGAAGGGATGATAACCATATTGTGTTGATATGTAACCCTAATGAGGTATAGATTGGTATACCTAGCTTTAATATAACTAAATGATGGTAATTGGGTATGAATAGCCCTTGAATTACTAATACAATCATAAAGTATTCTGTTACTATTGTTGAAACCCTAGTATGCTATAACTCGATGGTTACACCTTGATTTATGTGTGGATTCATACTTGAGAATGGTATGGAATGTGATGGTGATGCTTCAGCTTATGCATCCATGATCCAATGGGGATGTCGTGAGTTAGGGTTTGGGTATGAGTGTTGATTAGTAACATTAATATAATTTATCTTGTGAACCTAACTCTAATGCAAATAGATAAAGATGAGTATTCATGTTTAATATTCTTATATGATGGAATGATGGTGGAATAACCTCCTTACTATGATCATAACCTTGATATGTTAATTGGTGGTTATCATAGCCACATGGTTGATACTTTCTTATGCAAAACATTTGCATAATGAATATGATGAGAGTTAATCATATCTAGATTCCTTGCATGTTGATGTAATAAAGGAATGTTCTTAATGTTAATATTACCATGTTATGATTGTTTATGAATATCTCGTAGCTCATTAATGCAATATTATGTTGATTTGGTGTATTATATGTAAGTGATGTTGTTGAGCCTTGTTATAAGGCATGGAAAGATAATGATGATCTTGTAGGGAATAATATGATGGTCTTAATGACCTTTGGGCATGTTTGAGCCCTGAATGAGGTGTAATCCTCTTGTGTTGATAAGGGTTGATACCCTGTGACATAGTGGAAAGGATTTATATCTTGTAGTAGTATGATGACTAGTGCGGTCTCATGATTGGCAGGTGAATAGTACCATGTGATGATGAGATGAGAAATTATGTTTCACACATTTTATATCTTCTAAAGTTGTGATATTTATATGCTTGTTAGAAGTGAAATAGGGTTTGTATGTCCACTTGTTTGATGCAGCCTTATTCACCCAATTGGCGTAACGAATCAAGTGAAACTCTAATCATGTAGTGCCATGTGTCATAGATCCATCTGAGTGTCAGAACTTGCCAGATGGTGAAATGAGTATTCCTAAGGGAAACTCAGAGCGCATACTGATGAGTATGCGGGGTGCTTGTCATCTTGAATTCAAGTGTTTAGGGAGGATGACTGCGGTCATACCTAGCCCTCAGTTTGAGAACGGTTGAGGTCGTGTCTCAGTGATTATATATGTGATGATATTGGAGGACAACTGTGGTTGTACCTCAGATGGTAGGATATGCATACCCACCTCCTTTAACTAGAGTCGTGACATGTACCAAGGACAGACTAGGCCATTAGCAGCTTGACCTTTTGTGTCATTGTGGTGGACCCATACTGACCGGGGGCGGAGAAGATCTTAGGAGTCCGACTCTTCCTAGATCTTGTATGGCACTGATTTCTACTTAGCAGCGATCAGTTGGATTTTGAGTGGTATCCTCAATTTCCTCAAGGCATAATAAAAGTTGTAAGATAGTAGTGTAGCTTATTTGTTTAGGGTTATACACAAAATTTCACATTGGATGATAACCCTTGTTTGTTATCTTTACATAAAGATGATGCTTAGTGCAATTAAGAGATAGTAGATATACTTATGTTGTGTATATGCTTAATATTGTAGATGCATACATATAGTATCCATACTTATATTGATAACTATACTGATACTACTGATTATAATCATGATGCTAGCTATCTCATGTTGTTAGTTATGTTTAGCATGCTAGCCATGCCTTTGTAACTAGAGATGTATATATTGCTAATTATGCTTATCCATGTAGTTGTGCTTATGTTGTTAGCTCTTCTTATGATGTTGATATGTTCAACCAATTAGACATGCTCATGTTGTTAGCTATGCTATGTTACTAGACTTGCTCATGATGCTAGAACTACATATGCTACTGAATTGCTTATATTGTCAAAAAGATAAAGGATGATAGTATGGCTAATGATGATAGTTATTAACTGCTCCTCTATGTATTTTGTTAATCATCAATATTGCTGATCTTATTTGTTATCTCTGATTAAACTGCTTAACTATTTAATTGCTTAAAAATGTTGTAATCAATAAACGTTGTTGGAGGTTATATCTCTTGCTGGGACATGGGTCTCACCCTTGTGGTTTGCCACATTTTTTAGGTAATCAGAAGTGACGAAAACAAACATGTGGCAGAAAAGAGGAGCTATAGTAATGAATCTTTGATAAAGTTAATTAGATGTCTAGTGTGTCCTAGAGTCGTCCATGTACTCTCAGGTCCAGGCAGGAAAAGTTTTTATATGGTGTTTTAAACAAATAGAACTTTTGTTAGCATGTTAATGCTTATTTGTGTGGCATATATGAATATTGTTCTCCTATGTATATATGTTGTGGCTAAGTCAATAGAATATTTGTATCAAATTCTTGGCCTAGTATGGATAAAATAAAGAAGTTGGGGTCTTATGCAAATGTTTCTGAGCAGGTGCTGATGTTGAAATCAGTTTTAATTTCCCATATTTTTGGGTATGTGATTAATTAGTGATTGATTGTGTTTTATGTTTTGAGTAATCTCTTTTAGTGTAACATGTTCTCACATGTTGTTTTTGGATAATGGGTTTTATATTGCTTTTTTTGCTTAAGTGACTGGCTAGAGTCTTCGAAAATAAGTATCTAACTCATCTCGCATTAGAAATTTTGCAAACAAAATCCTAGGAAAGGTTTTTTTTAATAAGGAATAATAATATGATGGTTTTGGAGCTTGATTTGACTTCATTTTCCTCTGATTCATTAGATAACCATGAAACCCTAGAAATCATGTTGATGATAATTCCTTAGTGGATGTTAATTGATTTAACAAGGTAATTAGGGTTTCTTAACCCGGAGAACGTGATTATGGTTTTGTCAACCTCATGAGAATAAAAAGAGTTGCTTTGAGATTGGGTAAATGGATTCATGCACTCTGAGTAATAAGTATGTATCAAGGTATTTTAATCGCTTATATTAATGAAAATCAATTATAATGATATCTTTTTTTTTTATTTACGAGAGAACCGCCCCCGTAGAAGCACCACATTAGTGACCCCCCCAGGCAGCGTAAACTCTCAGAACCAGCCGCATCAAAAGGAGTATCGTGGCACGCTCAGTAATGTAGGACCTTTAATTGCATCTCAGTGTTTTCACCTTGAGTCGAACCCAGGTCCCTTCATTTGGGACTTACCGAGCCGCACCACTTGGGCTACTCCCCGCCCCTCAATTATAATGATATCATATACATAGTTCTAATCAATACTTGCATGATAAGTGCTCACAATTTAGATTATGGATTTGAGTACATTGTTCTTTATCTAAGATCATAATGATAATGTGCACATCTTTTAAGTCAGATTTAATGTTTTGAGTTATTATGTTCCAGAGTAATGTTAAGTACAAGTTAATTGATTCATGTTTTTCCATCCTAGTTGTTCACTTTTTGGGCACAAATTAATCTCTTGAGAGCAATGCCATATTTAAGCTCTAGTGAGAAATGTTATTCATAAATCTCTTGAGAGCAATGTCACCGATCAAGCTCTTGAGAGAAGTGTTATTTATCAGGCTCCTAAGAGAAATGAGCACTTTGGTGCATGTATATTCAAGCTCCTGAGAGCAAGTTGTAGAAAAAAGATAACATAATCAATCCAAGATAATAATGTCATTTATTAAGAGGAACAAAATGAAGACAAATGATATGAAAAGTATTCAACTTTTACAATGTTTAAAATTAGGATTTCTCAATAGTATAATATTACTTAGTGCCACTTACTCTAACGTGTTTTTGCTTTTCTTTGAATGGCTGGGGGTGTGATGCTTGCTGATGAGGAGCTGGTAAGGACCCAAGAAGAGCAAGGTAAGACCTTCATGTGCAACCTGGTGGGGTGCCATCTACCTAGATGATCCAATCATTTAAATTAGAATTCCCTTTATGTTGTAAGTCATGTGTAGATGTTATGAACTCAAGTGTACTACATTTCCTTTGACCAATTTATGAATCAATTTCTGTATAAAAATGGTGATTGTTTACTTTATTGAAATCTTTATTATTCTTGTGACATCTCTTTGAGATAAACTCCCCATTTTATGGAAAACATGGGAGTTTCTTATGCTAATACATATATGCTTAAAGGGGGTGTTACAAGAGTGGCATTAGAGCAAATAAGTAGATCTCCACCAGGAAAACACCATATTCATATGTTATAACCTAAGATATAGAAGAAGTAAGTGAAATCTATTGAAAATCAAAGTAGACATCTAGGCAGGAGACAAAAATTTAGATAAGGATTAGGTTTATGTGCCAATATGGTTTGGACTTTTATGTTAATTCTAGAATTGTATATACATGCTCTCTCTCTCTCTTTTTCTGGCATGTTTGTGGTATGGGACACAATCTTTTTGTATATAAGATGTTATATGCATCATGTTTTTCTTTTGCCCTTTTTGAGTGCATGTGGTATGGGACATGTGCACAAGAGAGGTGCTAAGATTAGTGTGATAAGACATGTCTGTAACGACCGATTCACGAAAATAAGATTAACTAATGCGGAAGCGTTCACTAAGCAGTGGATTACCAAAAATCACTAAAAATTAAAACCTTTTTATCAAAAGATCCATTAAGTAAAAACTTTCTCACATAGAACAAAAGTAACACATTTACATTCTTGTTCGAAGGTGCATATTCTATATCATCTCTTTTTGAGAATTACAATCATTAACTATCATGTCAAGCTAAACACAGGCAGTATAAAATCTCGAGGCACTGAGCCAAAATCTCGAAGGCACTAACTACTACTCCGAGGACCTGAGAGTATAGAGACGACACATAGGACTCTATATACCTCTATACAAGACATAACAGCTAGTGTCTCCACCTGAGACTTCACTGTTGTCCCTGTTGCTGCTGCTGTACTTCTCTTACTGAAGGATTCCTATCTCCTCATCCGCGACCACCTAAAAAATGTAGTTCCCATGGGGGTGAGACAATTGTAAATTGCCCCAGCGATAGATATAACTCTCTGCCAGTAACATTGTTATTGCAGCTTAAGAAGATAAATATGAACATAGGAATCATATTTGTTTGATAGCAGTTAATTCAATGTCTATCAGATTAGAATATTAATCTTATTCAAGATTGCAGTTATAACTTGAAAGAGCAACATATCACACGTTCATTAAGGAATATGAAGAACATGTATAACATTTATCCACTACAAAATCATTATCACAGCATTAACTCTCTTCAGGCATAGTTCATATATCTAAAGCATGGCATTGCCATAATGGAGTCATAGCCTATAGCCACACTCTTTTCTCAAAGTATTGGGATCTCAATCCCTCAACTCATCAAGTACAATTCCACTTCTTAACATATATATCATTATGATTATAGAATTTGGGTATTTAAACCCTTATCTCATCATAGAACACTTGTTACCACTTATTAAGTAACTTCATACCTTCATGTCATCTGATCAAGGACATTATAATTCTTGCTACACAAAGTATTGCACATAGTTCACAAAGCTCATATCACCTCTTATTACCCCTTAATAGGCAACAAGGCATATGAAAGCTTATAAGGCCTATAGAACATTTTCAATGTATAGAACATCATAGCCCATACCTGGCTATGCTCATCTTCTCATCATATCTGCATGATTAGTAATCATGATGCAATCACATATCAGTACCATGTAATACAAGGGTTATCTTATTATATTCATAACCCATTAGTCTATATTTGGGCTTCACATAGGATTACTCAGTGTTAGAACTTCACATAGAATCACCTTGTATTTGGGTTCCACATAGCAGTACCCTGTATTAGGGTTTCACATAGCATTACCCTGTATTAGGGTTCACATAACATTACCCTGTATTAGGGTTCACATAACATTACCCTGTATTAGGGTTTCATGCACCTTTACCCCATTTTAGGGATTAAGGTTTACTATTCACATCCAAGTAGAGTTTCTCTTACCTCATGCCCGAATTAGGGTTAGGATGTACAATTCCCATTAAATTAGGGCTTCTTACATTGTGACACTAAGTTAGGGTTACATCATCACCCTAGATTATGATAACACTCAGGTTTTCCCTAGATTAGGGTTTCACACATAGCCTTGCTCTAGATAGGTTCATCATATTGAACCTTCAATTACATGAGATATTCAAATGGATTAATCATATTGATCTTCACAAAATTACTTACTTAAACCCTCAATGATCTTGGTTCTTATACATCAATTGGTTGAAAACCATTTGAATAAGTTGTACTTGAAATCGATTAGACAAAGTAGGTATTGAACCCGTTTGCACTTTGGGTCTCCAAGCGGTTTGGGATCGTTTGGTCCCAAACGGTCTTGAGAACGTTTGGTCCAAACCTCCTCAAAACCACATGGACCAAATATGGTCTCAACCGATCAAATAAATTTAGGGTTCTCAATGTTGATTACTTCAATCATTGAATTCATGGAACCAATCATCAATTGGACCTATCCTCATACTTCAATTGAGTTAAATACGTCAACCTAAAACTGATTTAGCCCTCAATTGACCCTCAATTAGTCATCAACTAGGGTTTGAATCAATTGAATTAGGGTTTGGAATCGATGATCCTTCAACACTAATCAATGTAAGATTAGTTACTTGAGAACCATTGAACCATCATCCAAATTGAACATGACTTGACCCCAAACAGTCTTGAGGTCATTTGGATGACCTCCAAACGGTCTTGAGACTATTTGCCCATCATGTCATCAAAATCCAAGTCAACCAATTAAGGTTTGGATCATTGGATTGATCACCAAATCAGCAATTGATTACACTTTAACTTAGTAATATTGGATCATAAATTGCTTAACCATACTCACCCCTAGACCTCCAAACGGTCTTGGGTGACCTCCAAACGTTCTTGAGACCGTTTGGCTCATCCGACCCTTGGATTCTAGTCAAATTCATCAAGGTTTGGTCTATTGAGTCGAACAACAAATCAGCAATTGATTGCTTTGTAACTTGATAACTTTGGACCTTCAAATAGGCAACCATACTTAACCCTAGACCTCCAAACGGTCTTGGGTGATCCCCAAATGGTCTTGAGACCGTTTGGGTGATCCCCAAATGGTTTTGAAACCGTTTGGGTCAATCAACCCAAACCATCATCTCAATCACTTACAAAATCAGCACTTAGCCGATTAGGGTTTATGCCATAACTTTGGATCTTCAAACACTTAACCATACTCAACCCTAGACCTCCAAACGGTCTTGGGTGACCCCACGGTATTGAGACCGTTTGGGTTATCCCCAAATGGTTTTGAAACCGTTTGGGCTAATTAACCCAAAAAGTCAAATCAATCAAGTTGAAAATCAGCACTTAATCCAATTAGGGTTTACCTAATTGATTAGCCTTCAACTCATGATTCCTTTGGAATTAATCCATCAAATTTGGTGAGTTATTAACCAACATCATTAGGAACCGTAATTTCAAACCTCCAACCCTTGGTCAGCCCTCTCAAACGGTTTTGAAACCGTTTTCCCAAAAAGGCAAATTAATCAAGTTGAAAATCAGCACTTAATCCAATTAGGCTTGCCTAATTGATGAACCTTCAACTCACGATTCCTTTGGAACTAATCCATAAAATTTGGTGAGTTATTAACCAACATCATTAGAAACAGGAATCATAAATGGTCAACCCTCTCAAATGGTTTTGAAACCGTTTGCCCAAAAAGGCAAATTAATCAAGTTGAAAATCAGCACTTAATCCAATTAGGCTTGCCTAATTGATTAACCTTCAACTCATGATTCCTTTGGGAAAAGTATCCAAGATGATGTCATCATCATCTACCTTCGTACCTGAAGTTCTAACAACTTCTGATTTCATGAATTAATCAATTTCAACCAGCAATTAATCAAGATAATGAAGGAATCAATGAAATTGCAAGATTAATGGTTGAATAACAATGAAAAAGGGTTCAAGTTATAGAACCCGCCTTAAATTCTGGTCCCAAGCTCCAAGATTCACGGCTTCAATGGTGGTTGAAGCTTTAGCAACCTCCCAAGGTCGTTTCTCAAGCTTTTGGAGTAAAAGGATCGGCTAGGGTTGAAGATGGAGTGAAGAAATGAAGAAATCATGTATTATTTTATGATTTTCACCATGAAATCATGAAGAACGAAGATCAAAGGCTTACCAACAGGTTGAGGACGTGATCCCTGCTGTTCTTAGACTTCTTGGTCGGTTTTGCAAGCAAGGGGAAGAAAGGAAATCCGAAAAAGTCCCTTGGGTGGGTTGGAAAAGGCTCTTTTATAAGAAATTGATGAAAGAGAAAATCTCTTATAAAAGTCTTTTAATTCCAAAATTGTTGCCACCACTTCCCCCTTGGTTTCTTGCATGCAAGGGAATCTCTATCCCCACCGAGCTCCCTTCCATTATCCATGAATTAAGGGGGAAAAAATTAAGCACCTTAACCCTTATAATAAGAATATCCATATTTGAGTGGAAAGTCTTTTTCTTATAATAATGGTGAGTGGGATTTCACCTCCTTAGGATATGCTCGTGCCTTTGCAAGGCCTTAGGCTCATCCATACACATCTGAATCCAACCATTTTAATTTTGTTTGAAGGCCCTTTAATTAATACATTCATTTTTGCCCTAAATTGAATTAGGGTTTCACTAAGGATTAAATCTTGATTATTTTAATATCAAGATTCTCTCTCCTCCAACTTAATTCAAATGAGGTGCCCCTCTCATTTTCGTTTCTCTAAATGATGACAAGAAACATTATGGACCTTATTGAAGTGGTCATTTGCATGTTGAACCCTAGGTTTTGGGTAAATTACACATTACACCAAAACTAGGTTTTAATGCACAAGGATTGCTTTACAAGCTTAATCTTAGTGCCCAAGCTTGTGAAAACCATACCACTACATCATATTCATTCTTATGATGTCTCCACATCAGAGTAACATCTTATCATGCAACATTTGCAATTTAACCCCTCAACTTGGGTAATTTGCACTTTAGTCCAAAATAAGCAAACATTGCTTTCAACATTGTTCAAACAGGACCAAAATTGAAACATAAATTTCTCATGAGCACTAATTACTTTACCCAAGATAAGATTAAGTATCTACTCAACCTTATTAGGAAAAACATCTAGGGTTAGAATATAACCCAGGTCAGGGATGTTACAAATTATCTCCCCTTATAAGGATTTTGTCCTCGAAATCACTGAGAAAGTTCACTAAGTAATTTGTTTTGAAAATATCCACGGAGCATGTTCACTAAGTGTGTTGAAAATATCCACGGAGAAAGTTCACTAAGTATGTTGAAAATATCCACAGAGCAAGTTCACTAAGTATGTTGAAAATATCCACGGAGCAAGTTCACTAAGTATGTTGAAAATATCCACGGAGAAGTTCACTAAGTATGTTGAAAATATCCACGGAGCAAGTTCACTAAGTATGTTGAAAATATCCACGGAGCAAGTTCACTAAGTATGTTGAAAATATCCACGGAGCAAGTTCACTAAGTATGTTGAAAATATCCACGGAGCAAGTTCACTAAGTATGTTGAAAATATCCACGGAGCAAGTTCACTAAGTATGTTGAAAATATCTACAGAGCAAGTTCACTAAGTATGTTGAAAATATCCACAGAGCAAGTTCACTAAGTATGTTGAAAATATCCACGGAGCAAGTTCACTAAGTATGTTGAAAATATCCACGGAGCAAGTTCACTAAGTGATTTGTTTTGAAAATATCCACTAAGCTCTTCCTATTTAATTCCATTATACTCTCTAGATTGTTTCAGAATGACTACTTGATCAGAGTAATAAAAAAGGTAACAATCTAAGAGTTTCATACTTGCCTTATCTACAATAATCATATACCTGGCCAGGGTATACAAGTATTGAGATTAGGTAGTATGCACTTTATTTGCTATCATATTCTTCACTTTTCATATCATTATACACACAAGATTTTCCATTCTTGACTTTTTCTTCAGGCATCACTTCTAAATCTCATCTTTCAACACACTGATAAGCGAGATTATAAAACATTTTAAGGAACACTGAGTAAGATATAAGTTCTCCTTTCCCTTGTGTCCTTATAGGACTAGTCAAAGGAATTCAAAAACAACTATTTTCATATCTTTAGCACATAGAATCATGAAATGAAGTATCAAAACAAAATGATTTTATCTGACCTGTTTGGGATGTCTGTCCACATCCTCTATTGTTACTAGAAAATTGCCTCCTTTGTAAGCCATATTGACTCTGCCCCTGAGGTTGAGTCATCCTCAAACTCTTGTCTGGACAATCCCTTTCCAGATGTCCTAGTTGTCTACATTGGTAACAGGTCCTGGGCAGAAATTGTCGGTGAGATATCGTCATCGATGTTGATGCTATGTTAGAGGCTCTGCTTGGAACATTACTATGATCCCTATCCCTACTTGACATCCATTGTGTCTGGGTATGGAATCTTGATGATGCTGCCGATGCAGAAAATCTCAGTTTCTAAAAACTTTCAGACCTTTGTTCTTGGGTCTGGGTGTACACCTTCTTACCACTAGTCTGTTGTTTCTCAATTTCAGACCTCTCTATCCTCCTTACCGACTCTACAAAGGTGGAAAACCTCTCCTTGTTCTCTAAAGAAGACACATGAGTGGTTAGTTCAGCGTTCAACCCCTTCTCAAAACGTCGAATTCTTTCCTCATCACTAACTGCCATTTGCAGACAAAACCACAACAACTCCATGAACTTAGCTTCGTATTCAATAATGTTCATCTATCCTTGTTCAATCCTCTCAAATTGAGATATCTTCTCATCTAGTACGTCTTAGGGAAGTATCTAGTGACGAATTCTCGTCAGAATACCTCCCATCTAATTTCTCCACCTGGTCTCTTATCTTCCTCTATCATCCACCAATGGCCAGCACTTCCTTTGAGGAGGTATACAGCATGTCTTACCTTTTCAGCTTCAGGAATATCAAGAATCCTGAAAGCCTTTTCCAGCTCTGTCAGCCATAGATTAGCATCTGCTGGATCAGATGTACCAGCATAATCTATGGCTCCAACCCGGCAAAGTCTCTCGAAAGTCTTGCCGGCTCCATAACCCTCATAATGGTCTGGTGCCCTAGGTGCAGGTGGTGGCATCCTGTCTGCCACATGTGTCATGGCTGTCAGGAATTTCTCAAATAGAGCATGGAGAGCTGGATTTTCTATCATAGCAGGGTCAATCTAGGGCTGTTCAGGTACATGCCCTTCCCTATTTTGGTCTCTTGCACCTTCTCCTGGTGCAGCAGTGCTGCCCTCAGCAACATGTTCTTCATGTGGTCCAGACATCTTCAAGTTCTTCTTCTCCTATGTGAGCATAAGATATTATCAGATAAACTGGAAGACACTTAGAACATACTCTACAACCTTAGTCCTATGTCTCTGTAGACTCAGCGAACCTAGAGCTCTGATACCACTATTGTAACGACCGATTCATGAAAACAAGATTAACTAATGCAGAAGCGTTTATTAAGCAGTGGATTACCAAAAATCACTAAAAATTAAAACCTTTTTATCAAAAGATCCATTAAGTAAAAACTTTCTCACATAGAACAAAAGTAACACATTTACATTCTTGTTCGAAGGGACATATTCTGTATCATCTCTTTTTGAGAATTACAATCATTAACTGTCATGTCAAGCTAAACACAGGTAGTATAAAATCTCGAGGCACTGAGCCAAAATCTCGAAGGCATTAACTACTACTCCGAAGACCTGAGAGTACAAAGACGACTGATGCGTGCTATTCAGCACACCTTTTCTGCGAATTATTAAGCTTGTCACATAGAAATTATCCATTCATCTCTTGAAAATTGCACAAATTGATATTTTCTCGTTCTATCACAAATTTGACAATCATGTGCATTTTATTGTAGTTTCAGGACTTGAGCCGATCGATTGGTAACTCAACCGATCGTTTCACTTAATCAAACCGATCGCCTGACATCATGAAACACTCGGTTCGTCTTCAAAGCATTGATCGTTGATCTCACCAGACGATGGCTGGGATCACCCGACTCCAGCTACCAGCCGCTCGGCTGATGCCCAATGTCGAGCAGCACAGAATGTTTTTTCTACGCTGGCACCCTAACTAGGGTTGGCAGCCGATCGAGTGGTTGCGTGTTCCAGAACCTTACAACCGATCGGCTAGTTGCTGAACCGGTCGGTTGGCGGCACGCAGACAGCAGAAATTCCCAGTCGTCAGCACCCAAAGAACCCTAAACCTAAATGTACCCCCCCTCCTTCTACTATAAAAGGAGGGGCACTTCCTCCTCTTAGGGGCATCTTGGATTTCTTGTATTTTGGAATTATGCAGCAATTAATCTTGTAATCATTCTCATATTATGCAATAAAGTAGGTTTGGTTCAAGCATAGCTCTTTCATTCTTGCTCTTGTCTTTTCTCTCTGCCTTAGTTTTAATCTCCTTCCTTCCGTTCTTTATTTCTGGAGCAAGGAACAAAGAACTAAGCCATTTCATCGTCTCTAGCATAAGGATTAATCTCCTGATTTCTGGGCTAGACTATGGCTTCATTTCTTTCTTCCTCCGTCTCCCATTTCTCCATGTGTGAGTAGTCTTTTATCGGGGCAAGGGGAATAACCCCTTAGCCATGGTTTTAACGACTTCTTCTTAAATGACTAGATGGTAATCGATTTTAATTGATTGATTGATCTTCAGATCGCATGTTAATCCAGATGGATATGACCATGGAAATCCGGATTTAGAACAATAAAATCGATTACATAGACGTTTTGATATGACTGTGGATTTTCGTCTCTTAGGATGATAAACTAGGAAGCATGAGCACCAAGACCAATGGGCTCATGTGGAGTTTCTCTTTTATGAGTTTTTAATTCGCAAGCCTTCATCGAATTGTCATTTAATATTTAGTTGTTATCACCTAGGCTAAGGTGGTGAAAACCCCTACGAGCCTCGATTTCCTTCTCTTGATTTAATCACCGCATCCTTTTTTTGTTTTAATTCTTAGTCTTCCATTCATATAGTTTGCTTGGGTTAACAATCTTTTTATTTTCCTTTGTGCATGTTAATTCTTGTTAAGTGTTTTTCTTCTCACATTAGTGTAATCATTCAACCCCCCAACTGGAATTTACTTTCTTCTTTAATAAAAAGAAAAATACCAAAAACAAATAGTAAAGTTCTTCAAATCTTTGGGTTCTAAGAACAATCTCTAAATAGTTGTCCTGTGGGATCGACCCTTCTATACTACCCTTAAAATCAGAAGTAAAAAAGGTTTAAACTCTAGGATTAACCATCTTAGTGATTGATATTGCAAAACGACGAGTATCAACGACACATAGGACTCTATATACATCTATACAAGACATAACAACCAGTGTCTCCACCTGAGACTTCACTGTTGTCCCTACTGCTGTTGTTGTCCTTCTCTTACTGAAGGATTCCTGTCTCCTCATCCGCGACCACCTAAAAAATGTAGTTCCCACGGGGGTGAGACAATTTTAAATTTCCCCAACGAGAGATATAACTCTCCTCCAGTAACATTGTTATTGCAGCTTAAGAAGATAAATATGAACAGAGGAATCATATTTGTTTGATAGCAGTTAATTCAATGTCTATCAGATTAGAATATTAATCTTATTCATGATTGCAGCTATAACTTGAAAGAGCAACATATCACATGTTCATTAAGGATTATAAAGAACGTGTATAACATTTATCCACTACAGAATCATTATCACAGCATTAACTCTCTTCAGGCTTAGATCATATATCTAAAGCCTAGCATTGCCATAATGGAGTCATAGCCTGTAGCCACACTCTTTTATCAAAGTATTGGGATCTCAATCCCTCAACTCATCAAGTACAATTCTACTTCTTAACATATATATCATTATGATTATAGAATCTGGGTATTTAAACCCTTATCTCATCATAGAACACTTGCTACCACTTATTAAGTAACTTCTTACCTTCAGGTCATCTGACCAAGGACATTATAATTCTTGCTACACAAAGTATTGCACATAGTTCACAAAGCTCATATCACCTCTTATTACCCCTTAATAGGCAACAAGGCATATGAAAGCTTATAAGGCCTATAGAACATTTTCAATGTATAGAACATCATAGCCCATACCTGGCTATGCTCATCTTCTCATCATATCTGCATGATTAGTAATCATGATACAATCACATATCAGTACCATGCAATACAAGGGTTATCTTATTATATTCATAACCCATTAGTCTATATTTGGGCTTCACATAGGATTACTCAGTGTTAGAACTTCCCATAGCATCACCTTGTATTTGGGTTCCACATAGCAGTACCCTGTATTAGGGTTTCACATAGCATTACCCTGTATTAGGGTTCACATAACATTACCATGTATTAGGGTTCACATAACATTACCATGTATTAGGGTTTCATGCACCTTTATCCCATTTTAGGGATTAAGTTTTACTATTCACATCCAAGTAGAGTTTCTCTTACCTCATGCCCGAATTAGGGTTAGGATGTACAATTCCCATTAAATTAGGGCTTCTTACATTGTGACACTAAGTTAGGGTTACATCATCACCCTAGATTATGATAACACTCAGTTTTGCCCTAGATTAGGGTTTCACACATAGCCTTGCTCTAGATAGGTTCATCATATTGAACCTTCAATTACATGAGATATTCAAATGGATTAACCATATTGATCTTCACAAAATTACTTACTTAAACCCTCAATGATCTTGGTTCTTATACATCAATTGGTTGAAAACCATTTGAACAAGTTGTACTTGAAATCGATTAGACAAAGTAGGTATTGAACCCGTTTGCACTTTGGGTCTCCAAGCGGTTTGGGATCGTTTGGTCCAAACCTCCTCAAAACCGCATGGACCAAATATGGTCTCAACCGATCAAATCAATTTAGGGTTCTCAATGTTGATTCCTTCAATCATTGAATTCATGGAACCAATCATCAATTGGACCTATCCTCATACTTCAATTGAGTTAAATAGGTCAACCTAAAACTGATTTATCCCTCAATTGACCCTCAATTAGTCATCAACTAGGGTTTGAATCAATTGAATTAGGGTTTGGAATCGATGATCCTTCAACACTAATCAATGTAAGATTAGTTACTTGAGAACCATTGAACCATCATCCAAATTGAACATGACCTGACCCCAAACAGTCTTGAGGTCGTTTGGATGACCTCCAAACGGTCTTGAGACCGTTTTCCCATCATGTCATCAAAATCCAAGTCAACCAATTAAGGTTTGGATCATTGGATTGATCACCAAATCAGCAATTGATTACACTTTAACTTAGTAATATTGGATCATAAATTTCTTAACCATACTCACCCCTAGACCTCCAAACGGTCTTGGGTGACCTCCAAACGGTCTTGAGACCGTTTGGCTCATCCAACCCTTGGATTCTAGTAAAATTCATCAAGGTTTGGTCTATTGAGTCGATCAACAAATCAGCAATTGATTGCTTTGTAACTTGATAACTTTGGACCTTCAAATAGGCAACCATACTTAACCCTAGACCTCCAAACGGTCTTGGGTGATCCCCAAACGGTCTTGAGACCGTTTGGGTGATCCCCAAACGATTTTGAAACCGTTTGGGTCAATCAACCCAAACCATCATCTCAATCACTTACAAAATCAGCACTTAGCCGATTAGGGTTCATGCCATAACTTTGGATCTTCAAACACTTAACCATACTCAACCCTAGACCTCCAAATGGTCTTGGGTGATCCCCAAAAGATTTTGAAACCGTTTGGGCTAATTAACCCAAAAAGTCAAATCAATCAAGTTGAAAATCAGCACTTAATCCAATTAGGGTTTACCTAATTGATTAGCCTTCAACTCATGATTACTTTGGAATTAATCCATCAAATTTGGTGAGTTATTAACCAACATCATTAGTAACAGGAATATCAAACGGTCAACCCTTGGTCAGCCCTATCAAATGGTTTTGAAACCGTTTGCCCAAAAAGGCAAATTAATCAAGTTGAAAATCAGCACTTAATCCAATTAGGCTTGCCTAATTGATTAACCTTCAACTCACGATTCCTTTGGAAATAATCCATAAAATTTGGTGAGTTATTAAAAAACATCATTAGGAACAGGAATATCAAACGTTCAACCCTTGGTCAACCCTCTCAAATGGTTTTGAAACCGTTTGCCCAAAAAGGCAAATTAATCAAGTTGAAAATCAGCACTTAATCCAATTAGGCTTGCCTAATTGATTAACCTTCAGCTCACGATTCCTTTGGGAAAAGTATCCAAGATGATGTCATCATCATCTACCTTCTTCCCTGAAGTTCTAACAACTTATAATTTCATGAATTAATCAATTTCAACTAGCAATTAATTAAGATAATGAAGGAATCAATGAAATTGCAAGATTAATGGTTGAATAACAATGAAAAAGGGTTCAAGTTATAAAACCCACCTTAAATTCTGGTCCCAATCTCCAAGCTTCACGGCTCCAATGGTGGTTGAAGCTTTAGCAACCTCCCAAGGTCGTTTCTCAAGAAACTTTTGGAGTAAAAGGATCGGCTAGGGTTGAAATTGGAGTGAAGAAATGAAGAAATCATGTATTGTTTTATGATTTTCACCATGAAATCATGAAGAACAAAGATCAAAGGTTTACCAACAGGTTGAGGACGTGCTCCCTGCTGTTCTTAGACTTCTTGGTCGGTTTTGCAAGCAAGGGGAAGAAAGGAAATCCAAAAAAGTCCCTTGGGTGGGTTGGGAAAGGCTCTTTTATAAGAAATTGATGAAAGAGAAAATCTCTTATAAAAGTATTTTAATTCCAAAATTGTTGCCACCACTTCCCCCTTGGTTTCTTGCATGCAAGGGAATCTCTATCCCAACCGAGCTCCCTTCCATTATCCATGAATTAAGGGAAAAGAAATTAAGCACCTTAACCCTTATAATAAGAATATCCATATTTGAGTGGAAATTCTTTTTCTTATAATAATGGTGAGTGGGATTTCACCTCCTTAGGATATGCTCGTGCCTTTTCAAGGCCTTAGGCTCATCCATACACATCTTAATCCAACCATTTTAATTTTGGTTTAAGGCTCTTTAATTAATACATTCATTTTTGCCCTAAATTGAATTAGGGTTTCACTTAGGATTAAATCTTGATTATTTTAATATCAAGATTCTCTCTCCTCAAACTTAATTCAAATGAGGCGCCCCACTCATTTTATTTGCTCTACATGATGCCAAGAAATATTAGGGACCTTATTGAAGTGGTAATTTGCATTTTGAACCCTAGGTTTTGGGTAAATTGCACATTACACCAAAACTAGGTTTTAATACACAAGGATTGCTTTACAAGCTTAATCTTAGTGCCCAAGCTTGTGAAAACCATACCACTACATCATATTCATTCTTATGATGTCTCCACATCAGAGGAACATCTTATCATGCAACATTTGCAATTTAACCCCTCAACTTGGGTAATTTGCACTTTAGTCCAAAATAAGCAAACATTGCTTTCAACATTGTTCAAACAGGACCAAAATTGAAACATAAGTTTCTCATTAGCCCTAATTACTTTTCCCAAGATAAGATTAAGTATCTACTCAACCTTATTAGGAAAAACATCTAGGGTTAGAATATAACCCAGGTCAGGGATGTTACAATGTCACTCTTAGATGTATGACCAACTGGCATGTATCCAAGGGCGAAAAAGAAAATTAGGGTAGACATTAAAAGTTTGAGACATATATCACCTAAACCCAATCAGGTACATAGTAAGATCAAGCATGCATACAAAGGGTAAATAATTTTACATAGATGAGTGCAAAATAATGCATAATCTAATTAATAATGTTGTTAGTGTTTTATGATTATGTGTTTATCATGCATCACTGCCATGCTAATAGATCATGGAATTATGAAAATCATGTAGAAGGTTAAGAAATCATGTTATGGAGATATATTCCTCTCAATCACATTATATGAGCCTTAACCGGACTTATGTGAGCCTTAATCGACCTTATGAGCATTACGGGTGCATTCAACAGAGTGACTATACCATATCAAGTAATAATCTAGTCTAATATGAAATCAATTCTAGATAATCAAGCTCTCATGTAATTGTATTTAACCATGAGAAGGTCATATCTTAAGTACTAAAGAGCTTTTAGGATAATATTAGAGAGTTAGCATACTCAAAACATGTTAAACCCTAAGGTGGGTAGAATAAATGAAATTTTGAGGATCAAATTTATTTAAGGTTGGTAGATTTGTAACATCCTCAAAACTTAAACTGATGAACGAGTCCTTAAAGAAAATTCCAATAAATTATGTAATGTTTATTCTTTTGTGATGATAGTTAACTCAATATATTTTAACACTAAGGTATAATGCACTTTCTCACTCCTCATTGTAGCATCATCACCATTAATATACATATAAAGCCTAATTGGTAAGTGACCATAAATTGAAATGCAACTAAAACAAAGCCGATGTGACCATAAAGGTATGTGAAATCAAATAGAGATAAACTATAATTCATTTAATGTACATAATTGGTATTAGATACATTATAATGGTTACTCAACTTGGGTCATCAAATTTGGAAAGTAATTGTGTAGAAATGATGTTGGCTCTAAAATATACCTAAGATCCAAATTTGAGGCAAAACAGACTTTGTTTGATGATGTAGACAATTTAGGGAAGTTTCCAATATAGTTTTCAAATGATTTTAATTAAATATTCAATGAATATCTTAGATAAACCTATAGTTAGGTTTATTATGACTCAAACAACTTCTGTTTCTGAGTTTGGGTCAGACTCTGTCTCACGTATCCATCCATGATCGGCGAGGTTATCTCCCTTACCTAATTTTTCTGCCCTAGTAGGACTCTTCAGTAGTCACACCTCTTCCCGACTCATCTCCCTTTTTGATTTATCCCATGAGTTTTTGAGATCTAATTCACATTCCCCTTCACCCATATAACAAGTAGATACCTTGTTTGACAAGGTTTTGCCTACCAACTTTCTAGACCACAAGGGACCCTGTCCCTCCCTTGTTTCCTAGCACTGCTGAGTTTTTTGGTCCCCATAGGTCAGTGCACCTATAAATTAGCCCTCAAAAACCATTGTAGTACCAGAGAGAACTCCTAGAAACTACTCCCTCTCCCTCATTCATGTTTGAGTCAGATCCTCGAGGTTGGCATTGATTCTGTCTCTTCTAGATGTCGCGAAACAAGGGTTGGATGCCCTAGTGGTTTGTCGATGCTCTAGTTTTGATTAAGAGGTCTCCACAATGCTTTCCTACTCACAAATTTGGTGTTTTTCACAATAACCTTGTTTTCCATTCTTTTTTCTTCTTACCCAGTTCGTGAATCTGTGACTTTTCTTGGAGATTGTGTTGATGTATTTTCATGTTTTTGCTCCCATCGATAGCGCCCCGACTTACTTAATCATTTTTGATGTTTTGCACGAGTTTATTTCATTTGTTGCCTCACTTCCCAAAATACTCCCTCCATGTGGTCATGGTAGCAGGTGACTTGGCTTCTCCGGCCATCACAACTCCTACTTTGGAGCTTGCCAAGTTCGGGCAAGCCACAAGGAAGGTTTTACAACTGAGTTTAGTTTTGAGTTGGATGCTCCTAATGTGCATTTCCTCTGGTATCATGCAGAAGATGAACAAAAGATCCAAGGTGGTGTGTTGACAATGTTGACCCCAATATTGTTGCACTTTTGTGTCACATACCATGGACAAAATGGGTTTTGAGCATTTCTTTCTTTTCTACATTCGTGGGTTTCTCTTTGTGCGGGCCCATCACATGTGGTCGGCTATGGTTGGGCCACAATAGAGGGGGCCCGACCATTGATGGGTTATTTCTAGAAAATAGGTTTTATATGGCTTTTTTATTTAAGTGATTGGCCAGAGTCTTCAAAAATTAGTATCTAGTCCATCTTGCTTCAATTTTTTTGAAAAATATTTGTTGAAAAGTTTTTGAATAACAAATAATAACATGATGGTTATAAAGCTTGATTTGACTATGTTTTCCCCTGATTCATTAGAGAACCATCAAACCCTAGAGTTCAAGTTAAGGACAACTCTTTAGTGGATGTTAATTGATTTAGAAAGGTAATTAGGGTTTCTTAACCCCAAGAACGTGTTTATGATTTCATCAATCTCAAGAGAATAAAAATAGTTTCTCCGAGATTTGATTCATGCACTCTGAGTAATAAGTATCGGTTGAGGGATTTTAATTGCTTATATTCATGGAAATCAATTTTAATGATATTAAATACATAGTTCTAATCAGTACTTGCAAGATAAGTGCTCAGAGTTTAGAGTCATAATGATAATTTGCACATCTTTTTAAGTCAGATTTTATGTTAAAATTTATTATGTTCAAGAGTAATTTTATGTACAAGATAATTGATTCATGTTGTTTCTTCAAAGGTATTCACCTTTTGGTCACAAATCAAGTTCTTGAGAGCAATGACATATTCAAGCTCTAGATAGCAATGTTATATATCAAGCTCCTGAGAGCAATGTCACAGATCAAGCTTTTGAGAGAAATGTTATTTATCAAGCTCCTGAGAGCAATGAGCATTTTGGTGCATGTGTATTCAAGCTCCTGAGAGAAAGGTTATAGAAGAAATACAACATCATCAATCTATGATAATGATGTCATTGATCAAGAGAAACAAAATGAAAATAAATGATATGACAAGTATTTAACTTTTATAATGTTTAAAGTTATGGTTTTCTAAAAGTATAGTTATATTTCAGATCGTATAATGTTACTTAGTGTTTTGCTTTGCATGGATGAAGGCGTGATGCCCACATGTAAGGAGATGATAATGATTCAAGAAGAGCAAGAGAAAACCTTCATGTGTAACATGGTGGGGTGCCATCTATCTAGACAATCAAATCATTTAGATTAGAATTTCCTTCATGTTGTAAGTCATGTTTAGATGTTAGATGATATATTAGGGAACTCAAATGTACTAGCACTAGTACATAACTGGCCTTTAGTGTCGGTTATTTAAGGCCTTTAGTGTCGGTTTCTAAGCGACATCTATGTGGGTGACGTTAAAAGCCCAGCCGTTATACGTCGGTTCAAAAACCGATGCCACAACCCTTCGCGCGCCTGACGTGTATTTTACTACGCGTTAAAAATGCAAGTGTACGCGTCGAGTAATATATGCCTTTGTGAGGCCCGAGTCAAACACAGGGATACGTGAATTATTGGAGACTCCTACTAACTAATTGCAATCAGCTAGGCCGGATAACAAAGTAGGGTTTGTTGTCGAAATTAAAAGAAGATAAAATAAAACAAAGAAAACAATCGATTAAAGGTTAATTTAATCAATTCAAAAGGGTATCTTTAGGATTGCGGTTTCACCGCGGGTCAACATTGTATTAGGTTTTATATAATTCCTCACTCTTCTCTCTCTATCTGGGTAGTGGCCTGAAAACAGAATTACCCACTGTCGTGGTGTAATTCACTACTTAGATTTAGGTTGATTCCACCGTCGTAGTAATCATTCCCCTAAACTAAGCGCATTACAAACGGTCTCTCAGTTTCCACCATTAATTTTTCAACTCCTTTGTCAAGGGTTTTATCGATTAATGTAGGTTTTGTCTCTTTTCAACCGTTAATCCTTCTGTCAAAGTGATTAAGGGCATTAGGTTATTATTATGGTGATCAAGCATAACAATATATATGGAGAAAACGAAACTATACCACGTATTTAAGAGAGAAAATATGAATTATTAATATAAAACTGTCATACAATGCATTCCCGGGCTACTCCCGGTCCTAAAGATAGAGGGGATTAGCCCCACATGTTCATCTTGCACAAATACATGGTAGAAATAGGGGAATTCATAAGAAAAACGTGAATTAAGTGGGAAAACCCCTGAACGGAGAAGAACCGATGGATCCTTTGCATAGAACACGAGCTTTCCCACCTCTCGGTGGTGAAACTCGTCTTCGGCAGCGTCCTGATCGACAGGGATGAGCTTCTGGCCTCCGTTCTCCTTTCTCTCCTTCCTCGGCACTTGTGCAATGACAAATTAGATCATCCCCTCCTGTCGGCGGCCGTCATTAGGTATAAGTCCCTAATTAGGTCGTCAAATAACTCCAGCCGTCCGATTGAGATCAAAACGAATCCAACGCATATCTGCCGGCGTCGATACCATCGACGCGGGTCGATGGTATCGACCCAGCGTATTAGCGGCAGCCTTCTTTTCTTTTCGTCTGAGTGCCTGTGTCATCTCGATACCATCGACTCTCTTTAGCGTCGGTTGTTGTCGTTTAGCGACGTTGTAGCCTCAATGTGTCGATGGCATCGACTTGAGTCGATGGTATCGACGGATTCCTCACCAGCAACCTGAAGGTATCTCGATGCCATCGACTTGGGTGTCGATGGTATCGACTCTGTGTTGCTCCTCTTGACTGGCAACCTGTGGCTTGGTCGATGGTATCGACTTCCATCGATGGTATCGACGGAAGCAGATACTTGTTTTTCCTGAAATTCCAAAACAAGACCAAATAAATCCACACAAATTATGATAATATGATAAATAATGCTCAAAATGATACAACTAAGGGGATTTGACATAAAATGATGGCAAAGACCGAAATGAGTGAATTATGCAATATTATCCATAAAAATGACTAATTAGAGCATAAAACACATATGAAAAAGGTCTATAAATGCGACTCAAAATCATCGCATCAAACTCCCCTAAGCTTAAACATTGCTCGCCCTCGAGCAACTAATCCTTAGAATAGAATTGCAGATGTCAACTAAAAATCAACACACCAACCCAACATCCCATGTGACTCCCACTGAACATTCTCAAACCGGCCTTCTCTAACCACAGAACAGTAATTACCCTAAAGGCGACAATAATCATCCATAAGAGAAATTATCCTTAAAACCGATGAACACTATCACACAAGGCAGTTAACATAATAAAACTCACCGATTCAGCATTGGTGCATCTTGTGATCGCCTACACTACATTGCTCGCCCTAACTATCATCTACATGGAAGCATTTCTCCTGATAATCATTAGTGAGGAGAAATTCACGGTGGCCTACCAATCCGAGCAACGGGTGGATGGAAATGGGTGGTTCATGGAAGAACTTGGAAGTATTGTACAATTTCAACATGCATAAAAAAATGTCCTAAATGATGCCAATGCACATTAAAAATGCCCTAATGCCTAAAATTGGGTGAAATGATGCATGCACTAACCTTCCACCTCAAAATGAGATTGAAATCTAAATAAGCCACATCATGTACTCAATTGTCCTGTAATGCTAGTGATATCATGTTCCTTTCTCCCTCTTATTCCACTTTCTTCTAAATTCTCTTTTTTTTCTTTTTTTTTCTAATTAAATTTTTTTCTTTATTTCATATTTTCAGAAGAAAAAAAATTTCTTCACTTTAGCCCACGTATCCATAATTGCTTAGAGATAAGTGTATTGGGCTATTTACTTCATGCTTGGAAATCTTTGCAATGTTTCGAAGGTATGGAACAGTTTAGATCACTTTTGAGGAAAAATTGAGATACATGGTGTACTTTATGCATGAAAGTCATGAGTGCAACTACATGGCATGCACCTAAAAGTAATGTGCATGAATCCCTATATATATATATTTTTTTTGCAAACGTATGGAAAATATCAATGCAAGTCCTATCTAAATGCTATGCACACAAGAAGGAATTGAAACTGCACTTTACTTCCAATTCTTTGGTGGATTATGGAAAAATGACGTGGAATGATCACAAGATTAAATGACTGAACCTTAGAAAGATATTATGTGTCCCTCCTTACTGACCTGTGTAGTGGTTTGGAGGGTTCTCTCTCTTACATCCAATTAAGGTCTCATTACCATTTGGTTAGGTTAGGCTCAAACAACCGTTACTATCCACTTTTCATGAGTCAAAAGGAGTATAGGTGTGAAATGTTGTTTTAAAGTTGACATAATCAATCATTTTCATAGGATAAGTTCCCCAAGGACAACCAAGTCAAGCTATTCAAAGACAGAAAAAATTTTAAATTTCCCTTAAATTTCCCATGAATTAACAGCAAGATGACAAACTTTTACGACATCCACAGTTACACTAGATAGCATGTGGATCCTACCAAAACTAAAAATGCAAGATACAAATAACACTGCTAAAAACTAAAAACAATAAAAGAAAAGATAGAGTTGTTCCAACTATCCCCCCTAAGCTTGAATTTGACTATGGCCCCATAGTCAAAAACAAACTTAAGAGTGGAACAGAGATACCCTAATCATTCTTGTGGAGGCGGAGGTGGGTACTGTGGGGCCGTAAGATCCCAAGAAGGATACTCCCCCTGGAAGCTCGGATCGTAATGGGTCCTCGGCAGAGGCTGTGGATAGCCTCCAAAGTAGCTATGACTCCAGTAGTGGTCATAAAAGGGCTCCTGTTGCATCTCCATCCTTTGCGACCGGTTGTGTATTTGCTGTTGGTTGTCGAGGAGGAGACGTTCATTCTCGAACATCGCCCTTTGGTTGTCAAGTAACCGGTTCGTAGTATCCTGAATACCGGTATACATTTCTAGATGTTGTTGTTGTGTCTGATGTATGTCCTGCAACATCGTGTACATTCCCTACATTGAGTAGGCATCCTCGCCTGGCTGCGAGGGCTGTGGTGATGGAGGCGGGGGCTGTGATGATGAAGACGCACCCAGATGCATCCTAGGATGCTTCCGGGGTGCTACTCGTGTGTGAAGAGGTGTGAAAGCCTCCTCTTCCTCCTCAGCCTCGCCTTCTTAGTCGTCGTTACCGCCTTCTTCTTCATCAGACTCGACGGCTATGATCGGCCACCGGAAGTGCTGTGCGCCCTCGATGTGGAAGACGGCGTCCGGCAGTGCGCACTCCTGATAAGCATGGTTGACGTGGCAGTGTGCGTCCGCCAACCCATCCCGTAGAAGGATAAGGTTTGAACGGTGCAGATGTTGCACGTTCACCTTACTCCTCGTGGACATCGACGTCATGGTGGAGAAGTTGAGCCTGAGGTAGTGCGCCAACTTGGTGATGAGCCCACCAAAATGGATCGGAGCCTTCCTTGTACTCCTCTTCACCGCCAGGACGCGCTGTAGGAAAAACGCACCCCAGTTGCATTGTTGTCACTTCAGGAGCATGTAGAGGAAGAAAAGGTCGCTCTCCTGAAACTTTCTCAATGCTAAATCGCTCCGAGCAAAGAACGTAAGGCTCAACATCCGGTGTAAGACCCGGACGAAGGGATGCTCGAAGTCCGCTACCGCAGCATTGTGGTAGCTCACTGTCTTGCCCGCCGGCACTGTGACTAGCTCGGCGAAGATCTTGTCGTAGTCAGTGCGGGAATCTGGGCGTCGGTGATCATGTTGGGAGTGGTTCCAGTTAAAGATGTTGTTGAACTGCTTAAGAGTGATGTTGTAGTTGATGTTGAACAACCGGAACGATACCCGGCCCTTGATCCACTCACGATCCGATGCAACCACATCGTTGGGAACGACGCAGACGTCGAGGGATGCCAAAAACTCCACCACCAATTCCTTGTAGGTGGGCCATTCACCAAAGAACGGCTGCCCATCCGCATGGTACTCCAGCTTGTCTGGCCATCTGCTGGTGTGGCGTGCTTGACCCTTCAGCACATAGGCCAAGTTGGCCTCAAATCCAAGATCGCGGATCATTCCCTGGTCCACATACCGGGTCGGCTCGATCTTCCGCTTCATGATTTCCTCATAGACCTTCCTCACCTCTGCGGATGGGTGAACCAGGCGCGGACGTGAGACTGAAGCAGTAGGGGGTGGCACAAACTCCACGATCTCCATGGTATTCGCGCGAGAGGACGATGATCCGGCGGCGTGCACTATTGTTGCAAGAAAGATGGGATTAGAAGAAGAGAGCTCGGGGAAGATGGAGAAGTGATTCTCCACTCGGTGAAGATCCTTGCTCGATGTTGCTGCTCTTCAGTCTTGGAGGGCTCGGGGGAGTGCTCGGCGCAAAGGAGGAAGTTTGCTCTGAAGGTGTGACGTCAAATGACGTTGCAATTCTCCTTATATAGACTTGGCCGACACTACTGTTGACCCGTCGATACCATCGACGTGGGTCGATGGTATCGACACGTCTCGCTGTTATCCGCCCCCCTCGCGAGTATCGACGGCTGACGTTTGTTGGATCGGGAAACCCGGATTGCTGACCTGTCGATACCATCGACGCGGGTCGATGGTATCGACGCAGCACCCGGATCGCTGACGTGGACTCGCGATCGCCGTCGATGTCTTTGTGTGGATCGGTGACATGGATGTCGATACCATCGACAGATGTCGATAGTATCGACTTGACTTCATTGCGACACCGCCACTTTTTCACTTCAACCTGTGACCATGTCGATACCATCGACGAGTGTGTCGATGGTATCGAGTTGACTGAGACAAATCATTCTGAACTTCTCCAGAGATCTCGATGGTATCGACTGGCATGTCGATACCATCGACAATTATTGCGCAACCTGCATGTAGGTCTGTCGATACCATCGACGGGACCGTAGATAGTATCGACTCAGAGCGATTTTTGCAGCTGTCAACCTGAACCTATGTTGATACCATCGACCAGTGTGTCGATGGTATCGACCCTGCCTGTGCCTGCACATTGAACAAACGGATCAAGGTATCTTCTTTACACTAGAATTTAAATGAAATGAAAGCAATCTATGACTATAATTAAACTATCCTAATGTACCAATGGTTGGGTTGCCTCCCAACAAGCGCCCTTCTTTAACGTCTTAGGCTAGACGTCTTCCCAGCATCTCATTCATCCACAAATGTAATGAGTTTGACCTCATTCACTTTTCTCTTGTAATTTTCACCAAAATACAACTTCAACCACTGTCCGTTCACCAAGAACGTGGCATCTCCATCACGCACAAGAATCGCACCGTGCGGTTTTACCTCTTCCACCACAAATGGTCCACTCCACCGGCATTTCAGCTTCCCGGGATGCAACTTGAGGTGGGAGTTAAACAATAGAACACTATCTCCCTTTTTGAACGTGCGCAGCTCGATATGGCAATCGTGGATCAGCTTTGTGCGCTCCTTGTATATGCGGGCATTCTCATATGCCGTCATGCGTAACTCATCTAGTTCATTCAACTCGAACATCCTCTTTCTCCCGGCTTCATCATAACTCAAATTCAGCCTTCAAAGCACCCAATGGGCCTTGTGCTCTAACTCCACCGGAAGGTGGCAAGCCCGGCCATACGCCAACCTAAAAGGCGTGGTGCCTATAGGTGTTTTGTATGCCGTTTTATATGCCCAAAGTGCGTCTGGTAGTAAGGCACTCCAATTTTTCCTTGTGGATGCCACTGTCCGTTCTAGAATCTTCTTGATTTCACGGTTTGAGACATCCACTTTGCCTTGCGTCTGTGGATGATATGGGGTGCCGATGTTGTGCTTGACCCCATATTTCTTCAAAAGTGTCGAAAATTTCTGATTCCGGAAGTGTGTGCCCCCATCACTTATTATCATTCGGGGTATCCCGAACCTGCAGAAAATATTCTCTTTCACAAACCTGCACACTACATTAGAATCATTAGTCCTCGTGGGGATTTCTTCCACCCACTTCGACACATAGTCAATAGCAAGCAAGATATACAAATTTGAATTCGAGGACACAAAGGGTCCCATGAAGTCTATGCCCCACAAGTCAAATACCTCAACTTCCTGAAATACATTCAGGGGCATCTCTTATCTCTTCGAAATGTTACCTGCTCGCTGGCACGGGTCACATTGCCTTACAAAATCGTAGGCATCCCGAAAGAAAGTTGGCCAATAAAGGCCGCTTTCCAACACTTTGGCTGCTGTCCGTGAACTGGCATGGTGTCCTCCCGTAGGCGACGCATGGCAATGGTGGAGAACACTCTCGTACTCCACCTCCGGCACACACCTACGTAGAATACCATCCCTGCACTGCTTCAAAAGAATTGGGTCATCCCAAAAATAGTATCTCAAAGAATGAAAGAATTTATTTTTCTCTTGATAAGACCAGTCTTCCGGGATGATCCCGCAAGCCAAATAGTTAACAATTTCAGCAAACCACGGTTCTTTAGAATTAATTTTTAAAAGCTGTTCATCGGGAAACGTCTCGGTTATGGGTATGTGTAAATCTTTTTCATCTACCCTGTCTAACCTAGACAAATGATCAGCCACCACATTTTCAATTCCGGACTTGTCCTTGATTTCAATATCAAATTCTTGTAAAAGCAAAATCCACCTAATGAGTCTAGGCTTTGCATCCTTTTTCTCCATCCCATACAACTACTTTAGATCCCACTAAATACTGCCGAAATTTTTCAAAAGCAAACACAACGGCAAGTAATTCTTTTTCTGTAGTTGTATAGTTCAATTGAGCATCATTAAGCATTTTGGAAGCGTAGAAAATCACAACGGGCTTATTATCTACCCTTTGCCCCAAAACGGCTCCTACTGCATAATCTGAAGTGTCACACATCAATTCGAATGGTTTTGTCCAATCCGGCGTTTGAACAACCGGAGCCGAAATCAATTTTTCTTTCAAAACTTCGAATGTGTGAAGACACTTATTGTTGAAATCAAAAACCGCATCTTTCTCCAACAATTCGGATAAAGGTTTTGCAATTTTAGAAAAATCTTTAATGAATCGCCGATAAAACCCGGCGTGTCCCAAAAAGCTTCTCACCCCTTTTACAGAATTTGGTGGGGGTAGCTTGGAAATCACCTCAATTTTGACTGGGTCTACCTCAAGACCTTTGCTAGACACCTTGTGTCCTAGCACTATTCCCTCTGTCACCATCATGTGACATTTCTCCCAATTGAGGACCAAGTGTGTGTCCTCACAATGCTACAACACCTTGTCCAGATTATATAGACACTCATCAAAAGACGCACCGTAAACCGAGAAGTCATCCATGAAAACCTCAAGACAATGCTCCACCATGTCAGAGAATATGGCGAGCATGCAGCGTTCAAACGTCGCTGGTGCATTACATAATCCAAACGGCATACGTCGGTAAGCAAAAGTCCCATAGGGACAGGTGAACGTAGACTTCTCTTGATCCAAAGGATCAATCGAAATCTGGTTATACCCCGAATACCCATCCAGAAAACAAAAATGCGACCGACCGGCAAGACGTTCCAAAATTTGATCGATAAATGGCAAAGGAAAATGATCTTTCAGAGTGGCGGCATTCAGTCGGCGGTAGTCAATGCAAACTCGCCACCCGGTTACCAATTGGGTGGTGACAGGTTCATTCAACAGATTTGTAGTAACAATAATTCCCCCCTTCTTAGGGACTACCTGTGTGGGACTCACCCACGTCGAGTCTGATATGGCATATATGATTCCTGCCGCAAGAAGTTTTATGACGTCTCTGAGGCTGAATGACTGGCTTGGCTCCCTCATCAAGCCGAATCTTATGATGGCATAGTGTAGGGGAGATCCCCTTGATGTCTGCAACAGACCACCCAAAAGCTCCTCGGTGGTTCTTGAGCACTATCAGTAGTTGCTCCTCCTCATCCGTACTCAAGTAAGCAGATACAATCACCGGTAACTTGTCCTTCTCAGCTAGAAAGACGTACTTAAGGTGCGGGGGCAGCAGCTTCAACTCCAACTCAGGCGGGCAAATGAGAGATGATTGCAGCAGTGGGGGAAGTGTACCTAAATCTTCATAGTGCCTCGTGTAGAAACATGGAAGCATCTGAAGCATTTTGGCACACTCCTTGAGTGATTTACTCCGCATCCAATCATAGGTGACATTCAACAGACACGCCTCCAACGGCAATTCTGGATATGCCTCAACAACTGAAGTAGTAATCGCATCATCCTCCCAAGAAGGTGGGATGTCCTCATTCTCGTCATTCGGAAATCCAACAGCTTTGCATAAAGAGACAACTTTAGTTTGCTCCATGATGTCCACAGCTAAGGTTCCATTATCCATCTTGCTTATCACATGAGCCATGTCCAAGAATGGTTTTCCAAGGCAGAGTGAGATATTGTGATCCACATGCTTAACCATGTTACAATGTGCTTTTGCTTTAGTAGACGCAGTGCTAGTGGGCATGACCATCTCAAAGCGATCATCTGCTATGCCCAAGGTCAAGCGACCTCTTCCCATTTCCAAGATCATATCGGCTGTAGCTTGGAAAGGACGTCCAAGTAGCAGCTCATTGTCATGCTCATCCTGCATTTCCATAACCACAAAATCAGTCGGAAAAACAAATCGGTCCACCTTTACCAAGACATCTTCGCAGATTCCATAAGGTTTCACCACAGAATTATCGGCCAATTGGATAGTCATATTGCTCAGCCGTGACTCCTTTAATCCCAGCTTTTTGAATGTAGAAAGGGGCATCGAATTGATGCTTGCCCCAGAATCACATAGTACCTCTCCAAATTTGAACTTCCCGATAAAACAAGAAATGTTGAAACATCAGGGATCCTGTCTCTTAGGCGGTAAAGTGCCCATAATGAAAGCACTCACTTGCTCCTTCAACACCACGACCTCCGTGTCCGGTATTTTCCTCTTCTTGGTGATGACATCTTTTAGGAACTTCCCGTATGACGGGATTTGCTCAATCGCTTCCAACAACGGAATATTGACCGAAAGTTTCCTAAAGCTGTCCAGAAATTTCTCGAATTGTGCATCTACCTTTCTTGCCTTTGCACTATTCGGATAGGGGACCGGAACGGTATGTGCCCTTTGATGGGGTGGCACATAGGGTGTCAACTTCTGCGGTTCCTCCTCAGTAGCTTGTTCTTCATTACCATCCACAGCTATGTCTTCAGCTTGCCCTGTGACAGGTGTGGGCTGCTCCTTAGTGGTTGCATCTTCAACTTTATCCTGTGGTGTGCTTGTGTCATCCGTCCTTGGATTCAACACCTTCTTGCCGCTTCTCAGTAAGATGGACTTGGCCTGCTGGTTTCCCCCGGGAACATTGGTGTTCCCCGGAAAACCCAGATAAGCTGGCTTCTTCAAACTTGCAATTTCTGCTGCCATCTGCGCCATGGAGGTCTCTATAGTCCTCATTTGAGCCCCGTGGCTCTGCAAAGTCTGCCCAAATTGGTTCATATATTCACCCTGTTGCTTGATTTGTTGCCCGAATGTGTTCATTAACTCCTGGTTTTGCTTGATGACCTGATTGAGCAACTTCGTGCTCTTGTCCTCTGTGGCTGGTGCAGGCTTGGCGTCCTGATCCTGCAGAAAATTGTTCGGATCCTTCCATGAGAACTTTTTGTCCTTTCGCCATGAGTAGTCATTGTTCCTGTACCCTTGTTGTTGCCTGATGTACTTGACTTGAGCCTCATCTTCGGAATCATTGCCTTCCTTTTGCAGTAACTTCTTTGCGAGAAGATCCATCTTCTCATTAAGCTCTTTTATTTCCTTTGATTCGCTGGCGACTCTAGCTTGCTCAACTGGGCCTCTCTCTCTTTCTCCCCAGGATTGCTTTCGTGCCATGTTCTTCAGTATTTCCCAGCATCTCGTGTCAGTGTTATTCCGGAAAAATCCTGAACCGGCTGAGTCCAAATTACTCCTATCATGCTCGGAGAGAGAAAAATAGAAGATATTCACTTGTGTCTCCTTGTCCAACCCATGATGCGGACATCTCCTCAACATGACCTGAAATCGCTCCCAGGTCTCAGAATATGTTTCACCCGCCTGTTGGGTGAAATTGTGAATCTTCCTAATCATGTCGTTGGTCTTCTCAGGAGGGAAAAACCTCTCGAAGAAAACCTCCACCATATGATCCCATGATTCAACGAACTCATCATCGAGGTTATGTAGCCACTCTCTTGCTGCTCCTGCCAAGGAACTTGGGAATAGCTTGAGGTACAAAGCATCTTGTGGGAATCGGTCGATCTTCACCATGTCACAGTTCTCCACGAACTGGCTGATGTGTGCAACTGGGTCCTCATTCTTCAGCCCGTGAAATGCATTTGATTTTACCAAGTTGATCAATGCCGGATCGATCTTATATGTTGGTATGTTGACCGCCTGCTTCTTTATAGGCCCCTTTGAAGCTGATGAAGAAGAGGCTTTGATCTTCTCCCATATGGTCTGTGGCTCGGCCATTTCTTCTACTTCAGATTCAGAATTTATTTCCTCTTGGTGCTCTTTCTCGTAGTGCTCCTCGTCCTCAGGTCCCGGAGGTGGAACCTCGGGTGTGCGATTGTCGTAGTCTGTACAACGTGTATGCACCATACACAGTACCTGAAATGAGAAAATTCAAGTTCAGTATTATGCTTGAACGAGTAAATACAATTATAAAGAAATTTAGGAATATTTAAAGTTGTTTCAAAATAAAATAAAAAAACATTGTGGCCTAGAGTGGCCGCTCTTAGCACTCGAAGTGCCAACAATTCACCGTATCCCCAGCAACGGCGCCAAAAACTTGACGTGTATTTTACTACGCATTAAAAACGCAAGTGTACGCGTCGAGTAATATAGGCCTTTGTGAGGCCCGAGTCGAACACAGGGATACGTGAATTATTGGAGACTCCTACTAACTAATTGCAATCAGCTAGACCGGATAACAAAGTAGGGTTTGTTGTCAAAATTAAAAGAAGATAAAATAAAACAAAGAAAACAATCGATTAAAGGTTAATTTAATCAATTCAAAAGGGTATCTTTAGGATTGCGGTTTCACCGCGGGTCAACATTGTATTAGGTTTTATATAATTCCTCACTCTTCTCTCTCTATCTGGGTAGTGGCCTGAAAACAGAATTACCCACTGTCGTGGTGTAATTCACTACTTAGATTTAGGTTGATTCCACCGTCGTAGTAATCATTCCCCTAAACTAAGCGCATTACAAACGGTCTCTCAGTTTCCACCATTAATTTTTCAACTCCTTTGTCAAGGGTTTTATCGATTAATGTAGGTTTCGTCTCTTTTCAACCGTTAATCCTTCTGTCGAAGTGATTAAGGGCATTAGGTTATTATTATGGTAATCAAGCATAACAATGTATATGGAGAAAACGAAACTATACCACGGATTTAAGAGAGAAAATATGAATTATTAATATAAAACTATCATACAATGCATTCCCAGGCTACTCCCGGTCCTAAAGATAGAGGGGATTAGCCCTGCATGTTCATCTTGCACAAATACATGGTAGAAATAGGGGAATTCATAAGAAAAACGTGAATTAAGTGGGAAAACCCCTGAACGGAGAAGAACCGGTGGATCCTTTACGTAGAACACGAGCTTTCCCGCCTCTCGGTGGTGAAACTCGTCTTCGGCAGCGTCTGGATCGACAGGGATGAGCTTCTGGCCTCCGTTCTCCTTTCTCTCCTTCCTCGGCACTTGTGCAATGACAAATTAGATCATCCCCTCCTGTCGGCGGCCGTCATTAGGTATAAGTCCCGAATTAGGTCGTCAAATAACTCCATCCGTCCGATTGAGATCAAAACGAATCCAACGCATATCTGCCGGCGTCGATACCATCGACGCGGGTCGATGGTATCGACCCAGCGTATTAGCGGCAGCCTTCTTTTCTTTTCGTCTGAGTGCCTGTGTCATCTCGATACCATCGACTAGGGTCGATGGTATCAACTCTCTTTAGCGTCGGTTGTTGTCGTTTAGCGACGATGTAGCCTCAATGTGTCGATGGCATCGACTTGAGTCGATGGTATCGACGGATTCCTCACCATCAACCTGAAGGTATCTCGATGCCATCGACTTGGGTGTCGATGGTATCAACTCTGTGCTGCTCCTCTCAGCTGGCAACCTATGGCTTGGTCGATGGTATCGACTTCCGTCGATGGTATCGACGGAAGCAGATACTTGTTTTTCGTGAAATTCCAAAACAAGACCAAATAAATCCACACAAATTATGATAATATGATAAATAATGCTCAAAATGATACAACTAAGGGGATTTGACATAAAATGATGGCAAAGACCGAAATGAGTGAATTATGCAATATTATCCATAAAAATGACTAATTAGAGCATAAAACACATATGAAAAAGGTCTATAAATGTGACTCAAAATCATCGCATCAGCGCCACCGAAAACGCACCAGCAGGGGACTATAGGCGTCGGTTATTAGATCAAAAACCGACGCCATATACCTTCGCTCCACAGAAAGGGCGCCATCTTGGGCACTATAGGCGTCGGTTATTAGATAAGAAACCGACGCCATATACCTTCGCGCCACAGAAGGGTGCCATCTTGGGCACTATCAGCGTCGGTTATTAGATAAGAACCGACGTCATATAAACCCCAAAATGGTCGTGCTGGCCAGCACGGCCGTGGTGTCTGGTCCGCTGCCACGGCCATGCACTCTCAACACGGCCGTGCTGGCCAGCACGACCGTGGTGTCTAGTCCACTGCCACGGCCGTGCTGGCCAGCACGGCCGTGGTGTTAAGGAAATAGACGTCGGTTACTACTAGAAACTGACACTGTAACAATGTGGCGTCGGTTTTATACAAATAACCGACGCCTATGTTTTGTTTTTTTTTCTGTCAGTCTGCAGACATGCTGTATGGCTGGTCGCAGGATGAGAAACCTGCAGTTCAGTTATGAACTGTAGGTTTTACGACATCCATTGATATCAGCCAACAACAGGCCACAAACCTACAAAATTAACAACAAAAATATTCACACATTTAGCAATGCAACCTGCAGTTCCATTTGATTTTCACACATTTAGAAACATTCATGTAGCTAGCAATCTGTAGTTCCATTCATTTTCACATTCACACATATAGAAACATTCATATAACAACCAACAGTTTCATTCATTTTCACTCAGACACATGTAGAAACATCCAAACATGTAGAAACATTCACACATATATTATAATTCAGAAATTCATTTACAAAATATCATTCTTTAGTCATTATTCGCTATCAACATCCCAATTATATCTTAAATCCCCCACTACTTGTATGGTTGTTGCCCATTCTTCTCTTACTTCATTTAATTCTCCTGTCGTATAGGGAGCATGTACATCTGGTAAGGTCGTTCCTGTAGTGTGGTCAGTTTTAAACACATGTAAAGAGAATGATGTATATATATAATTAATGAGCTATAAATAAGATTGATATATTTCATATTATATATCTAATGAGACTATATAATACCTCAGCAATACAATTGATGTCCATTGCGGCATATTTGATAATCATGTGCATAAATCGCATCACATAGTATCCACATGACCATCCGTTGTCTTGTGTAGCACACTATAAATTCAAACATACAAAATATTAAAAAATACAACTAATTAAGCACTGTTCACATAAATAATATATACATATATTGTAGTCGGGAACTTACTTTCACGTTCTTCCAAATTATTGGTTGGTTCTTTTTCGTGGGGACCTTTCCTCCAGCCTTTTTGAGCTCATCAAAACCCCTACATGTTAATGTAACATAGTACATTGCATAGATAAATAGTAATGTAATAACATATGTTAACGGATATGAAAATGAAATATTTCTCACCGGAATAATGCCATTTTCATTATGTGTCCATATTTTGTATTCAATTTACTCCCCTTAGGATCTAGATAATAGACAGTGAATGTCTTGGGGACAATAACCAGTAACTCCCAATGCATACCACTAGAGGTAAAAAAGTTAAAAATTAATAACTCAAAATCCACAATAAAAATGTAATTTTCTTAAGTCCAAATTATAATAAGAAAAGTAAACTTACTCTACATTGAATGGAGCCATTATCATCGTCTTCTTATTTTGAGAAAAGTAAACTTACTCTAATTTTCTTATTATCATCGTCTTCTGGAGTTGCTTGAAGTATCCGAAGATATGTATCATCTCCATGGCTCTGAGGACTATGAATGCGCTATTTCCACTTCCTTCCTCTTCTTGGACTGGGAAGTCCCTTAGTGAGTAGAAATTCCAGACGCCGCTGTGGCGCTGGACTCCATACTTGATGACCCGGTGGAGATGTAGCGGCAGCAGTCTTAGCCTTACGTCCTTTGGGTGTAGGAACGTACTTCCTGTGTGCGGGACCTCTTTGCTGCAGCAGCAGTGCAGTTGGACATCATGATTTCGGAGGTCAGCAATGCACAGGAACCAATTGTTTCTGTGTTTGTAAGGGGCCAGCACCAGCTTCGGATTGTGCACTTCAATGTAATCCAACATACCTTCTACCTGCGTAGAATTGTACAACCCCATCATTAGTCTTCTTGCTAGGGTCGGGGTGGCAGCGTAAACTATATGTTGGCCTTTCTTCTTGTCGGCGCTTTCTATAATGGCCCCTTGTAGTACTCTGAACAACCTCTTCCCTACGACGGCCTTGGCGCGGAAGATGTTTCTCAGAGTTCCCCGCTGCACCGAAAAATAACTGTCGCTCCAGAGTATCTCTTCCTCGTCGGCTTGCGATCTCAGGACCATGTTGAGTAGTTTCTGGTCTCTGATCGTTAGATACCCTATGACCCTTCTGTCAAAGTCAGTCATTTCGAAGGAAGGTATCTCTGTCGGTGCGGAGAAATCGGTGAGGTCAGCCTTTGAACTCCTTCCTCTGGGGAGGTGTCTTTCGTTTGCAGTGCAGATGTCCCCCCCTTCTCCCTCGGATTCATCAGAAGAGCCCTCCGCGACGCTGATATCTTCGTCGTTATCCTCAGCTTCGTCAAAGGGGGCTGAGGGAGCGGCCTCATTCAGGTCAAAAGGACTTCCTTGTCCGGCTGGAGCTTCATAGCCTTGCCCTTGTGATGAATTTCCTCCGGTTGCTGATGAAGATCTGCCGGAGGAGGAGGTGGATGATGACGATCCTGACGACGCTCTTGACGACGAGGATTGAGAGCCCGGACTAGGAGGCGACGGCGATCTTCTCGGCTGCCTTGGGCGTGGATGGTCGTCCTCCCTGTTCAGCCTCCCCTCGATCTTGCTAAGGCGCTGCAGAACTTGTTGTAGCGTGGCATTCACTGCCTCTAGCCGGCCAGGTAGACTGGCCAAAGCCAACAGCTCTCGTTCCTGGCTATCCAGCCTTTGTTCGAAAAACAACAACTTGCGGGTTAGGGAAAGAAATGTAGTAGAATGGTTTTCTGTTACCTCCCACAAGAAATCGAGTTCTTGTCCCAGCATCATTCCGAGCGAAGGAGAGTTTTCCGCTTGTCTCCCCTTCGACCTCGAAATGCTCCTCCCGCGCGATGGTCTGCCTGACGAGGCAGAACCTACTTCTATCGTCCGTGCGGCTGATGCTTCTGAGCGAGGTGTCGGTCCTGCCCCGTCCTCTTGTTGTATCGGAGGAGACCGTGTTGTGGGGGACGGATGCTGCCCCATATCGACGTTGTCGACGATCTCCTCAACAACTGCTACAGGTGACTTTGGTGGTGGTGTCGGCGTCACCTGTGCTCCTTCGAGCTCCATTTGTAGGATGTCGGCGAATAGCTCATCGCTGACATCCGGTTGTACTTCATTAATTGCCCCTAAGGGCACAGCAGAAACTACGGGGACTGTAGCCGTCTCTCTCGCTGCAGTTCCAGTTCTTGTCTCGGCGACCTCCACGATCGCCGGTTCTTCTCTTGCCACCACTGGCCTTGTTGTTGTGGTTGTCGTTGGTGGCTCCGAGGCAGTGAGCCGCTCGGCAGGAGCTGTTGAAGATACATCCTGCAGAGTACCCAGTGGGATGGGCCCTCTGGTGATTCCCCATTCTTGGCTTCTTGGGGGTGGAGCGCAGCTTGCGCCTGCTGCCACAGCCTCGATCTCGGCTGTGGTGAAGACTAGCTTTTCTGCGTCGTAGGCGGTGCAATGAGGAAGCGGGAGAAGGATCTTCGTCCTTGCGAACTTGTAGAAGTAACTCTGCCCCTCCTTCTTTATTATACCTGACCTCATGAGGTACTTGAGGTCGATCAACTTGTCCCCTCTTGTTCTTGAGAGGCTGCGCGGCTCGCGCGGGTATCCCAACCCCACCGCGATTAGGTTCACGATGCCACCCATGCAATATTCCTTGGTGGCATCCTTTATTGGGTGCAGCCTGTTCAGCAAGAAGCGCCCCAGGTTGATAGTTCGGCCCTCCATCATGTGCCACATGACGTGGAGTTCCTCAGAGTAAATGTTGCTGGACTCATTCTTGCTGAAGAGGAGGCACGCCACCAGCTTGTGCATTATCCTCCAGAAGCATGAGTGCACTGCCGCCACCTTGCTCCCGGGTTTGAAAGATGACTCCCCGGTTAGCATTTCCCAGATATCTATGGGGTTGAACCCGTCTCCTTCGGTGATCCTTGCACCGTTATCTAGTCTCCCTCTCTCCTCTTCGCTGGAGGAGAAAATATGGTTGAGCAACTTCTCTGAAATGATGTGCTCTGCATTGTAAAGCCGCCCCTGGAGTCTGTCTGCTCCACCATACTTTCTGGCTTCAGCAGGTGTATTCTTTACTCGGTGAAGGGACGCCATGAACTCCTTCGTGAGCTTGGTGTAGGAGGCGGATAGGCTGAGGCAGATTTGCCTCAGACCTGCTGTGGCAAGCACGTTTTCCATTCTCTCAAAGATGCCCAACTGCATGAAGGACGACTGGTAGCCGAACCTGCTTGGCCTGTAGAGCTTGGCCCCTAGCTCAACATATCTGTATCCATGCTCCTCATCCCTTGGCACGAACCTTCCTAGTGTGTGATGCAGTGGTTCTTCTGTTGGGGCGGGTGTTGTAGCTGGAGTGGCCACTTCTTCAGTTCTCACCCTCTTTTCAGTCGTTGAGGGCCCAGCGACCTCGGGATTTGGGCGTTTCTGCCCGATCGTTGCCATCTCTGCCTCTGGCTTGGTGATGATTCTCCTGCCTTGCTCATCAACGCGTATGGCGGTTAGGTTTGTGCATGCCATCCCTATTATCAATTCAAATGCACTTTTGTTATCAGTGGGTAAATTAATAAACAGAGAGACACCCGACACAACTGTATCGGGCTTCAAGACAAAATCAGGAGAAGCTTGCCCGATACAACTGTGTCGGGCGATACGGTCGAAAGAAACTGAGCGCCCGGCAGGGTCTTGAAAGAGCGCTGACCGATACAAGAATAAACGGGCGATACGGTCGCTGCCCGACACAGCTGTATCGGGCAGGCGCGAGAGAAGCGTGTCGCGCGATAACAGTATCGGTTGACAAGAAAATCAACATAAAATCCTCGCCCGATACATCGTACGTGATAAAGGTCCGTATCAGGTATGCTCGGCAGTCGCGAGATACCTTTGTTTTCCTTGAGGTGTTGCCTGTCACGGGATCGGGAGAGGTCTCTGCGCGACACGGGAGTGGAGAGCAAGAAAAGTACTGCGCGATACGGTAGCTGAAAAAGGTAAAGTCCGGGAGCGCGACACGGTAAAGTTTTTGCCTTATATATAGCGGCCGGACGTCGTGGTAAAACCATTCCCTCCCGAGACGGGCGCATTCTGTATGTCGGTTGGTGTGCCGCCCGATTCAGTCTGGGAAAAAGGGTTACTAGACCAGACTTCGCCCGACCGATACAAGATTTTTCGGGACAAAACTCCGAGGTAAAACCCACTTAAAGAAAGAGGCGACAGGCGGGTAAAACATCATTGGCCTAAGGCTAAACCCGGCCTCAGATGGTATTACTCATCCTGGAAAATAAAACTAAAGCGGTGGCCCTTAAAACAAAAAGAGTCAGCACACGTGCACATGCACTGACTCGGGCCTTATTACAGTCCATAATGTTTGTAATGTCTGTTTTGCCGAAAAGTAAATAACGTCCTATACTAGGGAAATAAAAGCACGGGCTGCCTCCCGAAGAGCGCTGCGTTTTCCGTCTTCAGCTAGACGTCTTTGGCTTCTTTATCATACTTTATCACTTTGCTGGTTCAGTGTTGGACGGGATCTTCCCCGAGGGATTCTTCACAATCTCGGCGAGCTGTGCGAGCTGCTGATCAATTTGTCGCTGATGTGTTTGCATATCTGCCAATTGGACTTGCAGTGAGTTCAAGACTCCCGAATTTGACAGCACGCTCTGTGCTAACTGGTTATTGACGCTATCTTGCTTCTTGACAAAGTCAAACAGCTGGCCGATCACCTCAGATTGGCTTGCCCCCTTCTCCTGTTCACGGGATGGGCCTTGGTATTTTCCTGCTACTTGGAAATTGCCTTTTACTGGTTGGAACTGGCTATTCTTGTTATACTGCCTGGATCCCCCTCTCTTCTCGAAAGGTTGCACTGGCCTGGCCGAGGTGTGCAGCTGATGCGAGTTTTCGGCTGCGTCCTTGTTGCCATAATTAAAACCAGGGTGGTCTGGTCTCTTGAAGTTCATGTAGGATACATTCTCGGTCCTTTCTTCTTCCGAGTCGGAGTCGTTGTCGGTGTCGGGTTTGGTGTAGACGCAGTTGTCTACCCCATGTCCTCCTTCACCGCAGGTAACACATTTCATGACTTTCTCAACTTGCTTCTTCCCCTTTCCGCCATGATCCTTCAGTTGTTTCACATTTGTTGTTATCCTTTGAATCTGAGAAGTAATGTTTTCCAGAGCCTTGGACTCAAGAGAGGTTCCTTCCCCTGCCTTCTTCGCCTGCCCTCTATCGGATCTATCGTAGTCAACATTGGCCTTCAGCTCAGCCATGTTCCTAATGATCTTTTCAGACTTGCTTGGCTTTTTCCATAAGAAGTCACTTCCTGCTGCCGCATTCAGCGATACCCTTTCATCGGGAGTTAGCCCATTGTAGAAGGTGGAGACCAGGAAGCCCTTCTTGAAATTGTGGTGAGGGCAGTCCCTCTGATATTCCAGATATCATTCCCAGGCGTCGTGGAGGTTTTCATTTGGCTTTTGCGTGAAAGATGTGATTTTTAACTTGTTCCTCATCATCTTCTCAGTGGGGTAAAATTTGTTTACAAATACGTCAGCCAGTTCTCCCCATCCATTCAGCGCTTGGTGGGGTATCCCAAGGTACCATGATAGAGCCTTATCCTCCAAAGAGAAGATGAAACCCTTGCAGTAAATTACCTCTTGGGGAACCCCTCGCATCTTTATGGTGTCGCAGATATTTTTGAAAGCATCAAGGTGATGGTAAGGGTTGTCACTCTTAGAACTCCCCCTGAAGCTTTTATTTTGAATCATGGAGATCACAGATGGCTTGAGCTCAAAGTTTGTCGCATTGAACCTTGGGATGATAACGGGGCACCTCGATCTATTGGCCTTTGTAGAAGCCAATTCTCTCAGAGTTTTCTCTTCTTCCTCCGAGTCGTTACTGTTGCTGGCGTCTCGGCGTCGTTCCCGGTTATCATGATTCCTCCTGTGTCTCCGTCGACGTCTATGCTGATGATGCTCTTCCTCATGCCCTGGTGATTCTGGATCTTCTTGCCGCTCATTATCACTATACCGGTCGTTGTCTTCCGGTGGAGGCGAAACCGGCCTCCCTCCTTGGCTTTCGTTTCCAGAAGGTGGCTCTACGCGAGGAGGCATGGTTGACAGTCTCGGTGTTCAGTAGATCAGAGTACCTGAAAACCGCATAAAAATCATGTTTAGAAAATTATAATTGGGGTAAAGAATAATGCTTAAAGTAAAAGAAAAAGAAAAAGAAAAAGAAGTGCTGTCAAGCCTATTTCTAAGCTTGAGGCACGGGAGTGTAGTTAGTGGCTTCGGATTCGTCAACAGTGCCATTTGCCTTGTCCCCGGCAACGGCGCCAGAAAGTTGACCGGCCTAAATCGCGCGTCCTACAATTGGAGGCGTATTTGAGGTAGTCGAGCCTTCACATTTATAACCCGAATCCTTCTAGGCCCCCGCAACTTTGTTTACGGGGTCGAAGTAGTCATACGGGGTCGAACACAGGGACAAGGTGGGTCGTGTTGACGACTCTGAATCGACACTCTACACTCCGGTGGGTATAAAGAGATATTAAAGTTCCCCGAAGGGGAACAACAAGCTGTCATGATTAAATCAAAGAAAACTATCTCCAACTGGAGTTACAAGAAAGATTAAGATTTTGTCATTTAGCAGTTTTTAGGAATTTTCATGCAACAGAAAATAGAAAGATAAACTGCAGTTTAAGGCGTAATGCAAGGGATAGGACTTCAGTAAGACAAGCGGTAGCAGTAACACCCTGCACCCCTCCTCTCAGAGCGGGTGCCTCTAACCAAGCTTCAACACCCCTCTCCAGGTTGCTGGGCTCAAGTTAGAGTGGAATGATACTAAAACAACTTCGTTCCGGGCACTCTCGTACTCCAGAATCGGACCAAACACTAGAGCCACAACCCAACTCTCGAAGTAGTTGCAACGGGAAAGACGATTGGGTAGCTAAGCGAAACGCGATCCAAATCATGCAAGCTAGAGTTCAGATATCCAACACAGCAGTTACCCAATCATAAGGCACCAAGCATTAAACAAATAGCAATTAAGCATTTCTATTTCCATAAGAAATAAGGGTCTTAATACAATGCATAAGCTAAGAATTTAAATAACATAATTAAAGATAGATGTCGCCTTCTTGATGTAGAAGAACGACAGACTACTGTAGCTCTCCTGCCCGATACCGGTCAGGAGCCGAGCCCGATACGGCAGTGTCAGACGGCACCCCCTCTCGGGCAGCGCCGACTGACGACTGACTGTATCGCTCAAGGACCCTGGCCGATACGTTCATGTCGGGCGGCACGCATGACGGGCGGAGCGTATCGGGTTCGATATCGTGTCGGGCAAAGAGCTACGAGTCTACTGTCGGGCACTCATGTCGCTCATCTTCGCTGGTCGATATCGGCCTGTAGTGTCGCCCGGGACAACACTAAGTGAACCATCCCTTCCCTCTCGGGATGAGGGAAAGCTCACCTAGTGTCGCCCGGCACAAGCACTGGGGTGCGATACTCTTGCTCTCACAGCTTCCTTCGAAGATGGCTCTCCGAACTGTCTTGTTTGAATTCTCTTCCGACTTGTCCGACCTCCGACTATCCCGACCCCCGACTATCCCGACCCGTCCAACCCGTCTTTTCGGCTTCCTGTAGCTGCTATTTATAGTCGGTGGTTGAAGGAGTTATGGTGTTGGAAACGCCACGTAGCTCGCTTATACGCCGGTCGATGGATGTGGATGGCCGATACAGGTATGTCTCGGCGCGAGGCGTTGGCTATCGGTCACGTGGCTGGCGGCATGTCTGCCGGTGGGTGGCTGTGTCGCCCGACGAGTTTGGTCGTCGATGCGGCTTTGGCTCCCTGTCGGGTAGACGGTATGTCGGCCGACACGTCCTTCTTGCGCAGCGCCCTTCTCCGCCGATCATTCTCGTGTCGCCCAGCCCCTGTCGGGCTGGGATGTATCGGGCGTCAGGTAGGTCGAGACGGGCTTAGACTTATTGTGGGCCGGAATCGGCCTTATTGCACAAAAACGAGGAAAACTCTGTAGAAGATAGGAAAAATTGGAATAAGAGCGTTGCTTGGCCAATTATTGCGAAAATGCTAATAAAATAGAGGAAAATAGCAGAAAAGGATAGTTTTGATAATAGAATAAAGGGCAAAAACGTCACAAAATTTGGTGTTATCAACTCCCCCAAACTTAGCTTTTTGATTGTCCTCAATCAATATTTAAACTAAACTTTGTGTTGCTTCTTCTTGCACAGCAAAACTTTAAGGCTAAAGGGTAGCACAAGATTTGCGATGTCTTGGAGGTAATGCTGTCTTAATGCGAACAAAAGACCTTGCCCTACTTGCCTTATTATTTAAGTAAAATTTTTCTTCTCCACAGCTTCAGCGAGACTTTGGTGTATGATTCCGAAGTTATCTTCCACACCAAACAGCTTTATTTTAGGGGCAGAAAGTTGTGTATAGGGTAGGTTAAGGCTTTTTGGGTTTTTCTTCTTGTTTCCCATCAGTCCATCCAGGTAAGGGTCCGTTAACGGGCAAGTGGTCCCTGCAGTCCATGCCAGTTGGCTTTAGAGCAGTGATTTCACATCCTACGTACCACTGCCCCGGATCTACCATGCCTAAAGATGGGTACTTTTGGAAAACAAGTGTGTATATTTATTGTTTTTTTTCTTTTTCTTTTATAGGGCACAACTCTCATGCTTTTATTCACACTCATAAGGCTTCTTTCTCTTTTTGGGATTTTTTTTGGGTAAGGGAAAACAAAAGAGATTTTTGCTGTTTGGGTAGCTTTTTCCTTCTCCATACTCGTCTCTTAGTTGTTTGCGAGATTATTTATTTTTCAAAAAATTTTGGATGGCAAGGCACAATCTTTTGTTTGTTTGAGACAGCATTATCAGAAAGATATGACAGAACTTGTAACTCATTAAATATACAGAAAGTAAACTTTGCAAGAAGTCGCAACAAGTTTTTATTATTATTATAGCAACTTTATACATATATAAGTATAGGGAATCATAAGCAAAAATTTTCAAAGTTTTCAAGACTTTTAGCAAGAAGGAAAAAGGTTGTGTAAGAAGTTATATGTACACTAAAAAAGTTATATGTACACTAATTGAATTGGATAGGACGAGGGGGATCAAAGGAGAAAGGTTTTGTACCTCCCTCACTGGTACATGGTACCCCCCCCCAAACTTACTCCACACTCTGTCCCAGAGTTGTGAAGTAGATGAGGTAAGGAAATGTTAATCAGTGAGGGTTAGATGATCAGCGCACCTGGGCTAGATAAGAGCTCCCACACATATTCTCCTCTTTTGCTGTGATAGTCGATGTGGAGGAGCTGATCAGGCGTTGCCTCATTTGCCATCCATTCCAGGACAAAGATGCCACAGTCGTTGGATAGTTGAATTTGCTGCGGGCTGCGGTGGCAGAACTGGAGTTCATGCCAGTTTCTTGCTTGCATTCCCAGGAATGGTTGTATCAGCGCTGCTATATCGATATAGTACTTTCGTACTAATCGTTCGAGAGATGTCAGCGCTGTCGATGTACAAGGCACTGGATGGTCTTTGTTGCTGTCTGAGCTATTGTAGAAAATCCCTACTCGTTGTTGGGTGTACACCGTTAAGAGCGTCCAGTGGTTGTTGTGCAGGATGGGAAGGAGAATGGTATCTGGGACTCTGCATTCAAACTCTGCTAGGAAAGCTTCCTTCGCCCCTTGCTCATCGGCTAGGCAAATGTCGTTGAACAGCATTGGATCTGCTATGCATGCGTGTTCAGACTTGTTTCGTAGTACCTGGATGTAGGCGACCGCCACAGATAACGCCAGACATCCTCCCTCTTTTACCATGTCCCTTAAGTCGTCAATCGGGACTATGGCATCACCTGCCGAGTAGGCTACGTCTGCAGGGTTGGAGTCAGCCAACTTCATGTGGATTTCGTTGACCTGTTCCTGCGTGAGGGTAGCGCATGAGAAACGGTCAAAGTTGTGGATCGACTCCTCCTGGTTCTGGGGCGAGGCTTGTTCGTCGTGTCCGAAAACTTGTCGCAAGATGTTTATCTATTTGCCTGCCCCATAGACGTGTGTCTCTGCTTCTGCTTCTTTTTCAGGAGGGTTGTTGTGTTGAGATGACTCCTCTTCTTGTTCACTATCCAGCAGCTCTTCCGGTATCCCCGTATCTCGGAAGTAGCGCTTGTCCTTTATCAGCAACAATGCATATTTTCTTCTGAGATTGTAGAAGTTATTATTCTGGAGTTGCTTGAAGTATCCGAAGATATGTATCATCTCCATGGCTCTGAGGACTATGAATGCGCTATTTCCACTTCCTTCCTCTTCTTGGACTGGGAAGTCCCTTAGTGAGTAGAAATTCCAGACGCCGCTGTGGCGCTGGACTCCATACTTGATGACCCGGTGGAGACGTAGCGGCAGCAGTCTTAGCCTTACGTCCTTTGGGTGTAGGAATGTACTTCCTGTGTGCGGGACCTCTTTGCTGTAGCAGCAGTGCAGTTGGACATCATGATTTCGGAGGTCGGAAATGCACAGGAACCAGTTGTTTCTGTGTTTGTAAGGGGCCAGCACCAGCTTCGGATTGTGCACTTCAATGTAATCCAACATACCTTCTACCTGCGTAGAATTGTACAACCCCATCATTAGTCTTCTTTCTAGGGTCGGGGTGGCAGCGTAAACTGTATGTTGGCCTTTCTTCTTGTCGGCGCTTTCTATAATGGCCCCTTGTAGTACTCTGAACAACCTCTTCCCTACGACGGCCTTGGCACGGAAGATGTTTCTCAGAGTTCCCCGCTGCACCGAAAAATAACTGTCGCTCCAGAGTATCTCTTCCTCGTCGGCTTGCGATCTCAGGACCATGTTGAGTAGTTTCTGGTCTCTGATCGTTAGATACCCTATGAACCTTCTGTCAAAGTCAGTCATTTCGAAGGAAGGTATCTCTGTCGGTGCGGAGAAATCGGTGAGGTCAGCCTTTGAACTCCTTCCTCTGGGGAGGTGTCTTTCGTTTGCAGTGCAGATGTCCCCCCCTTCTCCCTCGGATTCATCAGAAGAGCCCTCCCCGACACTGATATCTTCATCGTTATCCTCAGCTTCGTCAAAGGGGGCTGAGGGAGCGGCCTCATTCAGGTCAAAAGGACTTCCTTGTCTGGCTGGAGCTTCATAGCCTTGCCCTTGTGATGAATTTCCTCTGGTTGCTGATGAAGATCTGTCGGAGGAGGAGGTGGATGATGACGATCCTGATGACGCTCTTGATGACGAGGATTGAGAGCCCAGACCAGGAGGCGACGGCGATCTTCTCGGCTGCCTTGGGCGTGGATGGTCGTCCTCCCTATTCAGCCTCCCCTCGATCTCGCTAAGGCGCTGCAGAACTTGTTGTAGCGTGGCATTCACTGCCTCTAGCCGGCCAGGTAGACTGGCCAAAGCCAGCAGCTCTCGTTCCTGGCTATCCAGCCTTTGTTCGAAAAACGACAACTTGCGGGTTAGGGAAAGAAATGTAGTAGAATGGTTTTTTGTTACCTCCCGCAAGAAATCGAGTTCTTGTCCCAGCATCATTCCGAGCGAAGGAGAGTTTTCAGCTTGTCTCCCCTTCGACCTCGAAATGCTCCTCCCGCGCGATGGTCTGCCTGACGAGGCAGAACCTACTTCTATCGTCCGTGCGGCTGATGCTTCTGAGCGAGGTGTCGGTCCTGCCCCGTCCTCTTGTTGTATCGGAGGAGACCGTGTTGTGGGGGACGGATGCTGCCCCATATCGACGTTGTCGACGATCTCCTCAACAACTGCTACAGGTGACTTTGGTGGTGGTGTCGGCGTCACATGTGCTCCTTCGAGCTCCATTTGTAGGATGTCGGCGAATAGCTCATCGCTGACATCCAGTTGTACTTCATCAATTGCCCCTAAGGGCGCAGCAGAAACTACGGGGACTGTAGCTGTCTCTCTTGCTGCAGTTCTAGTTCTTGTCTCGGCGACCTCCACGATCACCGGTTCTTCTCTTGCCACCACTGGCCTTGTTGTTGTGGCTGTCGTTGGTGGCTCTGAGGCAGTGAGCCGCTCGGCAGGAGCTGTTGAAGATACGTCATGCAGAGTACCCAGCGGGATGGGCCCTCTGGTGATTCCCCATTCTTGGCTTCTTGGGGGTGGAGCGCAGCTTGCACCTGCTGCCACAGCCTCGATCTCGGCTGTGGTGAAGACTAGATTTTCTACGTCGTAGGCGGCGCAACGAGGAAGCGGGAGAAGGATCTTCGTCCTTGCGAACTTGTAGAAGTAACTCCGCCCCTCCTTCTTTATTATACCCGACCTCATGAGGTACTTGAGGTCGATCACTCGTCCCTCTTGTTCTTGAGAGGCTGCGCGGCTCGCATGGGTATCCCAACCCCACCACGATTAGGTTCATGATGCCACCCATGCAATATTCCTTGGTGGCATCCTTTATTGGGTGCAGCCTGTTCAGCAAAAAGCGCCCCAGGTTGATAGTCCGGCCCTCCATCATGTGCCACATGACGTGGAGTTCCTCGGAGTAAATGTTGCTGGACTCATTCTTGCTGAAGAGGAGGCACGCCACCAGTTTGTGCATTATCCTCCAGAAGCATGAGTGCACTGCCGCCACCTTGCTCCCGGGTTTGAAAGATGACTCCCCGGTTAGCATTTCCCAGATATCTATGGGGTTGAACCCGTCTCCTTCGGTGATCCTTGCACCGTTATCTAGTCTCCCTCTCTCCTCTTCGCTGGAGGAGAAAATATGGTTGAGCAACTTCTCTGAAATGATGTGCTCTGCATTGTAAAGCCGCCCCTGGAGTCTGTCTGCTCCACCATACTTTCTGGCTTCAGCAGGTGTATTCTTTACTCGGTGAAGGGACGCCATGAACTCCTTCGTGAGCTCGGTGTAGGAGGCGGATAGGCTGAGGCAGATTTGCCTCAGACCTACTGCGGCAAGCACATTTTCCATTCTCTCAAAGATGCCCAACTGCATGAAGGACGACTGGTGGCAGAACCTGCTTGGCCTGTAGAGCTTGGCCCCTAGCTCAGCATATCTGTATCCATGCTCCTCATCCCTTGGCACGAACCTTCCTGGTGTGTGATCCAGTGGTTCTTCTGTTGGGGTGGGTGCTGTAGCTGGAGCGGCCACTTCTTCAGTTCTCACCCTCTTTTCAGTCGTTGAGGGCCCAGCGACCTCGGGATTCGGGTGTTTCTTCCCAATCATTGCCATCTCTGCCTCTGGCTCGGTGATGATTCTCCTGCCTTGCTCATCAACGCGTATGGTGGTTAGCTTTGTGTGTGCCATCCCTATTATCAATTCAAATGCACTTTTGTTATCAGTGGGTAAATTAATAAAGGGAGAGACACCTGACACGACTGTATCGGGCTTCAAGACAAAATCAGGAGAAGCTTGCCTGATACAACTGTGTCGGGCGATACGGTTGAAAGAAACTGAGCGCCCGGCAGGGTCTTGAAAGAGCGTTGCCCGATACAAGAATAAACGGGCGATACGGTCGCTTCCCGACACAGTTGTATCGGGCAGGCGCGAGAGAAGCGTGTCGCGCGATAACAGTATCGGGCGACAAGAAAATCAACATAAAATCCTCGCCCGATACATCATACGCGATAAAGGTCCGTATTGGGTATGCTCGGCTGTCGCGCGATATCTTTGTTTTCCTTAAGGTGTTGCACGTCACGGGATCAGGAGAGGTCTATGCGCGACACGGGAGCGGAGAGCAAGAAAAGTACTGCACGATACGGTAGCTGAAAAAGGTAAAGTCCGGGAGCGTGACACGGTAAAGTTTTTGCCTTATATATAGCGGCCGGACGTCGTGGTAAAACCATTCCCTCCCGAGACGGGCGCATTCTGTATGTCGGTTGGTGTGTCGCCCAATTCGGTCTGGGAAAAAGGGTTACTAGACCAGACTTCGCCCGACCGATACAATATTTTTCAGGACAAAACTCCGAGGTAAAACCCACTTAAAGAAAGAGGCGACAGGCGGGTAAAACATCATTGGCCTAAGGCTAAACCCGGCCTCAGATGGTATTACCCATTCTGGCAAATAAAACTAAAGCGGTGGCCCTTAAAACAAAAAGAGTCAGCACACGTGTGCATGCACTGACTCGGGCCTTATTACAGTCCATAATGTTTGTAATGTCTGTTTTGCCAAAAAGTAAATAACGTCCTATACTAGGGAAATAAAAGCACGGGCTGCCTCCCGAAGAGCGCTGCGTTTTCCGTCTTCAGCTAGACGTCTTTGGCTTCTTTATCATACTTTATCACTTTGCTGGTTCAGTGTTGGACGGGATCTTCCCCGAGGGATTCTTCACAATCTCGGCGAGCTGTATGAGCTGCTTATCGATTTGTCGCTGATGTGTTTGCATATCTGCCAATTGGACTTGTAGTGAGTTCAAGACTCCCGAATTTGACAGCGCGCTCTATGCTAACTGGTTATTGATGCTATCTTGCTTCTTGACAAAGTCAAACAGCTGGCCGATCACCTCAGATTGGCTTGCCCCCTTCTCCTATTCACGGGATGGGCCTTGGTATTTTCTTGCTACTTGGAAATTGCCTTTTACTGGTTGGAACTGGCTATTCTTGTTATACTGCCCGGATCCCCCTCTCTTCTTGAAAGGTTGCACTGGCCTGGCCGAGGTGTGCAGCTGATGCGAGTTTTCGGCTGCGTCCTTGTTGCCATAATTAAAACCAGGGTGGTCTGGTCTCTTGAAGTTCATGTAGGATACATTCTCGGTCCTTTCTTCTTCCGAGTCAGAGTCGCTGTCGGTGCCGGGTTTGGTGTAGACACAGTTGTCTACCCCATGTCCTCCTTCACCGCAGGTAACACATTTCATGACTTTCTCAACTTGCTTCTTCCCCTTTCCGCCATGATCCTTCAGTTGTTTCACATCTGTTACTATCCTTTGAATCTGAGAAGTAATGTTTTCCAGAGCCTTGGACTCAAGAGAGGTTCCTTCCCCTACCTTCTTCGCCTACCCTCTATCGGATCTATCGTAGTCAACATCGGCCTTCAGCTCAGCCATGTTCCTAATGATCTTTTCAGACTTGCTTGGCTTTTTCCATAAGAAGTCACTTCCTGCTGCCGCATTCAGCGATACCCTTTCATCGGGAGTTAGCCCATTGTAGAAGGTGGAGACCAGGAAGCCCTTCTTGAAATTGTGGTGAGGGAAGTCCCTCTGATATTCCAGATATCGTTCCCAGGCATCGTGGAGGTTTTCATTTGGCTTTTGCGTGAAAGACGTGATTTTTAACTTGTTCCTCATCGTCTTCTCAGTGGGGTAAAACTTGTTTACAAATGCGTCAGCCAGTTCTCCCCATCCATTCAGCGCTTGGTGGGGTAGCCCAAGGTACCATGATAGAGCCTTATCCTCCAAAGAGAAGATGAAACCCTTGTAGTAAATTACCTCTTGGGGAACCCCTCGCATCTTTATGGTGTCGCAGATATTTTTGAAAGCATCAAGGTGATGGTAAGGGTTGTCACTCTTAGAACTCCCCCTGAAGCTTTTATTTTGAATCATGGAGATCACAGATGGCTTGAGCTCAAAGTTTGTCGCATTGAACCTTGGGATGATAACGGGGCACCTCGATCTATTGGCCTTTGTAGAAGCCAATTCTCTCAGAGTTTTCTCTTCTTCCTCCGAGTCGTCACTGTTGCTGGCGTCTCGGTGTCGTTCCCGGTTATCATGATTCCTCCTGTGTCTCCGTCGACGTCTATGTTGATGATGCTCTTCCTCATGCCCTGGTGATTCTGGATCTTCTTGCCGCTCATTATCACTATATCGGTCGTTGTCTTCCGGTGGAGGCGAAACTGGCCCCCCTCCTTGGCTTTTGTTTCCAGAAGGTGGCTCTACGCGAGGAGGCATGGTTGACAGTCTCGGTGTTCAGTAGATCAGAGTACCTGAAAACCGCATGAAAATCATGTTTAGAAAATTATAATTGGGGTAAAGAATAATGCTTAAAGTAAAATAAAAAGAAAAAGAAAAAGAAGTGTTGTCAAGACTATTTCTAAGCTTGAGGCACGGGAGTGTAGTTAGTGGCTTCGGATTCGTCAACAGTGCCATTTGCCTTGTCCCCGGCAACGGCGCCAGAAAGTTGACCAGCCTAAATCGTGCGTCCTAAAATTGGAGGCGTATTTGAGGTAGTCGAGCCTTCACATTTATAACCCGAATCCTTCTAGGCCCCCGCAACTTTGTTTACGGGGTCGAAGTAGTCATACGGGGTCGAACACAGGGACAAGGTGGGTCGTGTTGACGACTCTGAATCGACACTCTACACTCTGGTGGGTATAAAGAGATATTAAAGTTCCCCGAAGGGGAACAACAAGCTGTCACGATTAAATCAAAGAAAACTATCTCCAACTGTAGTTACAAGAAAGATTAAGATTTTGTCATTTAGCAATTTTTAGGAATTTTCATGAAACAGAAAATAGAAAGATAAACTGTAGTTTAAGGCGTAATGCAAGGGATAGGACTTCAGTAAGACAAGCGGTAGCAGTAACACCCTGCACCCCTCCTCTCAGAGCGGGTGCCTCTAACCAAGCTTCAACACCCCTCTCCAGGTTGCTGGGCTCAAGTTAGAGTGGAATGATACTAAAACAACTCCGTTCCGGGCACTCTCGTACTCCAGAATTGGACCAAACACTAGAGCCACAACCCAACTCTCGAAGTAGTTGCGACGGGAAAGACGATTCGGTAGCTAAGCGAAACGCGATCCAAATCATGCAATCTAGAGTTCAGATATCCAACACAGCAGTTACCCAATCATAAGGCACCAAGCATTAAACAAATAGCAATTAAGCATTTCTATTTCCATAAGCAATAAGGGTCTTAATACAATGCATAAGCTAAGAATTTAAATAACAGAATTAAAGATAGATGTCGCCTTCTTGATGTAGAAGAACGACAGACTACTGTAGCTCTCCTGCCCGATACCGGTCAGGATCTGAGCCCGATACGGCAGTGTCGGACGGCACCCCCTCTCGGGCAGCGCCGACTGACGACTGACTGTATCGCTCAAGGACCCTGGCTGATACGTTCATGTCGGGCGGCACGCATGACGGGCGGAGCGTATCGGGTTCGATATCGTGTCGGGAAAAGAGCTACGAGTCTACTGTCGGGCACTCATGTCGCTCATCTTCGCTGGTCGATATCGGCCCGCAGTGTCGCCCGGGACAACACTAAGTGAACCATCCCTTCCCTCTCAGGATGAGGGAAAGCTCACCTAGTGTCGCCCGGCACAAGCACTGGGGCGCGATACTGTTGCTCTCACAGCTTCCTTCGAAGGTGGCTCTCTGAACTGTCTTGTCCGAATTCTCTTCTGACTTGTCCGACCTCCGACTATCCCGACCCCCGACTATCCCGACCCGTCCAACCCGTCTTTTCGGCTTCCTGTAGCTGCTATTTATAGTCGGCGGTTGAAGGAGTTATGGTGCTGGAAACGCCACGTAGCTCCCTTATATGCCGGTCGATGGATGTGGATGGCCGATACAGGTATGTCTCGGCGCGAGGCGTTGGCTATCGGTCACGTGGCTGGCGGCACACCTGCCGGTGGGTGGCTGTGTCGCCCGACGAGTTTGGTCGTCGATGCGGCTTTGGCTCCCTGTCGGGTAGACGGTATGTCGGCCGACACGTCCTTCTTGCGCAGCGCCCTTCTCCGCCGATCATTCTCGTGTCGCCCAGCCCCTGTCGGGCTGGGATGTATCGGGCGTCAGGAAGGTCGAGACGGGCTTAGACTTATTGTGGGCCGGAATCGGCCTTATTGCACAAAAACGAGGAAAACTCTGTAGAAGATAGGAAAAATTGGAATAAGAGCGTTGCTTGGCCAATTATTGTGAAAATGCTAATAAAATAGAGGAAAATAGCAGAAAAGGGTAGTTTTGATAACAGAATAAAGGGCAAAAATGTCACAAAATTTTGTGTTATCAAGTCATCATACTTATCATAGTATTGTTCTTCATCTATAGGATCTTCAATGAACTGTCTTTTACCATGAAGAAAAACCGACCATTTATCATTTGTAGGATCATCGATATAAAATACTTGTTTCGCATGTGATGCCAATATGAAAGGTTCATCCTTCTCGCCAATCTTTTCAAAGTTCACTAAAGTGAAACCCAATTCATCCACTATAACTCCTTTGGTGTTATCAACCCAATTACATTTGAAGAGCGGAATTATGAAATCTATGTAGTCAAACTCCCATATGTCTTCAATGACACCGTAATATGACATTTTAGCTTCACGTGGACTCTTATCCTTTGCACTTCCAAAAAACATAGTCGACGCCTGAAGGGTGACCCCACTATTTTGGACGAAACTCTTATCATCTTGGCGCTTTGTGTAATATGTGAATCCAATAATGTCATACCCTTCATAAGACATAACAGTCAATTTTGGTTTAAAGGCGAGGCATTTGATAGTTTCAGTAATATCATCTGGTGTTTGAGATAGTTGATGTAAGACTTTATTTTCAAACCACTTAATAAATGTCTTGTTATGCTCTCTAGCAAGCCACATTGTATTGGCTCGAGGATATTGTCTCTTGATGAAATTGGTATGTTCCTCGATATAAACGTTCACTTCGTTCATGTTGTGTAAAATATACAAGTGACCTTGTTCCAACTGCTCACGGCTAATTACTTTCACACGTGATCCCAAAATTCCTTTGTCAAATTGCTCATCAATATTCTTGTCATTATCAGGAGTGTCATTACCACTGAGAAAGTCATTGCAAAAATCCATAACCTCTCTCGCCACATAACCCTCGATAATACTCCCTTCAGGACGATAACGGTTTCGAACATCACTTTTAAAAACGCTCATGTATCGTTCAAAGGGATACATCCAATGCAAGAAAACTGGTCCCAACATTTTCACTTCCCTAGTCAAGTGGACAACAAGATGTACCATGATATCAAAGAACGAAGGAGGAAAATACATCTCAATTTGACATAGGGTAACAACCACTTCTCTTTGCAATTTATCGAGAGTATCAGGGTCAATAACTTTGCTGCACAGACTATTAAAAAATAAACAAAGTCTGGTGATTGCAAACCTTACATGCTTCGGCAATATAGATCTAATTTCCACAGGCAATATTTGTTGCATTAGAGTGTGACAATCATGAGATTTAAGACCTATCAACTTCAGATATTTCATTGATACCAATCTACGGATGTTGGATGAGTAACCATGTGGCACCTTAACATTTACCAAACATTCACAAAAGGCTTTCTTCTCCTTTCTAGACAATGTGTAACAAGCGGGAGGTAAGTATGTTCTCCGATTTCCCATTTCACAAAATTCTGTTAATTCTGACTTTATTCCCATTTCACGTAGGTCCAGTCTGGGTTTTATCCCATCTTTAGTCTTACCTGGTATATTCAACAAAGTACCAATGACACTATCACAGACATTTTTCTCAACGTGCATGACATCGATACAATGCCTAACTGCCAAAGAACTCCAATAAGGAAGATCCCAAAATATTGACTTCTTCTTGAATAAATATTTGTCACTCCATGTGGCCATAGTACATTGTGATCTCTTACCAAATTGATTGACAAAGTCTTTTACTCTTTCATAAACAACATCCCCTGGTATAGGTTTAGGTGCACTCCGTTCCTCATTCAATCCATTGAATGCTTTGCGCTTCCTACGATACGGATGAAATTTTGTAAGAAACATTCGATGACCGAGATATACAGTCTTACCGCCATGTTTTAGTCTTGTTGAATCAGTGTTCTCTTCACATATAGGACACGCTTTAGCTCCTTTGACACTATATCCAGACAAATTCTCATATGCTAGAAAGTCATTAATAGTGCAAAACATCATAGCATGCAAACGAAATGTCTCTCTTCGTGAAGCATCATAGGTCATCACACCTTCACCCCAGAGTTTCTTTAAAGTCATCAATCAGAGGTTCAAGATAAACATCGATGTCATTTCTAGGTTGTTTAGGGCCCTATATCAACAACGACAGCATTACGTACTTATTTTTCATACACAGCCAGGGAGGAAGATTGTATATAACAAGCATGACTGGCCAAGTGCTATGTTGGCTTCTCAATGTCCCGTACGGATTCATCCCATCTGTATAAAGCCCAAGTCTTAGATTCCTGACTTCTTCACCAAATTCAGGGTACAATAGATCAATCTTCTTCCAATGTGGGGAATCAGACGCATGTCGTAGGATCCCATCATTATTTTTCTTAACATATGCATGCCACCTCAAATTCTTCGCATCTATCGGATTGGCAAACAAGCGTTGAAACTGTGATATTATAGGTAGATACCACATCACCTTGGCAGGAGAACCAGTTTTGGACTCCCCCGAAGTCGTCAATTTATACCGTGACGCACCACATTTTGGACAATCTTTCAAATCCACATGGTCCTTTTGAAATAATACACAATCATTTGGGCATGTGTGTATCTTCTTGGCATCCATTCCCATTGGGCACAACAATTTCTTTACCTGGTATGTTGAGATTGGCAGCTCATTTCCTTCAAGAAGCATTTCTTTCAACAAAGTCAACAATGAAGTGAAGCTTTTGTCACTCCATCTATTGTTAGCTTTCAACTTATACAATCTCAACACAGCGCTAAGCTTCGTAAACTTAGTACAACATGTGTATAATGATATCTCAGCATCATGCACAATGTTTCTAAACATTGGAGGTGGATCGGTGTGCTCTACCCCACAACTATCCAGCATCGCATCAACGATGTCTACTGGAACTGGTTCATTCACATCTACGTCATCGTAAGCAATTTCTTCTTCCACACAAGCACTGCTATCGACATCCACCGGTTTTGGGTTTGAAATCTCTCCATGCCAGCGCCATTCTGTATAGCCTTGTATAATCCCGTTGCACATGACATGACTTTTGATTTCGTCACCAGTGCTGACTTTCAAGTTGTTACGGCAATGCCTACATGGACAGTAGAACCTATCTCCAGGTTTTTTCCTATGTTCCTCGGCAAATCTAATAAACTGGTCAAGACCAGAAATAAACTCTGGGGTTCAACGATTGCGAATGGACATCCATGATCTATCCATTCTATGATCAAAGAGAAATCAAATATACATTACAATAAGATTAGGGTCTAGGGTTAACAGATTAGAGTTTTGGCATGGTTAAAACTTTAGGCCAACAAATACATGTGTTGACGTTCTTATATATAATAAATGTGTACCACCTATCCCATTCTTGAACACCTAATCTCACTAGTAAGTGTATAATGTGTATTGGGTTTTCAAGAAAATTTCAGCAGCATTTCCCCACTGTTCTCTAAGTACATATGTACTTAGATGTACTTAGAGAACAAATGGGGAAATGTTGTCGAAATTTTCTTGAAAACCCAATACACATTATACACTTACATCCTAAGTGAGATTAGGTGTTCAAGAACAGTCCCAAACCGGGGACTATCTAAGATTTACTCCTAATGAGTATATCTTGGACGGGTTTCTAGGCCAACAAATACATGTGATGTCATTCTTATATATAATAAATGTGTACCACCTATCTCATTCTTGAACACCTAATCTCACTAGTAAGTGTATAATGTGTATTGGGTTTTTGAGAAAATTTCAGCAGCATTTCCCTGCTGTTCTCTAAGTACATATGTACTTAGAGAACAAACGGGGAAATTCTATTGAAATTTTCTCGAAAACCCAATACACATTATACACTTACATCCTAAGTGATATTAGGTGTTCAAGAACAATCCCAAACCGGGGACTATCCAAGATTTACTCCTAATGAGTAAATCTTGGACGGGTTTCTAGGCCAACAAATACATGTGCTGTCATTCTTATACCTACAATCCTAGTTTCATCATTCATATCCTAGTTCTTCAAGTTAGGTGATTAACATTGTCAATATACTCAAAAAGGAAACAAGTTACCAATTTCATAGTTAGGACGGTAGAGATACCCTAAGATCTAGATCGAATGGTTCATAATGAGCCTGTGATAAAGTTACATCACTAGATGATTATATAATTTCAAAAGCAGTACACAAATAAATTCAAATGAGTAGATAAATAAATAAAAAATAGTAGACAAAAAATACAAATAAGTAGATGAAAAATACAAATAAGTAGACGAATAAATCATAAAAAAATCAGTACATAATTAAATAAACACAATCAGTAAATAACTTTAAAAAAATTCCACTAGCTTGGTGAAATCAGTACATAAATAAACACAATCAGAATATTTTTCAATGGCTTTTGGGGTGACTTGGTGAAATCAGTGCATGTTTTGGGCATCCTTTGTATAGGTTGATCTAGGGTTCAATCCGGTAGGTGAATCCAAACCCTAACAGCAGCCTAGGTGTGCCTTGGCGCCGCCCAAGCATCTGCCCAGAGGCCTAGCTAGGCAGGGCACCTGGGCTTCGGACCCTAGGCGTGCCCTGGCACCTGCTTAGGCGCCGCCTGGGTGAGGTCCAGGTCGGCGGCGGCAGAGAAAGCAAGCGGTGGAGGAGAAAAGGCGGACGATCGAAGGGTTACCTTGCAGGAAGCTGGCGGAGCAGAGACCTAGCAGGAAGCTGGCGGCGGCGAGGAGAGCACCGAAGCAGCTACTGGTGGGGGCGGAGGTGACGAGAGGAGAGGCGCAACGACCGGCGGCAGCACCGAGTGACAGTGAGAAGAGAAGCAACGAGCGGCGACAAGTAAGAAATCACCGGACCTAACTGAAGAATCGGGAATGAAACAGAGAAAGGGGAAGAGTCGCTCGCGATGGTGCTGTTAAGTTAAACATAGGCGTCGGTTGTTTAAATGACCGACGCTACAGCTTAACAACGTTGGTTCTACAAACCAACCGACACCTATTCTTAATGATAGTCGTCAGTTTTTACTAGAACCGACGCTCATAGGGGTGTGAAAATTTTCCTAGGAAAACATGCGAAAACCCATAAACGTCGGTTCTTATTGTAAAACTGACGACCAAAATGTTCCCAATTTTTGTATCACGAATAACCTTTCGTCGTCGGTTTTTTAGTAAATAACCGACGCCATATGTCAAATTTTGGAGGTAATTTTTTTCACGTGAAATTTGGGATTTGGCGGTTAATTTTAGGCGTCGGTTGTTTATTCCAGAACCGACGCTAAATAGAAAGTGATACCCGTGTCTGGACACTCCTCTCCGATATATGTCAGTTTGTGTTTTAAACTGACGCTGTAGGTGTTAGGCGTCGGTTTGTCGTTAATAACCGACAACGGGAAAGTGACTTCATAAGCCATTTCTGTAGTAGTGTAGATTGCCTTTGAACAATGTATGAATCAATTTTAGTATAAAAAATGGTGATTTTTTACTCTAGTTGTAATGTTTATTATTCTTGTGACATCCTCTTGAGCTAAAGTTCCCATGTTATGGAGAACATGGGAGTTGCTTTCGCTGATACATGTATGCTTAAAAGGGGTGTTACATAAACATTCTTAGTAATATAGCCGTCAGAAGCATGGATACAGAATACAAGTTCGATCGGATTTGATAAAGATGCTTCTGCATAAATTCCTCCCCAACATGCTAGCCAAAGCAGCATTTCAAAAAAAATTCTTCCACGATCATAGGTATCACTTGCATAATCTAACCTCCAACCACTAGAACCAAAGATGCTAATGGCAAGAATCCTCTTTCCACATATGGCATAACAGAGAAGAGACCAATTATAGACACACAAAAAGACAACTAGTTAGGCGAAGATAAGCTTCATCCAGACTTAAGGGAAACAAACATAAACCTAAAAGCATAACACTAACCATACAACAATAGCACCACAAGGAATAAAAACAAACATGTAACATGCAACATTGGTACTGGCAAGAGAAACCAGGAAAACACAACTGGCGATGATAAGCTTTTGCAAGAAGAAGTAGGTGAATAGAAAAAATGGGGGTATTGTATGAGGAAATTTCACCACTACGGCCAACCCACCATGGCTTCCCTCCATCTTGAGCCTAACCTCAAGATGTAAGAGGGCCCAATCGAATGAGAAGAAGTGCCCATCACCCCAGTGAGGATCCCCAAAAATCCCCCTGCACCTGGAAACCAACGCTTCTGGCAAGATAAGTCTAACGGTTAGGTAATCAACTAAAATAATATTGAAATATAATCAAAATTATTTGGTTAAAAGGTCTAAGATAATTAATTATCTTTAAATTGTTGAATCATATGATAAGTCGATAGGTTGATCCTGAGTGATCAAATAGAGACAGATGATTGGAAATTTATTAATCAATTAATATGATTGATAGATTAATTTATTAATTATATGATTTCAAATATTCAAATTCCCTATTTGGCATCCACGAGCGCCCAACTTTAAACACAGTCTCAACCTTCTATTTTCTAGGATTTTTTGAAAAATTATGCTTCCTTTCCTCTCCTATTTATAGGGACATGATGGTCAGATTTTGAATACGTTCTTGTACGTGAACCCTAGTCGTCATAATCCCCGAGTAAGTGAGGAAGAGAGAGTGAAGGAGAGAGACTGTGATGCTAGCACGTCATCAAGTGAAGGCTGCTCCTTCCCGCCACCCCGACAGCATGATGAGGAGTTCCAGTCTATCTACGTGGACTACTTAGAGACATAGGTGCTAAGCGATTGCGTTCAGAGGACATCGACGAGGACCGTTTGGGCATGTGAGGAGCGAAGCACACCGCTGCGAGAGGAAACATTGCTGGACTTGCTCCACAACAAAGTATACCTCACATACCCTCTTTCCAAATATGTTGCTGTCGACGAGATCTTCTTGTAGGATAGGTGGAGAATTTTTTTAATTATTTTTATTGTACTTGCCGCCTCCATAAATCCTAACAGTGTTTAATACTACAAATCTATAAACTTTTTACTACATTTACCGAATCCATGCATTATGTTTATACAAATTTTGGCATTTGAAGCTTAACATTCAAAAGAAGTGTGAAACTAAATAAAATGTTACATTAATTTGTAACATAGAGATGTATAAAGAAAAAACATGTTAAACTGAACAACATGGTGTGATACATATGTTAAACTAAATAATGTGAAATATATTTTTTAATTAAATAATGATAGAATACTATATTAGGTAGCTGAAACAGTTCTAGGTGTCCAATTATAATTCAAATATGCATTGGCTCTCCCTTTGGTTGTATGAGAACCAGGGAACACCTTGTACACATTAATGTATAATTAGAATTCTGACTATTCAACAATTGCTCAAAACAATTACCGGTCAAATATAGGTCAAATGCAACAAATTCTAATATATAGTTTGATTGTTTGCATACAAGCACTCAAATATAGTGCTGACTACTCAAATACAAGTGTTTAAGTACTTATTAACTATTTGAATATGTCAATTGAATGTTACTCGAACACAAGTCGAATGTGTTTATAATTAGAACAAAAATATAGGCATTAAAATAGAGACAAAGCACAAAAAATGGAGTTGGGTTACACATATATAGAGGAAGGCTGTTTTGCATGTCTCTAAACCGGCTTTTATCGTTGTCTCGGTGGGTTTTATTATGCCACACACTATACACAATCATTGAGGCGGTGGCTACTTTGCCGGGTTCAAGGACAGCCTTTCATCTATCTACTACATGTGTCGACGTTCGACGGTTTGATGGCTTCACTCTCGACTGTTATGGGCATATATGCCTATGAATTTTAGGCTTATTAGCCTGGCGTTGAACTCAATGGTGACAGCATCGTGTGCGTGGTTATATGTTGTACATGGCATGAGTTGTAGATGTTTGGTGCTGACGTTGAATGTACTTGAGGTGTTAAGAAGTCAGTTACATCTTAAAATGGCCGAAGGATGAAATACAATGTAAATTATATTCCTTTGATTGATGTACAAGGATCACAAAACAGATGAGTCGTTGTTCCCGTTTTGTTTAACTAATATAGAAATTTTAAACGAATAAAGAAAAACAAACAGGCATGCCGATGCTTATTGGTTGGCTCGTGGGAAGCTGATCTACCCACAGTTCGACAGAATTGAGTCCAAATCTTCTCTACCTAATCTTTGTGTCCACTTTTATACTCATATAATTTGATCCATATACTTGTGAGCCTCATGACGAAGTATATAGTTGGAATGTATTCGACACATTGTTCCGGACACAAAAGATTTCAACTCAATTATTGTAAGCAAATTGTTTAAAAGTCGGGTCCATCCCGTGCGAATCATATGATTTGATAGAACACACACAGGGAGGACGGGTATCCGGCAATATTTTATCTCTCATATTATATAATAATATTGAAAATGTGTGTGTGTTGTGGTGGTCCCTCACGGAAGTGAATAATACAATGGTTGGTGGTGGAATGACAGAGTGAGTTTGGTGTAACGGTGTTTGGAATTTAGTTCGCTCGTGGACTCAAAACAGTCCCATTTCCGGCCCGCCTGCTCACATCAGTCAACTCTGAGGAATGGTGATGGATCCAGCCAGCCCAGCCGACGCCACGCCGTCGGGTATTCGGTGTAGTGGGCCATTTCCGTTCTCGACTTCTGGTCTTAGGGGTGGGTCATGGACTCATGAGCGCGGCGTGGTTGGGTTGAGTCGGGGGTGGGTGGGTTTCACTTTGCAGTATATATAATCTACTAGCCACTACTGTTACTAAATACGGGGTAGTCAGTCAATCAGGTGATTGCATCCTCCAGGGATATATATGATCCAAACACTCTCCACTCTCTTACCCAGCGCCGCTAGAGTTCCTTCCTCCACAGGCGGCTAGTTGGGGGGAGGGGGTTTGGTTACAGTAAAGTGGTGTCCATTCTCCTTCGGCCTCTTCTCGCCCGTCATGAGCAGGGTCTTTCTTCGGGAGGTGTGTGGGCGTGGTGTCTTTGGAGGCAACAATCTTCTTCCTTCCTGTCATTGAGCCTGACTGTGACGAGTTTCTGATCCCCTTTCTCTTTTACTGTCTTTCTGTTTAGGCTAGATTGTTCTCTTATTTTGTCTATCTCGTTGTTAATCGGACGCTTCTTTCTCTTCTCGTGGTAGATTTTTCTTTTTCGGTCAATTTTGTTGTAGAGTTTATATGGCAGCAAGTGCAAGAAAAATATTCTTTTGGAATACCGATTTGGTGCATGTACTCTACCACATATACATACTCAGGGTGAATGTATTCCTCATAAAAAGATACATTAGCCAGTGACAGAGAAGAGGGATTTATACATCATTGTCCTTATTAGATTCTGACATGAGTTCTTGTAGTGGTTTGTATATATTCTTGATCTATGTGTGGTCTTTTAGTTTATTTTTCTCCTCATGTTGATGTTGTATGACTACTCCGAAATTTGTGAGTTTAACATAAAAAAATTTGATTGCATCGTATCCCCAGCAGCACTTCATTAATGACAACAGAAGGCAATCTGAGAGGTTTGATTATTATTTTATTTTCATTTCGGACTTGTTGGTTTCATTTAACACTTGATTATCTTATGCTTGTGATGAACCACAACTAAGCGTGAGCAGTTGTATCAATAAAATATATACAACTACAATTAAGAACACAATAATGAGAACCTTGATTCTCAGTGTGCTATATGTACACATGACGTCGCCCACGTTTTAGTGTGTGCTGAGGATGTTTGCGAAGGCAATGGTTGTGGGGCCCAACATAAATTAATTTTCTTTCCTTCCATTCACACATTAAAATTTCGACCTTTCAAACCTACTAATGGGAGAAACTTCTATCATGTATATTTTCTTGTTAGATATATGTTGCTACAGCCATGTATATAGCAGGAGTTAAACCCAATGTAGTGCAACTATTACATGTGAGAAAAGTAGTTTTGTCTCTAGTGCAAATGGCAAAAATATTTTCTCTCATATTGCTCACTCTTAGAATTTTTGTGGTCCTTATATATAGGATCACATGGAACACTAGTGTCCAAGGGGTCCTAGGAGGAGGGCATACTCACCTCCTTGGTGGGTATGATGACCACAATACGCACGTGCGCGCCATGCCTCGACGGGTCGGGCCGGGCTCGGGCTTGTGCCTTGTGGCTTGTAGATTGTGGAGAATGTCTTCCGTCTTTTTTTTGCACTAGGATATAACTACGTAATTAATTATTCATTTAATTAATTGTTTCTTTCCTATTCAGATTATTAATCCTAACCGGAAAGTGTCTCTTTTACTGAATTTTTTACAATGTGTACAAAAACAACTGAGTGGTCGTGTCTTAACAGAAATAGGATTAATGGAGCTTGTAACTATAAATAGGTCTTCGGTCTTTAGGATTAAACACATCTTTCAAACACACACCCGTCATCCATTCGAGTACATGTTTGCAAACCCTAAAGCTGGATTCTCTCTACCGCCGTCACTTCCGTGATGCTACGTGGAGATCTTCTCATGGACGTAGTAAGTTTGTCCATCCTTTCCTTCCAAGGCGCAACCTGTCAGACGATAGTTCTTACAGTTGCTGAGCTGCACTTGTGGCACGCTGCTTCGTCTGCAACGTTCGTTGTCAACACAAGTGGGACATCTCTTCTTCATATTTGTATCGGGTCGATTGGGAGAACGGCGCCTATCCGGAAGGGTTGCAAGACGTTGATTTCTTTAAGTATATCACGTTCGTTTCTCAATGAACGATCTAGTTTGATCCTAACTTTATTTACTTTTGTTCTCGTGCATTAATTTATTCTACATTTTCTTATATGGATCGGCCTGGACTGTTAACCTGAATTGCACATGGCGTTGTTGCATATAACGACATAATTCAAAATATTCAACAGTCTTAAAGAAATCATTATTTGTCGTTAGTTAACTATAGCTGGTTCTGGCATGAAAATTGACACGTCTCGTATGCCTGAAAATTTTATTGAAACTTATTTTTCTCGTTGGCAAAGTAGGATGCAAATTTGACTTAACATGGTATGGTATGATCAGTATTTAGAAGAAGACGAATCCAAAGTAGATAAAACGGTTCCTGATAATGCTAATATAATAGCAATCTGGAAGAAGGGTGATAAGACGTGTCGAGGGTTAATTCTATTTGCGTTAAATAACAAACTGAATGACTCATACTCTAAGCTGCCTACCACTACATCTAAGGTTCTATGGAAAGTATTAGAAAAGAAATACAATACTGAGAATTAGGAAATTGAAAAAATATTGTGTTTTGATGTGTGAGGGTAAATCTGTTTCTGATCAAACACACGATTTTCAACTCTTGGTGCAAGAGCCCGCTGATGCAGGCATGACACTTCCTGAAAAAATTTATTACTATGTCAATCATTGAGAATTTTCCAAAATCTTAGGAGTCGTTTGGCATGGATCTTAAGCACCGTAAAGGAGACATGTCAATGAGCGATCTCATGATGGATACTAATATTCGGGAAGAGCATCTGAAGGAGAAGACTATCAAAGTACCAACTGATGTTAATGTGACTGTAAATTTTACTACTGCTAAGAACAAGGATAAGAAATCTAAGAATTCATTTAAACCTAAAGCCAAGATTCAGAAGAAACCAAAGAACAAACCTTGTTGGACTTGTGGACAGGTTGGCCATTGGAACAAGGATTGTCCTTCAAAGAAGGCCAAGAAAGTTGTCGCATCTGCAACTGAGGAAGCTATGGTCAACATGATGATTTCATCCTTAAACCTCAATGATGGGTACGTATCTATAAAATCTGGAGTTCTTTCTATTTTCAAACCATTATATTGGATTATAGACACTGGGGCTAATGTCCATGTATATACTGACAAGTCTCTGTTTGTGTTTTATCAGGCCTCTAAAGGTCGATCTGTGACTTTGGGCGATTCCAGCATTGTGGAAGTCAAAGGCAAAGGACGAGTGGACTTAAAATTTCTTTCGGAAAAGGTTTTGATGCTTCATAGAGTCAGACATGTTCCATCAATACGACACAATATTATTAGTAGCGTAATTTTAGTTAGACATGGTTTTAGAATAGATTGTAAATGTAATAAAACTATTATTACTCACCTTCAAGATTCTTTATTTTTTGGCAAGGGTATCTTTGTGATATGGAGAACCTGTTTAAGATTCTTGTAGAACATGTTTCAAATTCTATTTTAAATTTGAATGATAATAGTTTTTTATGCTTGAATCTTGTATCATCCAATGTTTGGCATGTCCGTTTGGGACATGTGAATGTTGACTCAATGAAACACATGATGAATCTGAATTTAATCTCTAAATCTGAAATTAGCAACAATAAATGTGAAATATGTGTGCAAGCTAAATTACATGGGAAACATTTTCATTCGATGAATAGGAATTCAGAAATATTGGATTTAGTGCATACAGATGTCTGTGAATTTAATGGTATTGCTATAAGAGATGAAAAATGTTATTTAATAACTTTTATTGACGATGCTAGTAGATACTGTTATATCTTTTTGCTTAGAATTAAAGATGATGCATTGGACAAATTCAAAATTTATAAGAAAGAAGTTGAAACTCAAACTGACAAAGTACTTAAACGATTAAGGTCTGATAGGGAAGGAGAGTATACCCCAAATTTGTTTTCGGAATTTTGCCAATTATATGGTATAGTTCATGAGGTTACTGTTGGGTTTTAAAGGAGGCAGAGAAGCAACGGAAACAAAAAAAATTCTCCCCAAAACCCAAAACAAAAGGAATCGTGTCAACGTCTATACAATAGGAAAGATGGTTTGTGAATTCATACCTTGTCCCGAGGCTTGCTTGGCGACAGTTCCTCACGCCTTGCGTGGTCTTCACCTCAGGTCTTACACGGTGTCTGTGCAGCTCATGGTCGCACCGGGACTGAAGACTCCTGATCTCATCGGGACTGTCGGGATTGACAGTTGTCCTCCGAGCGACATCGGTCTCCCGCCTCTGCAGTCGTCTACACGGACTGCCTGGAACTCTGATCTCCTTATCCCACAAGGAATCGGAAGGAGTCACACCCTCCTGTTGGCGTACTAGTCACCAACACACTTTCCTGCCACCAGTCACTTTCTGCAGTTGTCTTTTCCTAGTTGTGCCTCCCTTTTCAGGCAGCACTTGCTCGGGCTCTCTCTTGGTTACAAAAACTAGAGAGAACGACAACTTCACATAGCAACTGGTAGCACTGAGTTGTACTTTGAGAAGCCCCAATACCCCTATATATAGGAGGGTCTTGTGACAGGGTTCTCTATCCCGGGCAATGCGGGACTAAAGCATGAGTAGAAAGGTTTGAGATTTTCCACAAAAAGCAACCAACTCGCAACCTGAACCGATCGTTTCACAACTGAAACGGTCGGTTGGGGATCTGAGTCGGTCGGTTGACACCTCAATCGTTCGGTTGGGACCCATGAACCGGTCGGTTCACTTCTGAATCGGTCGGTTCGTGGTCCTGATTATTTCCCGATTGACTTTCCTTATTTTGTTTCCAATTGGTATCGAATACCGATCCTTGTTCCAATCAAATTGGGCAAGTGAAATGAAAAGAAATTTCTTACCAATCTTACTTTCCCAACTTGTCTGGTTGCAACAGTTGAACCGATCATTTCAACACTTGAAGCAATCATTCACCCTGTCCACGAGTCGATCGACTCACCAGTTGAGCCGATCGGTTCACCAAGCTCAGCCGATCGGTTCATCACATGAGCCGATCGGTTGGGAGTACAGATTGTGCAGAATCAGTCAATTGCGGTTTCAATCATTCCGATACTGTAACCAATCAGTCCAACACTTTGAACACTATGATATTGAGCTATCGATTAATTGAGTGTTTAATTGAACTACTAAACTCCTTTAGTAATCAATCTAAACATTGTTTGTGGACAAACTCCTATTCCAGGTTAAATCCTATGTGTGTGACCCTGCAGGTCCATTTCACGTTGGTAGTGAAAGTCCATAACATTTATGACTTCACAAGCAAAGATCGGTGCCTAGTCACACATCAGTGCTACCCAAGTGAAATAGAAAGTTGGAGAACAACTTTCAATCCTACAATCTGTGAATGGTGTTACAGTGAATGTATAATTCCTTTGTCACTGATATCCTGAATGAACTCGAGGCATGGAACAGTCATCCTGTCAACATTCATTCATTTCCTTGATCAGAGAGCATACTGGGTGAGATGTGTGTGACATCAATATCACATATTGATTCACACATGCATGCACATGCCTTTCTCAATCCTACTCATCAAGTGGCCAAGGACATCAAACTCCCTCAGGAGGGACAAATCCCATATCTATCACTCACCCCTCAAAAGCCCCACGTGTCAAAGCCACCCAATCATCACCTTTATAACAACCCATGTTTCAGGACTGCATTTGATGATGTCAAAGTGTACCCAACGACATGTGTTGAGTGTAGTGATTTCAGGTCTAAGAATCACACTCACCACCATCACTGTGAGAGCTGACTGTGACTACCAAGTCATGGTTCAATGTGTCACTCTCACGGTGGGTCTGTCTGGTATCTTATTCTCTAACAAGTACCTATGTGCTTAGTTTGATATCACTATATCATGACTAATGAGATTCTGTCATCAACCAACACACAAGCTAGTCTTCAGTGTTATTGATGTCTATGGTTATTTCCACAATAACAACTGACTAGGGACTAAACAAGAATGAATACTCTTAACATCCGTATGATTTCATCGTTCAGGTCCTCAACCCAAAAGCATACGTCATTGAGTAAAGTAATTCTTTAGACATCTATCATGTTACACTATCATCTCAGAAACAGTTTAAACATATATATCAGAAATTGCCTTTATTATTATTCAAATCATTTACAAAGTATCCCATTACAATCATCATATGACTTTCTCTATGGGCATACATACCAACAGACTCCCACTTGCACTTAGAGCTAGTCACCAAGGAACCTCAGTCCTTGTGACCTAGCATGACTATCATGCTTCTGCTGAGAAAGGGCCTTAGTCAGTGGATCAGCTATGTTGTCTTCAGTTGGTACTTTGCAAATCTTCACATCTCCTCATTGTACGATCTCTCGTATGAGATGGAAGCGCCGCAATATGTGCTTGGACCGCTGATGTGATATGGGTTCCTTAGCTTGTGCAATAGCTCCATTATTGTCACAATAAAGCTCAATTGCATCACAACTATTGGGAACTACACCAAGTTCATAAATGAACTTCCTGATCCACACAGCCTCCTTTGATGCATGTGAAGCAACAATATACTCGGCCTCTGTAGTAGAATTGGCAACTGTTTCTTGCTTGGAACTCTTCCATCTCACAGCTCCATTATTAAGGAAAAATACAAATCCTGACTGTGATCTGTAATCATCTTTATCGGTTTGGAAGCTTGCATCGGTGTAACCCTTTACAACCAGCTCTTCCTTGCCTCCGTAAACAAGAAACTGATCCTTAGTCCTTCGCAAGTACTTGAGGATGTTCTTCACGGCTGTCCAGTGAGCATCCCCGGGATCTGACTGGTACCTACTCGTCATGATGAGAGCATACGAGACATCTGGGCGTGTGCACAACATAGCGTACATGATGGATCTGATGGCTGATGCATATGGGATCCCATTCATACGCTCCCTCTCTTCACAAGATTGGGGACATTGAGCTCTAGAGACAGTGACTCCATGTAGCATGGGGATGTTGCCTCTCTTTGAGTTCTCCATGATGAACCGCTTCAGCACTTTATCAATGTACGTGCTCTGACTTAGTCTGAGAAGCCTTCTAGATCTATCTCTATAGATCTTAATTCCTAGAATGTAGGATGCTTCTCCTAAGTCCTTCATTGAGAAAGTATTCCCAAGCCAAGTCTTTACCTTTTCTAAGGCTAAGACATCATTCCCCATCAAAAGTATGTCATCCACATACAATATGAGGAATGTGGTCGAGCTCCCACTAACCTTCTTGTACACACAAGGTTCATCTTCATTTTGAATAAAGCCAAACACTTTGACTTCCTCATAAAATCGAAGATTCCAACTCCGAGATGCTTGCTTCAATCCATAGATTGACCTTTGTAGCTTACAGACTTTATTGACATTCTTTGGATCTACAAAACCTTCAGGCTGTGTCATGTACACATCCTCATTTGTATTCCCGTTAAGGAATGCAGTTTTAATATCCATAGGCCAAATCTCATAGTCATAATAAATTGTAATAGCAAGCATGATCCTGATGGACTTAATCATGGTGACTGGAGAAAAGGTTTCGTCATAGTCAACACCTTGAACTTGTCGAAATCCCTTCACAACCAATCTGCCTTTATAAGTTTGCACATTTCCATCCATGTCGATCTTTTTCTTAAAGACCCACTTGCACCCTATGGGTTTTACCCCTTCGGGTGGTTCCACCAAAGTCCGTACTTTGTTGGAGTACATGGATTCCATCTCGGATCTCATGACTTCAAGCCATTTCTCAGAATCTGGTCCCTCCATAGCCTCTACGTAGGTAGTTGGATCATCATCTATGATCAACTCACCACCTTCCTGAGTCACAAGGTATCCAAACCTCTCAGGTTCAAGACGGGTCCTACTAGATCTACGAGGTCCTTGTGTTACCTGAGGAGAATGAGATTCTACAATACCTTGTGAATCTCCATATTCCTCTTGTACATCTATCGGTTCAATGTTTTCTTGTTGGGCTTGAACCTCTTCAAGCTCTATTTTCCTCCCACTGTTTCCTTTGGAAATAAATTCCTTCTCTAGGAATACAACATCCCTGGAAACAAATACTTTGTTGTCAGTAGGGTGGTATAGATAATATCCCTTGGTCTCCTTGGGATATCCAACAAAATAACATTTATCATATTTGGGTCCAATCTTATCAGGAAACATTTTCCTAACGTAAGCCTCACAACCCCAAATCTTCATAAAAGACAAATTGGGACACTTCCCGGTCCATATCTCATATGGTGTCTTTTGAACTGATTTAGATGGTACTCAGTTAAGTGTAAACGCGGCGGTTTCAAGAGCATAACCCCAGAAAGAAATTGGAAGATCAGCAAAACTCATCATTGATCGCACCATATCCAACAATGTGTGATTCCTTCTTTCAGACACACCATTATGATGTGATGTTCCAGGCGGAGTCCATTGTGATACAATACCACAGGCTCGTAGAAGGTCCTCAAACTCCTGGCTTAAGTATTCTCCCCCTCGATCGGATCGAAGTGCCTTAATACTTTTACCAAGTTGGTTTTGTACTTCATTTATGAAATCCTTGAACCTTTCAAGGGTTTCTGACTTATGTTTCATTAGGTACACATAGCCATACCTACTGAAGTCATAAGTAAAGGTAATGAAGTACTGATACCCACTTCTGGCATTAGTTCTAAAAGGCCCACATACATCAGTATGTATGAGTCCTAATAGATCACTAGCTCTCTCACCTTTACCAGAAAAGGGAGTCTTGGTCATCTTGCCCAATAAACAAGATTCACATGTCTCTATTGATTCATAATCAAAAGAGTCTAGATAACCATCTTTATGGAGTTTAGAAATGCGCTTCTCATTTATGTGCCCTAGACGATAATGCCAAAGATATGTTTTGTTTGAGTCGTTGATTTTTTGCTTTTTGGTGTTTACATTGTATACATTTGTCTCCAAATCTATCAAGTATAGACCATGAGACATTGGGGCACTGCCATAAAAGATCCCATCTTTAGAAATGGAAAAATTTCCATTCTTAATAAGAAATTCAAATCCATCCTTGTCCAAACAAGAGACGGAAATGATATTCCTATTTATGGCAGGTACATAATAGCAGTTCTTCAACTCTATTATTAGCCCACTAGGTAGAGTTAACTCATAGGTTCCTACGGCACTGGCGGCAACTCTTGCCCCACTAGCAACACGTAGTTCAACCTCACCTTTCCCTAAAGGCCTACTTCTCTTAAGATCCTTCACATTTGAACAAATGTGAGATCCGCATCCGGTATCAAGTACCCATGACGAAGAAGTAGTAAAGTTAATCTCTATCACGTATACACCAGAAGTAGAGATCTCTATCTCTGACTTCTTCTTCCATCGTTCCTTCCATCCTCTCCATGTAGAAGAAATTGGTTTGGCGAGAGAACCCTTCTCTCCCTTACCTTTCGTTCCATTGATCTCTATTAATGAACTTTCTTTCTTCTTCACCAACGCATTAAGCGTACATAGAGTGGATACAAAGGCTCCTGGTATATCTGGATTGTGCAGAACACTTCTCACAGTCCTCAACCAGTTATGGAATTTGTTCTCAATTAATTTGCCCATTTTAAAAGATGATTCCCTTGCCATTCTACAAGAGAAAATTGCATTTTGTCAAAACTCCTTTTGATTTGATTTGAATAAAATTTGACGATAGTTAATTAGGCATTTAATTAATTACCGCTCCCACTATTTTGACTCAAATTGATAGCCTCACCATCCATTCGGAAGATTGCAGCGTACAATCTTCTAGTGGGTCAAGATCCATATTTCATCAAGTCATGAGTCATCTTTGGCTGATCGCCCATAATCTTGACTATTTAGGTAGGCCATCATGCCAATTGCATCATATGCAACTCTTGATGAATGAACATGCGCAACACCTTTCCATGAACATTCTGTACCTCTGGGCTTAGACACTCTAAGAATTACCAGTTAAGTCTATCCCAAAAGCCGACACGGTAAACATGCACCCTGCTTTGGCAGAACCTGCATGTCGACCCTTCACACTTCCACAAGATGGACGGCGCACCACGCTTTGGCGTAACCTACGCTTGGTCGATCGAGTTTGCCATGTGTGTCGCTAATGGAAGGCGTATAAGACTTAATATTTTAATGAGGGATTTGGTTTTTATATACATATACATATCCAATCACCACAATATATAGTACGTATCGTATACATGTTATATCCCACACAAAACATGTGAAATGATAAAAGCAATGATTATGGCCATCCTATTGTGATTCCTCGAGTCAAGAGGGATCATGGTCATCTAGGTCTACATCACATTCAACCTATACAAGATGTAATCTGTGCCTGCCTTTCTGGGTTTGATCAGCTCATCTCCATGACTGATCGGCTCGCCATCAAGTTGGTTGTTCGGGTGCCACCAACCGATCGACTGGCGCCTCCATCCGATCAGTTCACCGGTCTTCATGCATCTCCTCAGGTTGCCACCCGCTCGTCTCGCTCCTCGAACCGATCATCTAGAACGTCAACCGATCGGTTCACGCCTTGAACTGATCTTCTTAGGTCGTCCGCCATTCTTTGACATAACAGGAAATAAAATCTTATCCTATTTACAATTGAATTGTGAAACCCTGAGTTACATTCGGGGGAAGCAAAGGTAGGAATAGAAATCTCGAATTATTTCGAGTTACATCAGGAATAGGAGAAAGGGAATCGGTGCGCAGACCGAGATGCAAGAAACCACATACAACCACACACAGATATAGGGTTTTATAGGCCATAACCATGTTACACATCCACCACAAAACTTGTTTAAGGGCGACGCGTATCGAGTGCATTAATATTACATATCATATATGTATATTTGGGATTTTTGGATTGGACATATAAAGCCAATTTTATTCGCATCGTATGTAATAAATAAAGGTGACAAACCAAAATCGATCATATCGATAATCCTAAAATATAGAACAGTTGACACTGTTCTGATACCACTGTTGGGTTTTAGAGGAGGCAGAGAAGCAGCAGAAACAAAACATTTTCTCCCCAAAACCCAGAACAAAAGGAATCGCGTCAACGTCTATACAATAGGAAAGATGGTTTGTGAATTCATACCTTGTCCCGAGGCTTGCTCAGAGATAGTTCCTCGTGCCTTGTGTGGTCTTCACCTCCGGTCTTGGACGGTGTCTGTGCAGCTTCTGGTTGCACTGGGACTAAAGACTCCTGGTCTCACTGGGACTGTCGGGATTGACAGTTGTCCTCCGAGCGACAGAGTTCTCCCGCCTCTGCAGTCGTCCACATGGACTGCCTGCAACTCCGATCTCCTTGTCCCACAAGGAATCGAAAGGAGTCGCACCCTCTTGTTGGCGTACTAGTCGCCAACACACTCTCCTGTCACCAGTCACTTTTTGCAGTTGTCTTTCCCTTGCTGTGCCTCCCTTTTCGGGCAGCACTTGCTTGGGCTCTCTCTTGGTTACCAAAATCAGAGAGAACAAGAACTTCACAGAGCAACTGGTTGCACTGAGTTGTACTTTGAGAAGCCCCCAATACCACTATATATATAGGAGGGTCATGTGACAGGGTTCTCTGTCCCGGGCAATGCGAGACTAAAGCTGGAGTAGAAGGGTTTGAGATTTTCCACAAAAAACAACCAACTCGCAACCTGAACCGATCGTTTCACAACTGAAATGGTCGGTTGGGGATCTGAGTCGGTCGGTTGACACCTCAACCGATCGGTTGGGACCCATGAACCGGTCAGTTCACTTCTGAACTGGTCGGTTCATGGTCCTGATTATTTCCTGATTGACTTTCCTTCTTTTGTTTCCAATTGGTATCGAATACCAATCCTTGTTCCAATCAAATTGGGCAAGTGAAACGAAAAGAAATTTCTCACCAATCTTACTTTCCCAACTTGCCCGGTTGCAACAGTTGAACCGATCATTTCAATACTTGAATCAATCGTTCACCCTATCCATGAGTCGATCGACTCACCAGTTGAGCCGATCGGTTCACCAAACTCAGCCGATCGGTTCATCACATGAGCTGATCGGTTGGGAGTACAGATTGTGCAGAATCAGTCAATTGCAGTTTCAATCAATCTGATACTCTAATCAATCAGTCCAACACCTTGAACACTATGATATTGAGCTATCAATTAATTGAATGTTTAATTGAACTACTAAACTCCTTTAGTAATCAATCTAAACATATTTTTTGTGGACAAACTCCTATTCCAGGTTAAATCCTATGTGTGTGACCCTACAGGTCCATTTCACGTTGGCAGTGAAAGTCCATAACATTTATGACTTCACAAGCAAAGAGTGGTGCCTAGTCACACATCAGTGCTACCTAAGTGAAATAGAAAGTTGGAGAACAACTTTCAATCCTATAATCCGTGAATGGTGTTACAATGAATGTATAATTCCTTTGTCACTGATATCCTGAATGAACTCGAGGCATGGAACAGTCATCCTGTCAACATTCATTCATTTCCTTGATCTCAGAGCAGACTGGGTGAGATGCACGTGCATGCGCATGCCTTTCTCAATCCTACTCATCAAGTGGCCAAGGACATCAAACTCCCTCAGGAGGGACAAATCCCATATCTATCACTCACCCCTCAAAAGCCCCACGTGTCAAAGCCACCCAATCATCACCTTTATAACAACCTATGTTTCAGGACTGCGTTTGATGATGTCAAAGTGTACCCAACGACATGTGTTGAGTGCAGTGATTTTAGGTCTAAGAATCACACTCACCAGCATCACTGTGAGAGCTGACTGTGACTACCAAGTCATGGTTCCATGTGTCACTCTCACGGTGGGTCTGTCTGGTACCTTATTCTCTAACAAGTACCTATGTGCTTGGTTTGATATCACTATATCATGACTAATGAGATTATGTCATCAACCAACACACAAGCTAGTCTTCAGTGTTATTGATGTCTATGGTTATTTCCACAATAACAACTGACTAGGGACTAAACAAGAATGAATACTCTTAACATCTGTATGATCTCATCGTTCAAGTCCTCAACCCAAAAGCATACGTCATTGAGTAAAACAATTCTTTAGACATCTATCATGTTACACCATCATCTCAGAAACAATTTAAACATATAGATCAGAAATTGCCTTTATTATTATTCAAATCATTTACAAAGTATCCCATTACAATCATCATATGACTTGCTCTATGGGCATACATACCAACAGTTACTGCTCCATATTCTCCACAATCTAATGGTATAGTTGAACGTAAAAATTGAACCCTTATAGATATGGTAAATTTTTTACTCCAAACCTCAGGTCTACCCAACTTCATGTGGGGGGAAGCTTTTGATACAACTTATTATTTTCTGAATAGAGTTCCCCACAGACATGTAGAGAGTAGTCTGTTTGAGTTACGGAGAGGAAGAAAACCAAGTCTCAAATACTTTTGAGTTTGGGGGTGCCTTGTGAAGGTACTTGTCCCTGAACACAAAAGGAAGAAATTGGGACCGAAAACGGTTGATGTCATATTCTTGGGGTATGTAGAGACAAGTTATGCCTACAGATTCTTGATTGTAAAATCAGATATCTCTAGTATTGAGGTCAATACAATTGTGGAATTACATGATGCTACATTCTTTGAGGATGAAGAAATATTTGAACCAAGGAGAAGTAAACGGTCTAGGACATCCAAGGACTTTCGAAGTGAATTTTTCACTTACAATGTTGAGGGTGATCCTATAACTTTCAAACAAGCTATGGAATCTCCAGAAGCTTAATTTTTGGAAAGAATTTGTTAATGATGAAATCTAATCAATTCTCTCGAATGAAACTTGGGAATTTGTGGATTTGCCTCCTGGTTGTTCTGTAGTTGGTTGCAAATAAATCTTTAAGAAGAAACTTAATGTAAATGGGACAATCAATAAGTATAAGTCTAGGCTAGTTTCTAAGGGATACACACAGAGGGAAGGAATAGATTATTTTGATACATATTCCCCTGTTTCCCGTATAACCACAATCTGAGTGCTTATAGTATTGGATTCCATTTATAATCTTTGTATCCATCAGATGGATGTGAAGACCACATTCTTACATGGTGATTTTTAGGAAGAGATATATATGGAACAATTGAGGGATTTGTGGGTCGTGAGAATGAGTCCAAAGTGTGTAAACTTGTTAAGTCATTATATGGCGTGAAACAAGCCCCTAAGCAATGGCATGAGAAGTTTGATTCTGTGATATCATCATTAGCTTTGTTTCTAATAAATTTGATAAGTGTCTATACTATAAAATCATCAATGATGGATTCATTTTATTATGCTTATATGTCAATGATATCCTACTTTTCGGTTCTGATATGAAAGTAGTAAATGAGACAAAGACATTCTTGTGTAGCAAGTTTGAGATGAGAGATATGGGTGTCACTGATGTGATTTTAGGACTTAAAATCATAAGGTCTACTAATGGTATAACTCTCTCTCAGTCTCACTATGTTGAGAAGATACTGGAGAGGTTTGAGTACACATCACGTAAACATGTTAAGACTCCATATGATTCATCCAAGGATTTGTTCAAGAATGAGACTGGGGTTCCAGTGTCTCAATTACGATACTCTCATATTATCAGAAGTTTGATGTATCTTATGAACTACACACGTCCAGACATTGTGTTTGTCGTGAGTAAGTTAAATAGATACACCAGTTGTCCCAACAAGACCTATTGGGAAGCTCTTGACAGAGTTTTGAGGTATATCAAGGGAACTTGTTCCCTTGGGCTGCATTATGGCAAATATCCTTTTGTAGTCGAAGGATATAGTGATGCAAGTTGGATTGTCGTCAACTCTGGGAGTAATGGTCTCAAGATATGTATTCCTGTTAGGAGGAGGAATTGTTTCCTGAAGGTCTAAGAAACAGACCATATTGTCTCAGTCTACTTTTGAGGCAGAATTGTATGCTTTCGATGAAACTAGATTGGAAGCTGAATGGCTACATGGACTTATGTCCAGTTTACCTATGGTAAAGAAGTCATTTCCTACAATTTCAATTCACTGTGACATCACTACAACTATTACCAAGATAAAGAGTCACAAGTACAATAAAAAAACAACGTAGACGCATTCAATTCAGACTCAAGTATGTAAGGGAGTTAGTGTCTAATGTGGTCGTGACTGTGGACTACATCGATACCAAAGAAAATACACCTGATCCTTTCACTAAAGGTCTTACCCTAGCTTTAGTGGAAAAATCCAGGTTGGGAATGGGACTGAAACCCCTCATTAGGTAGTAGCAACCCAACCCAATAGAGTGGAGATCCCACAAATTGAGTTCAATGTGGTAATAACAAGTTGTCGGGTGAATTGGATGACACTATGTAATTATTTTGGTACTTCATGCATCTGTGTGTCTTTCTCCTAGGAAACTTGTTAGTGTCATGACTGTAAGTTTGTAAGAGATTAGTCTCTGAATGGTGTCAAGTCTTAAGACAGGATGTTAGTAGTACATCCTTGGAGACTCCAACTAAATGATTGATGTTGTGTATGCCGCAATAGGAGAATTGAGTTGTTCTCTATTATCAATCCTGACATAAAATTTTGTATGCATGGCCTTAATGCATTGTTTTCTTTTCAACCATGTCTTTATTGTGTTGTTACTGACATATACTCTTGTACCCAAGGTTAAGGTTCAAGACTTTTATTCACCTAATTTCTGTGGGGGTATCAGTTGGATAACACGGGTAGATTCAAACTGAAAGGTATCTACTGAAAGCAAAGTATGGAGGACTGAATGGTAGAGCACACTACACATTGGACTTTGTGGGGAGATTGTTAGATGTATGGTTGCTACAGTCATGTATATAACATGGGTTAAGCCCAATGTAGTGCAGCTAATACATGTGAGAAAAGTAGTTTTGTCTCTAGTGCAAATGTCAAAGAAGTTTTATCCCATATGGCTCACTCTTAGAACTTTTGTGGTCCTTATATGTAAGATCACATGGGATGTTGGTCTCCAAGGGGTCCTAGGAGGAGGGTATGCTCACCTTCTTGGTGGGTATGGTGACCACAATACACACACACGCAAGCATGCACGCCACACCACGCCTCGCCTCGTATGGGCTCGGGCTCGGGCTTGTAGATTGTGGAGAATGTCTTTCATCTTCTTTTTGTATTAGGATACAATTACGTAATTAATTATGTGTTTAATTAATTATTTCTTTCCTATTCAGATTTATTAATCCTAACTGAAAAGTGTCTCTTTTACGGAATTTTTTACAATGTGTACAAGAGTAACCGAGTGGTCACGTCTTAACATGAATATGCACTACTAGGGCGTGTAAGGCTATAAATAAGTCTCTGGTCATTAGGATTAAACACATCTTTTGAACACACAATCGTCAGCCGTTTGAGTGTGTTTTTGCAAACCCGAAAGCCAGAGTATCTCTCTATCGCCGTCGCTTCCGTGGTGCTACATGGAGATCCTCTCCTGGACGTAGCAAGTTCGTCCATCCTTTCCTTCCAAGGCGCAACCTTTCGGGCGGTGGTTCCTGCGGTTGCTGAGCTGCACTAGTGGTGCGCTGCTTCGTTTGCAACGTTCGTCGTCAACACGAGCAGGACGTCTCTTCTTCATGTCTGTACCAGGTCGACTGGGAGAATGACGCCTATCCAGAAGGGTTGTAAGGCGTTGATTTCTTTAAGTATATCACGTTCGTTTCTCAACAAACGATCTGGTTTGATCCTAACTTCATTTACTTTTATTATCCTACATTGGTTTATACTACATTTTATTATCTGGATCGGCCTGAACTGTTAACCTAAATTGAACCTGTCGTTGTTGCATGTAACGACGTAATTCAAAATATTCAACATTTCTTTTCTTCCATCTAGTAATATATCTTTGCTGGTGCAAGTGTTGATTACCCCTCTTTTAGATCCGTCAAAAAATTTACATATGCATCTTTCTCAGCAGCAATTCCCCCGAGTCTAGTAACGTGAAACGAACATTCTTGACAAGACAACGTCATTAGCTCTTGTAATGACTCTATGCTCTCTAAAACATCCAAACACACTTTGTGACAAATTGAACATACTCATTAGCAAAGAATAAATTATAATATGATACTTGAGAATAATACAACTGCATATGTTACACTCATTTGAAACCTATAAAATGGTATTGTATTATGAGAAATGCTACAGGTAACAGAAGTTGGATCGAAATGAGACCCCATTTGTCATCTTGCATGCATCCTCTATTTTTATTGTTATTCATAAAAGATGACAAACGGGGTTCCATTTCTGATCCAGTTTTTGGTATGTATAACAAACCTCATGTATTATTTTTGGAAAAATTCTACACATAGCACACCCTATACCCGGCCACATACCCGGTTCTCGGAAAACCTCAACAGCCGTTTTCCTCTACTGCTGCGCCAGACCATTAACTCCTCTTGCTGCATGCACATTATCTCCAGCAGCGATTTTGTATGTTTTTACATGCAAAAAGGATGCATGATCCCGTAACCAAATAAAAATCCACCATATCTCGCCACCTACTCCATGCAACTGTCATGCAAATGGCAGATATCAATCCACTATAGCTTACAAAAAAATCTATTGCATATTTATCCCCACTGCAGATTACGTAAGTACTGTACCTAAAATAAATACATATACATTCACAAATGAATTTGAGAGGTACTGTACTTATATTTGACAAACTGGGTTGAAAATTATTAATTGAGTACAATACTTATAGATGCATTTTATAGTTGATTATGGACCAGATGTGCACTACATTTTTGAAAAAAAATTATATCCATGCGAAAAATGTTGTTATTGGATTTCGTAGATACTGTATTTATGCTTCCAGATCAGTTATACAATTATGATTGATTTTGTAATTTGTTAAGTATTGTACTTATGCTTGGTTTTATAATTTGGTAAGTACTGTACTTATGTTTGAAAAAACTGAGTTAGAATTAACAAGTGAGTACTGTACTTATTTTTGCATGGATTCCATAGGTATTGTACTTATGCTTCCAGATCAGTTATACAATTATGCTTGATTTTGTAATTTGTTAAGTACTGTACTTATGCTTGGTTTTATAATTTGGTAAGTATTGTACTTATGTTTGAAAAAACTGAGTTGGAATTAACAAGTGAGTATGTACTTATTTTGCATGGATTGCGTAGGTACTGTACTTATGTCCAGATGACAAATGTTACTACTGGATTTCGTAAGTACTGTACTTATGCTTCCAGATCAATGTTGTTATTGGATTCCGTAGGTACTGTACAAATACGGGAATGCAGGTGGATGCATTAGAATGAGAGAGAATAATTACAAGAGAAAAAACGAATTTGCATGGACTTTGCATGGACTTTACATGAGAGAAGAGTGGAGAGAGATATTGTTGTATGGACTTTGCATGAGTATTAATATAAAGACAACTGCAAATGCTGCAGATGTGTTTTCCCAAAAAACGGGTGGGTGGCCGGGTATAAGGGGGACTGTGCGTAGCCTAACTCTATTTTTGTTGCAGTGAATCAACCGATCCGTGTGTCTTGTATTGGGAATGGGAGAAAACCTTCGTACAGATCAACACACGGTGGTAGGGTGAAGTGCCATACATTTCTGCTCCACATATTACTGCTGTGGCCGTGAGCCGTTCGTTCCGGGCGCTTTTGGCGGAGTCCGTGCCTGGTGCCTTTGATGCGCATAAGCCGCTGCGGTCGCTGAGCTTCTTCTTGCCAAGTTGATACATACATTAATGGTTTCCAGATTAATTAAACCGTACTTTAATTTGATGCCATTATGGCTGTGTACAGACTAGAGAGAGAGAGATACTGAAGTAACTGAAGGCATGAGTACTAAGTGTATGTATTTATGGGACGTGGTACGTGACGCATGCCATGACATTAGTAGTTGGGGACTTATTTTGGGGAGGGCAAGTCTGTTTTGGTTCTGGTTTCTCTGCTTACAACTTGCAAGTTGCATCTCATTCCTCCAAAATAATATTAACGACAACACTGGTGAGATGAAGAAGATGAGGAAGAAGAACAAGAGGAACAAGTGTGGGGACCGTGGGGTGGGCAGAGGAACATCGATCAGCAACACAGCGCGCAGCAGGAGCGAGAGCTGCAGCTAGCATGCTAATTATTAATATGTGATGATTCCAGGAGATGATTAAGCAGAGTTAATTGTGCTTAGTCGTCTATAGCGTCGTTGTCAGCTGATGATTGTGATGATGCAAACTCATGGTGCGGTTTGGTAGTAGTTGAGTAGATTAATGAGGCAGGAGTAAGGAGAAGAAAAAGGGCACATAGCACGCTCGTGCAAACCGGTGACCTAACCTCCAAGCAACAAAGATAAACAAGGCTCGAGCAGGAAGACAAGGAAGATAATGAATTGATGTCATCACTACAAAACAAAAGCAGAGCACGGAACAAATGAGGTGTATGCAGGTGCGGTTGGGTTTCAACACTTTCTAACTTTACCTCGGTCGCCGTCATCACGTGCGACCTTCTGACTGCCGCAGAGCGTTGTGTCGATACAAGTTACGAGAAGCAGCTACAGCACAAGGCAAATTGTGGTGGAAACTAGGAATCAATACTAATGACACCGCCGTCTTATCCTGCAATCTTCATACAGCGGAAGAAGAAACCAAAAGACAAAGGAAGAATGCAAGCACGCACTTCTTTGTGGCGGCGTTGGGCATGGGGGTCGATTCATTAAGATTGCGGATTTCGTTCATGTGAACCCTCCAATCAGTTAGTTCACGAGCAACGCTTTGGGTTTGGAACAACAATAACAGCATTGGGCTTCCCTTATGCCTAGACATGTGATCCGTCCATCCAATCCATCTATCCTTCTCACTACCAACGGAAGGAACCGTGTGTCCTGCGGCTCATGTGTTGCCACTCCCAATTCATTCCATCCCTCACTGCTTCGCCGGGTGAGTTTCCTGCCATGCGTGTCTTGGTGATTAGGCATAGCCACATACATTGCAACCTACGGTGTGTGTCTTGGTGACCTGCATGATATGGCTACGTGCCATGAGTTGTGTCTTTATGTTCAAGGACAAAGTACTTCTGTATGCAGCTTCGGTGCAATGTCCCAGGATTTGAAGCCTGGGATAAATATCTTAAATGGAATTGTTGAAGTTGCACCTTCTTTTCAGTGATCTCAGCACTAAGAATTTTGATATTAAACATGCTTAACTCAGAGTGGTACTAACTTTACATTGATATAACATTACATTCAGCTTCTAATGAGAGAAATAGTCTAAAGGACACTGCCCTATGCATGATATTGACCTACCGAGCTTGTAGGGTACTAGCTTTAGATTGATATTTTCAATAGGACATCTTTGAATATGTTTTACAGTTGATTTCTCTTACTTATTATTTGAGATAGTCCTAAACATATATAATATTGTCGTGTAATGAATGCCTAGTAGAGTGGTACTCAATGACAATGTTGTAAAGATTTCTAAGGAGACCCTATGAGGGTTGAGTTATATGGAAAACCCCGTCATGGATTGAGGCATATAATCATATCTCATTCTTTGAGAAGCTAGATTCCAACCATACATTTTATATCTTATAAAGTATCTAGTAACACAACTTGTCTTTCATTGTTACCATTGATTACATCTTGCTTGATATAGGTTTAGAGTAATGAATCTAACTAATAAAGAAAACTATGTATATACATATCGTAGAGCCTTGATAGGTATAGAGTAGGTGTCATGACTTGTGTACCTAGGGATGGCCTAAAAATTGATAGATCCTCTCTTAAGCATATATCCATGGTGGATTTAGGCAGCAAGATTTATGCCTTTTAATTACCTTGCTTTGGCCCAAGTATGTGTAGAGACAGATATCTAGGGAATTCGAATATCATTAGATGTTATACAAATTTCTAGGATGTATTAATAGAATCTAGCTAGTCGAGTAACTGGTATGTCTCAATCTACCTTGGGCATTATATAACCTAGCTGAGTATACTATCTTTTTAGTTTCGTTTGGCACTAAATATGAATATGCACTTGATACGACAATTATCTATAGGATGGAAATGGATATAATGTCTAGCACCTCTTGCAAGTTAGTCAAGGATATTCGATGGATGGGTAAGTGGGTACTTCTAAGTACACTCAAGGTTTTTCATATATCAAAAAGTTTAGTTGTTGACCGGCCTAAATCACACGTCCAAAAGGAGCGGAATTGAAGTAGTCGGACTTTTAAATAACCCGACTCTTAGGCCCCCGCAACGATAATGGGGTCCAAAGTAGCAATCGGGGTCGAACCTCAGGGACAAGGGTGGTCGTGCTAAGAACGCGGAATCAACACTCTACACTCCGATAAAGAAGGGTAAGAAAATGTTCCCAAGGGAACGGCAGATCAAAAACGGTAAACAAAAGAATAAAAGAAAACAAAATGCTACAAGAAAGCGTTATAAAGAAAAAGCTATCTCCAACTGGAGTTACAAGGAAGATTTAAGGTTTTGACATTTCATCAATTTTTAGGGGTTTTGTGCAACGGAACCTGAGGAGATAACACTATTGCTTAGGTAAAGAACGTAGGAAGAAAACTAGGCATAACAAGCTGTAGCAGAAAACATCCAGTACCCCTTCTCTCAAAGAGGGTACCTCCAACCAAGCACCAACACCCTCTCTCAAAGGTAGCGGACTTGGGTTGGTCTCTAACTCGATACCGGGTGGGAGCTCATGTCGACATTCCCATGTCGGACAGCCATCCCCTATCAGGCGGCAGGCTGTGACGGGCAGGCATAACGACCAAGGCTCACTGCCCGATACGGCCGTATCGGGGTACCACCCTCTCGGGCGGCACGCCGTGACGGGAGATTCGTATCGAGCTCGGTATCGTGCCATGTTAAAGATAGCTTAGGTTCTCAGGTTTCTTGTATCGGGTGTAGGGGGAAGTCACCTTGGGCAAGAGCCCATCTAGGAACCCGGCACATCAGGTGGCCTTTGTGGTCGTATTGGGCTGTTGCGGCTACCGGGATGGGTTCTAAGTGAACCACTCCCGCCCCTCTCGGGTAGCGGGTTTGCTCACCTAGTATCGCCCGGTATGCCCTTGGAATGTGTCACACTAGCTCCTGAAGTTTCCCAAAGTTAGCTTTCACTATGGTTCTGACTCATCACATTGGAGTCATGTAGCTGCTATTTATAGGCAGTGGTTGGAAGAAGTTGCAGTTCTCTGGGCGCCACATATCCTCCATCGGCTCCATTAGCGCGGCTTCGGGGATGATCGACATGTGTGTCGCCCGGCACAGCGGGTGTCGGGTTGCAAGCGTGTCAGGTAGTTGTGACGGGTGGGCGCCTTCCGGTGGGTGGCTCGTATCGCACGACACGCTACATCGGGAGAGTAGTCGTGGTGGGTACAGCTCCCTGTCAGGTAAACGCCGTATCGCCCGGCAGAGTCTTCTCACGCGACACACCCGTGTCACGCGGCAGTTGTATCGAGCAGCTGCACGACTGGTAATGAGTGTGTCGGCTGACTGGTAGGAGGGCCGATGCAGGTAAATGTTGTTCATGGGTCGGGACAGGCCTTTTTGGTAGAAAGACAAGGAAAACTCTATAAAAGGATGCTAAAATTGGTCAGAGTGTAGCGCAGTTTAGTTTTGTTCAAAACATAGCAAAATTTATAGGAAAAAAGTTTAGAGGGAAGTTTTGACAATAACATATAGGCCATAAATGACCCCAAAAAGGGTGTTATCAACTCCCCCAAACTTAGCATTTTGATTGTCCCCAATCAATCTGTACATATTTTACGGCTTTGTTTTGCGATACTTCTTCAGAACCTGACATAGTATTCGGACAAGGGGTTTGAGCCAGTAATGAGATGTCTTAATGAAAATTTTGTCTGACTACGAACAATGGACTTTATTTTTCTTGCCATATTTAAGCAAAAAGTATCTCTCCAGCCTTGTCGAGACTCAGGTGCATGATTCTGAAGTTAGCTTTCACACCAAACAACTTTTGGGAATAGAAAGTTGGGTTTTTGGGTAGGCTTAAGGCTTTTTGGATTTTTCTTGTTTCCCATTAGTCCATCCAGGTACGGGTCCATTAACGGGCGAGTGGTCTCTACAATCCAAGCCAACTGGCTTTAGAGCTGTAATTTCACATCCTACGTACCACTGCCTCAGATCTACCATGCCTAAAGATGGGTACTTTTGGAAAAACAAGTGTGTATATTTATTTATATATTTTTTTTTGGCACAACTCTCATGCTTTTATTCACTCTCATAAGGCTTTTCTCTCTTTTGGGATCTTTGATGGGTAGGGAAATAAAAGCAAGTTGTTGTTTGGGCAGCTTTTTCCTTCGCATACACATCTCTTAGCTGTTGTGAGATTATTTTTTAAAATTGGCGTAGAAAAGTTATAGCCTTTGTCGTTTGAGACTGCAATTTTAGAAAAACATAACAAAAGCATGCACCACCTTAGACATAGAGAAAACAAGTTGGGAGAAGCTGTATCAGATTTTTACTATAGAGTGTCTTCGTATAATTGTATAGAGGCAAGGGGTTGTATATGCACTATATTGTATCAGACTTGTATATGTATATATACACAGCGTATGTTAAAAATAAAGAAGAAAGAAAAAATGTAAAATGGGAGAAATTTTATACATCCCTCACTAATATATAGTACCCCCCCCCAAACTTATCCCACACTCTGTCCCATAGTAGTGAGAAAAGATAAGGTGAGGTAGTGATAAGTCAGTGAGGGCTAGCTGGTGAGTGCGCCTCCGTCAAGCTCCCACACATATTCTCCACATTTGTTGTGATAGTCGATGTGGTGGAGCTTGTCAGGCATTTGTTGTAGCGTCACCAAGCTAGAGATCCATTCTAGCACGAAAATGACGCAGTCATTGGATAGAGGAACTTTTTGTGGACTGTTGTGGCATAACTGAAGTGTGTGCCATTTGCTCTCTACCGTCTCCAAGAATGGCTGGAGCAGCGTTGCCACCTCCATTTAGTATTTCCTTACTAAGCGCTCCAGGGGTGTCAATGTTGTCGATGTACATTGCACTAGATGATCTTTTTTGCTATCTGAGCTGTTGTAGAAGATTCCTGCTCGAGGGCGAGTGTACATCATCAGGAGCGTCCAATGGTTGTAGTACAAGATAGGTAGGAAGATGACAAGTGGTATTCTTCTCAGTATCTCTGCCATAAAAGATTGTTTTTCTCCTGACTCATCGGCAAGGCAGATATCATTGAATAGCATTGGATGGGGCAATGTATGCATGTTCAAACTTCTTTTGTAGTATCTGGATGTAGGCGACCGCTACTGATATCGCCAAACATCCTCCTTCTTTTACCATGTCCCTCAAATCATCAACCAAGACTATGACACTGTCTGCCTCATAGATGACGTTTGCGGGGCTAGAGTCAGCTAACTTCTATAGGATCTCGTTTACATGTTTCTGTGTTAGTGTAGAGCACAAGGAATGGTCGAAATTGCTGATCATATCTTCTGAAGCATCAGGCAAAGCGAGGCCTTCTTTTGAAAGAATTTCTTCTAGAATGTCCATCCACTTTCCTACCCTGTAAACATCCGTGGCGATCTCTGCCACTTCCTCTGGAGGGATGCTGGGTTGGGAGGATTCAACTTCGTAATCATTATCCAACAGCACTTTAGGGATGCCTACGTCCCATAAATAGCGCTTGTCCTTGATCAGAATCAGTGCGTAGATGCTCTTGAGCTGATAGAAGTTATGGTTGTTGAGTTGCCTTATGAATCTGAAGACATGAAGCAACTCTATGGTACGGAGGACTATAAATGCGTTGTTTCTGCTTCCCACATCTTCTTGGATGGGGAAGTCTCTGATGCTGAAGAAATTCCAAACGCCGGAGTGGTGTTGGATTCCATGGTTGATCACTCGGAGAAGACGCAATGGAAGGAGCCTCAAGATCTTGTCTTCGGGGCGTACGAAGATGTGTCCTGAGCGTGGAACCTCCTCATTGCAGCAGCTGAGAAGCTGGACGTCATGATGTTGGAGGTCTGCTATGCACAGGAAACAATTCTTTCTGTGCTTGTAAGGGGCCAACACCAGGGTTGCGTTGTGGTCTTCAATATGCTTCAACATGTTTGCCACTTGCACAGAATCGTACAACCCCATCACCAGTCTTCTTGCCAAGGCTGGGGTGGCAGTGTAGATCGGCTGTCGGCTTGTCCTGGTGTTGAGATTCTCGAGTATAGCGCCTTCCAGGACCCTGAACAGCTTCTTGGAGACGATGGCTGGCGAGCGAAATATGCTCCTCAACTCCCCTCATCGTGTGGAGAAGTACCCGTCACTCCAGACGACATCTTCTTCATCAACTTGTGACCTCAAGACCTTATTTAGTAGTTTCTCATCTCTAATCGTCAAGTATCTGATGGCTTTCCTTTCAAAATCTGTCATCTCAAAGGAAGGAATCTCTGACGGCATAGAAAACTCATCTGCCATTGAACTCCTCCTTCTAGGGGGAGTCTGTCATTAACACAGTAGATGTCCCCCCTTTCTCCCTCTAATTCATTAGAAGAGTCCTCCCCGACACTAATCGATTTGTCGTTGTCTTCAGCTTCATCCAGGGAGGCTGAGGGAGTAGCTTCTTCCATGCTGCGGGAGCTCGCTTGTCCTTCTGGAGTCCCGTCAGTTGTCTTATACATTGTCCCTTCCTCGAGCGTTGTGGATGGCCCACTGGAGGAGGAAGGGGACGACGTCCCAGAGGATGATGTTGATGAGGAGAGTTGGGAACCTGAGCCAGGAGGTGATGGAGACCTCTGTGGTTGTCTTGAACGGGGGTGGCCATCCCTTCGGTTAAGCCTCTCCTCAATTGCGTCGAGGGGTAGGAGGCCCTGCTGTAGTGTTGCATTAAGTGCCTCTAGTTGGCCGGGAAGGCCAACTAGAGCTAGCAGCTGCCGCTCCTGTTCGCTGAGCCACTGCTGGAAAACAAAAAATTTGCGGGTAAGGGAAGAAAAGGTAATTGAGTGGTTGCCCGTTACCTCCCGCAAATGGTTGAATTCTCGACCAAGGATTTCCCCCAAAGATGGAGGTGCTACGTCAGATCACGCTCTCAATCTCATGATGATCCTCGCACGTGGAGGTCGGCCTGATAACCTGCTCGACTTCAAGTGAGTTCGAGCCCATCTGTATCGTCTGCGAGGGCGTCGCTTCAGGGTGAGGTGTTGGCACCTTTGTGGCTGCCTCTGCCTCGCCTGTCGGTGTTGGTAGATCAGGGCACGAGGTAGGTGGTCGTTGTTCTATCATCTGGTTGTCAGCGAACTCCTCCGCAACTATTACCGGTGACGTTGGCGGTGGTGGCGTGGGCTGCCCAGCCCTGAGCTCTGTCTCAAGGAGCTCAGTGAACGCCCCATTGCTGGCATTTGGCTGTACCATCTCCTCCGCCATCGAAGGCGCAACAGAAGCGTCAGGAACTGCGGCTTTCTCTCCCGCGACAGCTTCCTTCGGGGCTATCATCGTTGTATCAGCCCCGTTTGTCTCGGCGACCTCCACGATCACCATTACTTCTTCTACAGCTGCGACAGTTGTTGTTGTGGAAACCGCGGCTGGGATGGGAGTAGCGGCGACAGCTTTATCAGTGGCTGCCGCCAGTTGCACGAGGGCGGTGGGTGGCTCGGCAGGGACTGTGGAAGATTTGTCCTGCCGGGCGTCGAGAGATATTGGCCCACCCGTTGCAGCTACCCTTTCTTGTATTCTGGTGGTGACAGTGTAAGCAGCTTCAACCTCCAACGATTCGACTTTTGCGTCAGTGAAGACTAGCTTTTCTACATCATAGTTGATGCAGAACGGGAGGGGTAGAAGCTTGGAAGTTCTTGCAAACTTGTAGAAGTAGCGTCTTCCCTCCTTCTTGATAATGTTTGCTCATTGCAAGAACTTCATGTCGATCCTGTCATCACCTCTGGTTCTTGACAGGATGTACGGCTCCCTTAGGTACCCCAACCCTGCCTCTATCATATTGACGACACCACCCATGCAATATTCCTTGGTGGCATCATTTATGGGGTAAAGCCTATTCAGCAAGAAGCGTCTCAAATTGACCACCTTGCCCTCCATCATGTACCACTTGAGATAGAGTTCATCGGTTTAGATGTTGCTCATCTTGTACTTGCTGAAGAGGATACAAGCCACTATCTTGTGGATGATCCTTCAGAAGCAGGAGTGGATTGGTGCGATTCCGCTAGTGGTGCTAACACACTACTCGATTGAATAGATGCGCCCCACGAGGTTGGAATGCATTGTGGATGGGGGTTTGCTTTCAAAATTTATAAACCTAAACTAGCTACCTACGTCTACTAAAACACTACACCCGCAAGCGCATGGGGTCGTGTCATAGTATAGGAAGGTGGCAAGTAAAGGGTCGATCCACAGGGAAAAGAGGGGGCGCTAGAGCTAGGTTAGTTTGGCTAGGTTCATACTGCGGAGACTAGGGTTAAGGGTTTAAAGGTGGTTTTGATTGTTAACTAAGGATGAACAAACAAGCAATTAAAGGCAAGAATGAAATCTATGTTAACCCTAGACTAGATTAAGACTAAGCAAGAAAGAAAGGACTAAGCTAGGTATGAAAAGACAAATTATGCTAAGGCAAGCAAGAGAAAAGAAAATGAGCAATTAAAGAACTAAACTAGCATAAACAAGGCAAGAGCAAGGCAAGAAGCTAACTAAGCAAGAAAAGAACTAACTAAACTAAGCGAGCACAAAACTAGGGTTTTAAGCAGTAAAGAGATGTGTGGGCTGTTTAGGGGTATGAACTTATCACTTAAGTTGGAAGTGACATATGAACATTATGATTCCATTTAGATCATCCAAACGAAACAAAAAGTTGGAGTCTAATGGATTAACCTAAGCTACTAACTGGCCATGGATATGCTAGGTTGTGTATAGGGGAACTAGTCCCTAACACCCCCTACTACCCTTACGAGGCTCAATTGGGTTAGGGATTAGGTTCAATCCAATTAGAGTCTAGTCAAGGCTAGGTTTCTAGATTAGACATTCCTAGGGCAATTAGGGGGCGAGGGTAGTAATGGGGAGGTGAAATTAGGGTTTTGGACCCCAATTCCCCCACATTCTAGCCTTGAGAAGGCTCCATGCTAATTGCACTAGAATTATCTAATCTAGCTACTTAGATCTCTCACTTAGGTTTAGGGAGATTGATTACGGTGTAGGAAGATGGGAGGCAACCTAGGGATCCAAAATTATACCTAGGGGCAAATCCCAAAATTCACACATATAAGCAATTTGCCAAAATTCCTAGGTGATTTCACACACAAACCAACAAGTAATCCATGGAGAATGAGATAGAAATAGAATATAATAATTAACAAATGAAATTACAAAGTTTACATGTCATTTCCCCCCAACATGGTATCAAAGTAGCATATTTTCCCCCAAACAGCCCACCCAAGGGGCCTAGCTACTCATAGAAATGGAAAATACAAAAAGAAAGGAGATAGAGGAAGAAGTAGCCATGGAGCTCGGTGTAGATGAGGAATCTCCTCCCTCCAGCTGCTGCAAGGATGTCCTCCTTCTTCTCCTTGGATGGAAAGGTGTAGAATGGTGGTGGGATGTAGATGGAAGGCTTAGATATGGGGGGTTATGTGGTGGAAATGGTGAAATGGAGTGGATTTGGGGTGGAGGTGAAGTGGAATGGAGTGGAGGTGACAAGGGAGCGAAAATGGGAGTATAAGGTAGCCAACCCTCGACCCCCAGTCGCCACTAGGGCTTATATAGGGATCTAGGGGGTCTAGGGTTAGGTTAGGGGCAAAATGGGGAAAGTAGTGGAAAAGTGGCTGGATTCTGTGAGTAGCACAGCTGTGGTGGGGTACCACGGCCGTGGTGGGTAGGGTAGGCCACGGCCGTGGTGGTTGGGCATGGTCGTGGGAATAAAAAAGGACAAGTTACATGGTTTTTGTCAAAACGGCCACGGCCGCGGTGGGTCAACACGGCCGTGGTGGAGGTGATGTGCCACGACCGTGGTGTCTGGCACAGCCGTGGTGCTCTGCTGTGCCACGGCCCTTTTGTGGTGCAACGGTCGTGGTGTCTGTCATTGGCATGGCCGTTTTGTGCTGCACGGCCGTGCTGCCTTCTGCTTGATTTGGAGGTTGAACCTGTCGATTTCTAAGTGACCTAGCATGGCCGTTCTGTGGTACCACGGCTGTGTTGGGTCCTGGATCAACACTTTAACTTGGATCTTTGGCTTTTCTTGGACTTCTTTTCTTCAAATGATCTTTGGCCACTAGGGTTAGGTTGAGGGAGCATCAGACTTCACTTTGGGCCTCTCCAAGTGCAAAGGAACCCTAGGATCACCCCTTCTCTCTCTCTTCCATCAAGCATGGTACAAATGCCTGAAAAACATGCAAATAATGTCCATAAGTGCATTTTATACAAATAACCATATTAGGGGGAATGACATGCAATCTAACAGGTCTAGATGTGAATGAAGAGCAGAAAGACACAAGATTAGGCCCTAAAATAGGGCTGAATCACCACCCCAAACTTGAAACATACTTGTCCTCAAGTATGCTCCAACTCAATCTCTCTACAAACTTTCACAAAAAGAAATGACAAATGCAATATAAAAGACGATTGTTGCTGAATGGGATCAAAGATGACTAAGTACATGCATTTCACCTCTCTCCTCTCCTTCTTTCACAATCCAATCATGAAAAAAAGCACAAAGCATATGAACTTCAAATATAGTGCATAGAATACACAAGTTATCCTTATTTCTTCCATTAAGTTCTGGGTAAACCGTTTCATGGTGGCGTTAATCAAGAATGACTAGGAGTGTTGTTTCACATTCATGCATTCAATATTATATCTCAAATCACACCAAATGACCCACGTGGCTGCGGAAAAGGGTAAAATGAGCTAAGTTTGATGTTTCCTAGCTCAATGGGTATGAAAGTGGAAGAAAGGGCTGCGGTAAGATTTTTGGAGTGTTTTTACACACTCATCTTTTCTTTATTTGAATGCTCTTAAACATGAGCATCCTTTTATTTTATTTTTCTTTTCTTTTCTTTTTCTTGCCCTTGGTGTAGATAGGGCATATGGTGGATAGAGTGAAGCGGGGAGATAAAGATATGGCCACCCCAAACTTTTAGAGGTGGCCAAGGCTGATTATGTGCACTAGGGCATCTTTTTATGAGGCGGAGGGGTATGAAGATGGTGGAAGAATAGTCGGGTCAAAGAGGGGTCATTGGTATGATTTTCCACATAAGACATCCTGCATGAGAATTAATCCAACACTTCATCCAAGATATCACACCACATGAATGAACAAAATGAAATTGATATATCAAACAAGTAATTCCACAAACACTAAGTGTTCAAAGCTTGCTCAGTTTCACAATTCAACCAATTCAATCACAATCCTAAGAGAGGTGATGCACATGTAAAAAGTCAAACCTTGATACTACTTAGCAACAAACAATGGTGATTCACTTGCATTTGTCAAAGGTCAACATTTTAATTCAAAACAATAGAGATTGGGTCGAAACAAAATTTTTAGACAAGAAGTTCCAAATTTTGGGCAAAATTGGCCAAAATGGTGCCAAGTTGCCTCCAATCACATCTAAACATATATTATTGAACTTAAAGCAGTAAACAAGCAAATCCTAACTAAAACATGCAAAAATTACCAAAAATCTACATGGTATGCAATGCATGGAAAAAGAGCAAAATTTTTGAAAATTACGCAAAAAATGACAATAAGGTAAACTGCATGGAATGCAGATATGCAAAGCAGTAAAAATCTAGACTAGATAGCAGGACAAGCAAAAGAAATGAAAAACAACAAACAAAAAGTAAAATAGCAGATGAGATGCAAAAATGAGTGAAAGAAGAATGAGGGCATACCGCCCTACAAACCCCAAACTTTTGAACCATGTTGTCCTCAGCATGACACTAAAGTCTAGGGTGATAATGTAGATGATCACTGTGGAGGTGGTGGAGGTGCTCCTCCCTGCCTGTAGTAGGCACCCCAGTAGTCTTATTGTGGAGGCGGATAGCTATCCTGAAAAGCTGATAAAGAACTCCACCAGTCTTCACCCCACTATGGGTTCCTCTGGGCCTGGGCATTGTGATACTGATAAAGGTGGTTGACCTGGTAATGCATATGCTGGTGGTCCAACCACATGGCATCCTGTGTCCTCTTAAAGCCCTCCTATGCCTGTAGAATTCTGTCCTGCGTCGCCTGAATGCCCTGCAGCTGTGCATGGATGGTACCCATATCATATGCATTCACTGAAGGTTGTTGTGGCTTTGACGCTCCCATTCTTTCTTCTCTTTGCCTCACCCATCTTGCCGCTCTCTCCTATGCCGTCCGGCTCTGCTCTGCCTCCTGTGAAGGCTCTCCTGGACTCCCTACAAACCTCACCTCAGGGATTTCCTCTCCTTTGGGGTTCTCCTCCTCGTACCTCCTCAACTTTTCCAGAAAATCTGGCGTTGGTCCAAACTGTGCCATGAGGGGAGGAGTATGGTAAGGCAGCTCCAATGTGACTCCTGGGTAAGGTGGGTTGATTTGGTAAATGATCTTTTGATCTGTAACCGTAATCATGGATGAGTGAGCCAGGTAGTGCAAATCAACCAACTTGCCACCCTCTGCCTTTGTATATCCTATCATGTCATGCCCCAAGGCAGTGGCAATAGATGTTACAATCCCTCCCATTACAAATGGATTTGTGCTCTTGGACGGGATTGTCCTCATGTGATCAATCAATAATGCCCCCAGGTTCACATGTCTCTCCTTTGCCATCCAACCAAGCACAAAAAGATCTTTGTTGGTGCAGCTGCCTTGATTTTCGTACCTGCCAAAGATGGTGTTTGCCAACACCTTCTGAACAAAGTGGAGAAATGGGTTGTGAATACCACTTGTCTTTTATTTCCCTACTACGAAAGTACTTTGGCCTGTGAAGCACTTCCACATGGCTGGATACGTGGAACTAGAGTCATTTTCTATCCTTCCTCCATCTAGGAGGGCAGCCATCTCTCCACTTGGGGCAAAAATCTGATTTAGCATCTCTGAGGTTATTTTCCACCTCTTATCCCCAATCATTACCTTAATTGCATTCTCGCCATCATTTGTTACTTTCTCTAGCGTGGTGAAGAATTGTTGTGTTAACTCGATGTATGACTCCTGCTGCAGTGTCAATATTTCTAAAAGCCCCAATTTTTCCATCAATTCTTGAAAACAGACAAAGAACCCCATTGCCTCCATTGACGCTTGCCATGCGTATCGAGTAGCTAACACTCTGTGTGTCAGGCACCCAGGGTGCTTGGGCTCCTTTGCCCTACCTGTAGTAACCTCTGGCTATGAAAATGGGCATTGTGGCGGGCTTGGTTGCTGCTCAACTTCAGGCATATCAGTATCATCTTCATCAGCTAGCACGAGTCGTCGACGTGGTCGTAGTCGTGGTTGTGGCTCGGGCTGTGGTGGTGCTGCGGAGGAGACAGACGGACGTGCGGCTGAAACTGACGGTCGTGCAGCTGAGGCTGAAGGTCTCTCAGATGAGACAGAGTGTCGGGAGGCATACGGTGGTGGCTGCGATGAAGATGGTGCCCCTCGGCGTGGCTGTACGGTGGCTTCTTCAGTGATAGGATCCACTATGGCATCCAATTCTGCCTCCGTCAACTGGGGGTGACTGTTCCTTGGCTTCCTTTGGTAGGGGATGACACCCCTAGTCTTTTCTACTACCTTCCTTGCAAACTTCTTCATCCTTGCTCGAAAAATGAAGTGGAATTAGAAAATTTTGGATTTCTCTGAAGAACGGGGCTATTGGGGCGGAATGGAGAGAGAGTGGTGCGTTTGTGGATGGAAAATGGTGAAATCTGGAGATTAAGGTAGTGGAAATGGTAGGGGAATGATTGGGAATGGTTTGGGAGTGATTTGGTGAGAATTTGATGGCTGGAGAAGGCGGGCAGAGTGCTGCACGGGCGCTAGGGCATGGAGCACGACCGTTCTGTTCTTCGGAGAAATGAGCAAGTGAAAAGAAGTTTTGCAAATTTTGACTTAAATCTGCTGGAATCGGGCTGTTGCACGGCCGTGCTGTGTGGCACGACCGTGGTGGATTTGTGTACCATTGTTGTGCTGCCTTGCACGGTCGTGCTGCCTTGCACGGTCGTGCTGCCCTGGTTCAAAACTTAGTCGATTTTCTCAATTTTCTGATCATTTCCTTGTTGAAAGTGAGTGCACCACCACGGTCGTGTTGATGTACCACGACCGTGTTGGGCACTGTAACAGCAGTAGGAGACTTGAATCTTATTCAAACATCAAAAATAGATCTCAAGTTGATATTCTATTTACTCTTTGTCCAAATTTCATCTATTCTTCTTCATTTCACTCTATTCTCACCTGCACATATCAAAACTATACAAAAACTATCAAATACGAGTGTGTGTGTGTGTGCTTTCTTGGAAAAATGTAAAAACAAAGAAAAAGTATCAAAAATGTAGATTGGGTCAAAAATTCCCAAACCTAGGTGGGTTGCCTCCCACAAGCGCTGAGTTTCTTGCCTTCAGCTAGGCTTCTTGGTGATTCTTCAAAATTCATCCGTTTGGCATTCTCATGTGTCCATTCTTGCAAATCATGCATCCTTCCTTTGCACTCAATCTATTTTCCTCATCCCTTTGATCACAATAATCATCATTAACTTCTTCACCTTGCTGTCCTTCTCTCAAATGCCCATTTGGACTTGTGAAGTGACCATGTCCAATATCCCTATCTCTACTCGCCGGATTGGGGTCTTGTACATGTTGATGTTGATCTTCATGTCCATACATGAGACTATCATGGTTCCACTACGTACATGAATGTCGACATCAGCTGTAAATAAGAACGGCCTCCCCAAGATGATGGGAATCTTCCTATACTCCGGCTCCATGTCAAGTACAATGAAATACGTCGGGAACACCGTGCATTTTTCCTTGTCTATCATCACCAAGACATCATCCACTCTACCTCTAGGCACTTTTATGGATCTATCTGCCAACTGGAGAGTGCAATGTGTTAGCTTCAACTTGCCTAAGCCCAGCTCAACATAGACATGATATGTCATCAAATTCACACTAGATCCCAAATCAAGTAAGGACTTGTCTATGTGATGTCCCCCTATGTAGCTAGGTATGAGTGGGGCTCCTCGGTCTTTTCTCTTTACGGGGAGGGCATGTTGTATGATTGAGCTCACTTATTCAGTCAATCTCACCTTCTTTGGAATCCTCCCCGTTGACCTTCTCTTCACAGTGCATAAGTTCTTGAGGAACCTGGCATATGATGGAATTTTCTTGATAGCATCCAAAAGTGGAATGTTCACCTTTACTTGGCGAAACATCTCATGAATATCAACATTGTGCTTTTGCCTCTTTTTCAATTCCGGTGGCTCATCTAGTGCTTCTACAAATGGAGGATCACTAGTTTTTGCCGCACTTACATGAACATGAGGCGGAACACTAGGGATGGTGGGACCTGCAAAAGGGATATGTGGTGGATCACATGGAATCCCAAACTCAACATGCGGTATCACAATATCATTTTCAGCAATATCAATCACAGTATCACCACTTGGCTGCCTTTGCTTTGCTTTATCAACATTTCTTTGACTTGCGGGCTGCTCAAGAGTTTTCCCACTCCTTAGAACTATCATAGTACTACCTTGCTCATGAAGGGGAGGGGGAGCATGTTGTGGCTGTGGAGGAGGTGGAGGTGGCACTTGGGGTTGAAATTGAGGTGGAGAAGAGAATTGAGGAGGAGGAGAGAATTGGGGCTGGAAAGTGAAGTTTTGTGAAATTTGAGGTGGGGGAGGTGGTGGAGGAGTGTAAGGCAGGGGATAGCCTTGGAAGGAGTGAATGGGATGCACTTGCATGGGGGGTGAACTGTAGAAAACTTGTGAAGAGGGCATGGGTCCACTTGCTTCATGGTGGCTCACGATGGGTCTTGAAGACAATTTTTCCTCTTGGAGAGCGATTATAGAAGATAGTTTCTCTATTCTCTCCTCTAACCTTGCAACATCCCTTTGAACATCATCAAACACTTTCAATATGGAGAGAACCTCTTCCTCAAACCTTGAGCTGTATGTAGGACTTTGTGGTTCCTGGTAGCTATAGGAGTGAGGTGTCTTCTTTTCTTCCCCATAGAACTCAATAGAATTGACCGGGTGGCAAGGAGCATTTTTCACCTGGTTCTTCATGAAGCTCACCATGTCACCAAGAATCTTCATCACTTGCGGGCTTGAGTTATCATGAGTAGGGGGTGTCACACTAAAGGCATACCCTCTTTCATTCATCATGCTAGAAGCTCGAATTCTTGATCCTTTAGCCAACTACTCAAACAAAGGCCATATCTCCTCAAGTGGCCTAGCCATGAAAACTCCTCCACAAGAAGAGTCCACTGTGTCTTGGTCCTTTAGAGACAAACCAAAGTAGAATGATTGAACTAGCTGCCACAAAGTGATCTCATGGTGAGGACACTCTCTCAACAACTTCTTGAATCTCTCCCATGCATTATGAAACTGCTCATCTCCCATTTGACTAAAATTTGTCACGGAACGCCGCATTTGTGTCAACCTTGCTATAGAGTAGAATTGTCTCAAGAAATCATTCTTCATTGTTTCCCAACTCATGATGTCCTTTCTTGAGTCATACTAGTCTTTGGCTCTATCTTTGAGGGAGAAAGAGAACAAGGTCAACTGAATTGTATCATCACTAGCCATCGACGTCCTGAAGGTGGAGCATACTTCAAGAAAGGAGTCCAAGTGCTTGTAGGGGTTCTCACTCTCTAAGCCATAGAAGATGGGAAGGATCCCAAGAAGACCTGGAGGAATAGGGAATTTCTCCCCTGGCATTTGATCAACCCTGCTAGCAATTGGCGATTTGTAGTTGCTAGGCATTAAGTAATCTTGAAGTGGCTTGTGAGGTGCACTTTGGTCTTCCATCTTGTTTCCTCCCGAATGGCTTGTCACATGCATAAAGCACAACCAAACAAAAGAGAACAAATTAGCAAACCAATATACACGAGAAATGCAAAGAAAAATGAATAAAGAATAGCAATGATGAGGGCAGTAGGAAAAGTCAAAGCAAAACTAACTAGCTAGGTCGAGCGCCTCTAATCCCCGGCAACGGTGCCAGAAAGCTTGGTGTGATTCCGCTAGTGGTGCTAACACACTACTCGATTGAATAGATGCGCCCCACGAGGTCGGAATGCACAGTGAATGGGGGTTTGCTTTCAAAATTTATAAACCTAAACTAGCTACCTACGTCTACTAAAACACTACACCCACAAGCGCACGGGGTCGTGTCGTAGTATAGGAAGGTGGCAAGTAACGGGTCGATCCACAGGGAAAAGAGGGGGTGCTAGAGCTAGGTTAGTTTGGCTAGGTTCCTACTGCGGAGACTAGGGTTAAGGGTTTAAAGGTGGTTTTGATTGTTAACTAAGGATGAACAAACAAGCAATTAAAGGCAAGAATGAAATCTATGTTAACCCTAGACTAGATTAAGACTAAGCAGGAAAGAAAGGACTAAGCTAGGTATGAAAAGACAAATTATGCTAAGGCAAGCAAGAGAAAAGAAAAAGAGAAATTAAAGAACTAAACTAGCATAAACAAGGCAAGAGCAAGTCAAGAAGCTAACTAAGCAAGAAAAGAACTAACTAAACTAAGCGAGCACAAAACTAGGGTTTTAAGCAGTAAAGAGATGTGTGGGCTGTTTAGGGGTATGAACTGATCACTTAAGTTGGGGGTGACATATGAACATTATTATTCCATTTAGATCATCCAAACCAAACAACAAGTTAGAGTCTAATGGATTAACCTAAGCTACTAACTGGCCATGGATATGCCAGGTTGTGTATAGGGGAACTAGTCCCTAACACCCCTACTACCCTTACGAGGCTCAATTGGGTTAGGGATTAGGTTCAATCCAATTAGAGTCTAATCAAGTCTAGGTTTCTAGATTAGACATTCCTAGGGCAATTAGGGGCCGAGGGTAGTAATAGGGAGGTGAAATTAGGGTTTTGGACCCCAATTCCCCCACATTCTAGCCTTGAGAAGGCTCCATGCTAATTGCACTAGAATTATCTAATCTAGCTACTTAGATCTCTCACTTAGGTTTAAGGATATTGATTAGGATGTAGGAAGATGGGAGGCAACCTAGGGATCCAAGAATTGGACCTAGGGCCAAATCCCAAAATTCACACATATAAGCAATTTGCCTAAATTCCTAGGTGATTTCACACACAAACCAAAAAGTAATCCATGGAGAATGAGATAGAAATAGAATATAATCATTAACAAATGAAATTACAAAGTTTACATGTCATTTTCCCCCAACATGGTATCAAAGTAGCATATTTTCCCCCAAACAGCCCACCCAAGGGGCCTAGCTACTCATAGAAATGGAAAATACAAAAAGAAAGGAGATAGAGGAAGAAGTAGCCATGGAGCTCGGTGTAGATGAGGAATCTCCTCCCTCCAGCTGCTGCAAGGATGTCCTCCTTCTTCTCCTTGGATGGAAAGGTGTAGAATGGTGGTGGGATGCGGATGGAAGGCTTAGATATGGGTGGTTATGTGGTGGAAATGGTGAAATGGAGTGGATTTGGGGTGGAGGTGAAGTGGAATGGAGTGGAGGTGACAAGGGAGCGAAAATGGGAGTAGAAGGTAGCCAACCCTCGACCCCCAACCGCCACTAGAGCTTATATAGGGATCTAGGGGGTCTAGGGTTAAGTTAGGGGAAAAATGGGGAAAGCAGTGGAAAAGTGGCTGGATTCTGTGAGTAGCACAGCCGTGGTGGGGTACCACGGCCATGGTGGGTAGGGTAGGCCACGACCGTGGTGGTTGGGCACGGTCGTGGGAATCAAAAAGGCCAAGTTACATGGTTTTTGTCAAAACGGCCACGGCCGTGGTGGGTCAACACGACCGTGGTGGAGGTGATGTGCCACGGCCGTGGTGTCTGGCACGGGCGTGGTGCTATGTTGTGCCAAAACCGTTTTGTGGTGCCACGGCCATGGTGTCTGTCACTAGCACGGCCATTTTGTGGTGCATGGCCGTGCTGCCTTCTGCTTGATTTGGAGGTTGAACCTGTCGATTTCTAAGTGACCTAGCACGGCCGTTCTGTGGTACCACGGCCGTGTTGGGTCCTGGATCAGCACTTTAACTTGGATCTTTGGCTTTTCCTGGACTTCTTTGCTTCAAATGATCTTTGGCCACTAGGGGTAGGTCGAGGGAGCATCAGACTTCACTTTGGGCCTCTCCAAGTGCATAGGAACCCTAGGATCGCCCCTTCTCTCTCTCTTCCATCAAGAATGGTACAAATGCCTGAAAAACATGCAAATAATGTCCATAAGTGCATTTTATACAAATAAGCATATTGGGGGGAATGACATGCAATCTAATAGGTATAGATGTGATTGAAGAGCAGAAAGACACAATATTAAGCCCTAAAATAGGGCTGAATCATGGATGGACACCACTTTGCTCCCTGGCTTGTAGTTTTATTCATCGATCAGTTTCTTCCAGATGCTGACCGGGTTGAAACCATCACCCTCGCCAAGCCTGACGCCGTTGTTCAGCATCTCCATCTTAGCTTCTAAGGAGGAGAATATCTTGTTGAGTAGCTTTTCTGAGATCTCGTACTCAGCGTTGTATAATCGGCCCTACAGCCGGTCTGCTCCTCTGAATCTTTCCACTTCCTCTGGCTTGTTTTGGACTCACCGGAGGAAGGACATGAACTCCTTTGTGAGCTCAGTATATGATCCGGATAGGCTGAAGCATATTGTCTTCAGCCCTGCACCCCAAGACGTTGTCTAGTCTGTTGAAGATACCAAGCTGGTGGAAGGATGGTTGGTGGGTGAATCAAGTTGGTCGGTAGATCTTGACCGCCAACTCCGTGTATCTCTGTTGACGCTCTTCGTCTCTGGGCATGAACCGCCCTGGAGAGTGAGCCATAGGTTCTGCTGCCGTTGACGGGGCTGTCGCCGCTTCTGTCCTTGGCCTCTTCTCGGCCCCAGATGTCCTCGCTGAATCGGGGTTCGGGCGCTTCTGCCCGGTTGCAGTGGCTTCTGCAGTGGCCTCGGGGTTGATCCTACGGCCTTGTTCATCTACTTGTACGACAGTTTGCTTGGTGTGTGCCATTTCTGTTGTCATCAAACAAGTGTATGGTAAATATCTAGATTACAAAAATGTGTCACACTGCCTGGTATCGGGCACAGACAAGAGAGTCACGATGCCTGATACTAGGTGGGTGATGCTTGAAAAACCGGTTAAACTAAACGAAATCCGAATACAAGCAAGTCGATATCGGGTCATCAAAAGAGAATGTGTCGTGTTGCCCAATATCGGGTTTAGTCGATAGGGTAAACCGATATCGGGTGGCTTATACTAAACATACCTCGCCAGACACCTGTGCCTGATAAGGGTTCAAGCGCAATGCTTGTATCGCGTGGCAAGGTCAAAGCTGGTACAGTCTTAAGATGGAAAAACGTGCGATAAGCAAAATAAAAGGTCTGCCCGATATGATTGCTGCCCGATACGATCGCTGCCCGATACGATAGAGTATCGGGCGACACGAGGTAAAGCTCCCTTATCTAACAAAACTGGGTGATATGGTGCCTCGCCCGATACGCTTGTGTCGGGTAGAAAAGGTCGAAGGTCGACATGCCCACAAGGCTACCACGTGACTCCAGGTCATCGTTATGATCAGTTGTCCCACTCGACACAATCTCACGAGAAAAGATGTCACCCGATACAGATGAACTGAAAGGTGATACACGCTAAAACCTTATTAAAACAAAAATTGGGCGACGAGGGTCCCGCCCGATACCAGGTATCGGTCGGGCGCGTGATAGATGTATGTCGTGCGACACGGTTAAAAGAGACAGGAAGCCCAACAGGCAAAACCCGATACCGGACGTTGCCCGGTATTGGTGTGTGTCGTGCGATATGAAAAAGAACTCAAGTCTTGCGCCCGACACGGGTATAACAAAAAGGTACGGGACACACTATGCCCGACATGAGTTACACGACACGATAGGCGTGTCGGGAAACTCGTGCAATACATGTATCGGGTTATACCTATATCGTCTGAAGGTCGTGACGGGTGACACGGGAGAAGATGGAATGTTGGCAGACACGAGAGCTGAAGTGAGAGAGTTGAATGCATGATACATAGTAGGTGACAAGTAAATGCAAGTGCCCGACACGGTTTACTACAGTTACTATTTATAGCGACTGCTAGTAGGGATAAATTAGGTAAAAACGGAGCATGCGTCGTGCAGAGAGACAAATCATTCCCGATACGCGGTCTAATCCGTCACTTCTGCAGTCGATATGGCTTCTTAAGCACGCTTCGCTCCTCACGGCTTGTGTGTCGCGTGATACGAGGCTTCCTTCCCGACACAGCTATGTCGTGTAAGAGCATAAACCTTTCCCGACACAAGAATGTCTACCTGATACAGATAAAAAAAGTGAGATTTTTTCTAAAGAAGCAAGGTAGAAAAAAATACCTTAGGAAGAACATTCTATATAGAAATTTTAAAAAGGAGAAAAACTTAAATCAAAAGTATAGGTGAAAAATAGAGGTAAAGGGAGCGTTGATGAGTAAAACATCACTGGAAAGAAAGAAGACTCTCTGCCTCAGATAGTATTACCCATCAAAGCTTCATAAAACTAATCTGGTGGCCCATAAAACAAGAGAGTCTGTGCATGTGGCACATGCACTGACTCGGGCCTTATTACAATGATAATGTTCGTAGAGTTTTTCAGAAAGGGAAATAACATCCTATTCTAAGAAAAGTAAAATTTTGTCTACCTCCCAAAGAGCGTTGTAGTTTCCGTCGTCAGCTCGACATGATTCAAGTCCTTTTATATGGATCCTTTTGCTTCTTGTAGCATTATTTCCGATCTTCGCACAAACACATCATCTTCATAGTATCTTTTAACTCTGTGCCCGTTCACCGGGAAGACCTTCGCTGGATCGTCTTTGTCGTATAGCTCCATCATTCCTGATGGATAAATATTTGCCATGGTGAAGGGTCCAGACAACCTAGTTTGTAGCTTTCCTGGAAAAAGACGGATAGAGGATTTAAATAATAAAACCTTATCACCTTCACTCACATCCTTTTTCTTCAGGTGCGCATCATGCCACACCTTTTTCCTTTGTTTGTAAATTCTGGCATTCTCATAAGCACTAAGTCTCAATTCTTCAAGTTCTTGTAGCTGAAGAAACCTTTTCTTCCCGACTAGCTTCTGGTCCATATTGAGGCTTTTTATCTCCCAGAACGCATTATGCTCCAATTCAAAGGGAAGATGGCAAGATTTCTCGTAAATCAAGCGGTAGGGTGTGGTGCCTAACAAAATCTTGAAAGCTATTTGATATGCCCATAAAGCTTCATCCAGCTTAGCTGACCAGTCCTTACGGGATTTGCCTACTATCTTTTCTAAAATCTACTGTATCTGCCGATTGGAGACCTCAACCTGCCTTGATGTTTGGGGATGATATTGTGTTGCAACCTTGTGACGGATGTCGTACTTGCGTAGCATTGATTCAAACTGTCTTTCTACAAAATGAGAGCTGCCATCGCTAATGACGGTCCTCGGAACTCCAAACCTCGGAAAGATGATCTTGGAGAAAAGTTTGATTACTGCCTTTGCATCACAAGTCATGGTAGGAATTGCTTCCACCCACTTGGAGACATAGTCGATAGCTACAAGAATATAGTTGAAGCCAAAAGAGGATGGAAATGGGCCCATGTAGTCAATGCCTCACACATCAAAAATCTCAACTTCAATCCAATCTCAGAGTGGCATCTCATTTCGATTGGAGATATTCCCCGTTCGCTGGCACTCGTTGCAAGATCTTACAAAAACACGGGTATCCTTAAACAAGGTCGGCCAATAAAGGCCTGACTGGAGGACCTTAAAAGTAGTCTTTTCGCCACCCAAGTGTCCTCCATAAGGCGAGGAATGACATTCCCTTAGAATGTTTGGCACCTCTTCCTCTGGAATACATCTTCTATATAGATTATATAAGCACCTCTTAAAGAGTAGAGGATCATCCCAATAATAATGCTTTACATCTGAGAAGAGTTTCTTCCTTTGATTGTATGTTATTTCTAGAGGTAACTCCCCACAAGCAAGGTAATTACAAATATCCGCAAACCATGGTAGACTTGGTTCATCGGATCGAGCCATTAACAGGGCTTCGTCGGCATAGTTGTCATTGACAGGCAACTGGTCTTCTTCATTGCAGATTATAGCTGAGAGATGGTCTGCAACTACATTTTCTTTGCCTTTCTTATCAATTATCTCATGATCAAATTCTTGTAGCAATAGAGCCCACCTTAGCAGCCTAGGCTTAGTGTCTTTCTTTTTCATCAGGTACAGTATTGCTCCATGGTCGGTGTAAACCTTCACTTTGGTCCCAATTAAATAAGATCTGAACTTGTCAAAGGCAAAGACAATTGCTAGCATCTCTTTTTCTGTTGTGGTGTAATTTACTTGCGCCTCATCTAGAGTTCGGCTAGCGTAGTAAATTACATGATGCTTCTTATCTTTTGTTTTCCCTAGGACAGCCCCTACAGCGAAGTCGCTAGCATCACACATTAACTCGAAGGGTAGCTTCAAATCTGGAGCTTGGAGAATAGGGGGTGTTACTAGGGCCTCCTTCAGCTTCTGGGAAGCCTTCAAATAATCATCATAAAAAATGAACTATGCATCCTTGATCAACAAGTTTGAAAGAGGTTTTGATATTTTGGAGAAGTCTTTGATGAACCTTCTGTAGTACCTGGCATGACCGAGAAAGCTTCATACCCCTATCACAGACTTTGGCGGGGGTAGCCTGGAAATAGCCTCAACCTTGGTTACATCCACTTCAATGCCTTTCTTGGAGACTTTATGGCCCAACACTATGCCCTCTTGTACCATGAAATGGCACTTCTACCGGTTGAGAACTAGGTTCTTTTCTTTACAGAACTGCAGGACCAATGATAGGTTCTTCAAACAACCATCAAAGTCTTTCCCATAAACCGAAAAGTCATCCATAAAGACCTCTACGATATCTTCCAGAAAATCTGAGAACATTGAGATCATGCAATGTTGGAATGTTGCAGGAGCGTTGCACAATCCAAATGACATTCTTCAAAAAGCATACGTACCATAAAGACAAGTGAATGTGGTCTTTTCTTGGTCATCTGATAGGATAGGGACCTGGTAGAACCCGGAATAACCATCTAAAAAGCAAAAATACTCATGATGTGCTAGTCTTTCTATCACTTGGTCGATGAAGGGAAGTGGGTAATGATCTTTCTTCATTTCTTGATTTAGCTTCCTGTAATCTATACACATTCTCCATATGATGACAGCACGGACGACTACTTCATCACCCTTCTCACCTTTCACAACTGTCATACCCCCTTTCTTTGGTACAACATGAATGGGGCTTACCCAGTTGCTATCGCTGATAGGGTAGATAATACCTTCATCTATCAACTTGATAACTTCCTTCTTTACAACCTCTTTCAACATCTGGTTTAGCTTTCTTTGGGGTTGGACCAAGGGTTTGGCGGATTCTTCCATATTTATGCGGTGCATGCACAGAGCAGGGTTAAGTCCCTTGATATCCTCTACTGAATAGACTAAAGCTTGTTTATGGAGCCTCAATTCCTTGAGAAGTCTTTCCAATTGTTCTTCAGTCAGACTGGCATTAACTATAACAGGATTTCTTTCCTCTTGATCGAGAAACTCATACCTCAAACATTTCAGCAATTGTTTCAGCTCTAGTTTGGGCTTAGGTACTTTCTCTTCTTCTGGTGCCGTTTCTAGGGAAGCATATTTGACTATCTCCATAACTTCCTCACCCTCGCTCAGATCTTGTTCGTTTTGATTTAGGTAATTGAGGATCTCAACAACCTCAGGATCTTCAATTTCTTAATCATAATTGTTTAGCGCCCTCATAAGAGGGTCTACAACTGCAGTCTCTTCTCTTATTTCTTCGCAGTATTGGTAGTAGCTATCCATGAAGTAGGCAGACTCTAATAGGGATGGTCCCTTCATGGCGTCCTTCAATTTGAAATCAATGCGGTCATTTCTGACTCCTAAAGTTATGATACCCTCAGAGACATCAATCAATGTCCTCCCTGTTACTAAGAAGGGCATCCGAAAATGATGGGGAACTTTGGGTCTTCAATAGTGTCAATGACAACAATGTCACATGGAATGAAAAACCTCCCTACACGGATCGAAACATCTTCAACTACCCCCACGGGTCTTTTGAAGGAATGATCTGCCAACTCAATTCTCATGTTGGTTTTGACCATGTCAGTCAGCCCCAATCGTTGTGCGAGGCTCAAGGGCATAAGGCTTATGCTAGCCCCTAAGTCAGCTAGACCCTTCCTCTCGATGTTATCCCCTACAACAAAGGGTATAGTGAAGGCTCCAGGATCCTTTTTCTTTGTTGGTAAATTGGCTTTAACAAAGGCCGTAGACATACTGGCCAGGTGTACCATTTCAATCCTTCCTCCTCTTCTTTTCTTTGTGACCAAGTCCTTGAAAAACTTGGCATAAGTCGGCATTTCTTTCGAGGCATCCAGAAATGGTACCTCGAGATGGATCTTTTTCACCGACTCCATAAACCTTTCATATCTCTTCTTAAGATGTGCTTTTATAAGTTTTTGTGGAAAAGGCACTCTCGGAGAGTATTGACTCCTTTTTCTGAACAAGTTCTCCATAGGTTCTGGTTCTCTGACATAAGCTTGTTGGTTGCCTCCTTCAGCTGATTTTTCTACAGCAACTCCTGGCTCTGGTTCTTCAGGTCTGGTCAATTCAGGGCATTCCGCCATTTTTCCCGATCTTAAGACTGCCATCTTGGCAGATTCTGTGTTAGATGGTATCTTACCCGAAGGATTTTTCATCAACTTTGCCATCTGAGTGAGCTGTTGGTCTATCTGGCGTTGATGTGTTTACATATCCACCATCTGGACCTGCATAACATTAAGTACACTAGAGTTCGATAGCGCACTTTGCGCTAGCTGATTGTTTATAGCGTCTTGTCTCTTAACGAAGTCAAAAAGCTGACCCACTAAGTCTGACTGGCTGTTGTTTTTCGTCTGGCCTTCCCCTTGAGCTTGCACTTGCCCTTGACTCGTGTTAGCTACTTGACGGGGTTGGAACTTTCCTTGGCCTTGGTAACTAGCTTTGTTTGTCTGAAAAGAGCTGGTCTTGACGTGTTGCCTTTGCCCACTTCTTTTCTCAAAATTGGGTGGTTGCTTGGGTGGATTATTCAATTGATGTGAATTCTCTGCGGCATCTTTGTTGCCATATCTAAAACCTGGGTGATCAGGCCTCTTGAAATTAACATAAGAGACGTTCACACCTTCCTCCTCTTCAGTTTCTCTATCGCTCGACTCCTCAGGTTGAGTATATACACAATTATCTATTCCGTGTCCTCCTTCACCACAGGTGACACACTTCATCACCTTCTCTATTTGTTTCTTGCCCTTTCCTCCCGACTCTTTTAGTTGTCTGACATCAGTAGCTATTTTTTGTATCTGATATGTAATTGCCTCAAGAGCCTTGGATTCAATTGATGGGCCTTCATTTGTGGCTTTCTTAACATGTCCTCTATCATTCATGTCGTACTCAGTCCCGACTTGTAGTTCAACCATGTTTTCAATGATCTTTTTAGACCTACTGGGCTTCTTCCCAAGAAAGTCTCTTCCTACAGCTGCATTTAGAAATAATCTTTCTTTAGGAGTCAGACCATTATAGAATGTTGTTATCAGGAAACCTTTCTTGTAGTTGTGGTGAGGGCAGTCCCTCTGATACTCCTGGTATCTCTCACAGGCTTCATGTAGGTTTTCTCCTGGCTTCTGGGTGAAAGATGTGATCTTCTGCCTGTTCCTAACAGTCTTCTCTGTAGGGTAGAACTTGTCTACAAAAGCATATGCTAAAGAATTCCATCCGTTCAGAGATTGATGTGGCAGTCCAAGGCACCATGACAGTGCCTTGTCCTCCAAGGAGAAAATGAAACCCTTGCAGTAGATCACTTCTTGTGGCACTCCCCTCATCTTGATGGTGTCACATATATTTTTGAAATCATCGAGGTGATGGTAGGGGTTGTCATTCTTGGAACTTCCTCTAAAATTTTTATTTTGAATCATGGAGATCACGGCTGGCTTCAACTCTTAGGTCAAACTCCAACTCGTGGAGCCATCCATGATTGAGGAGGCTATCTCCCTTACCTGGTTCCCCTACCCTAGTAGGACTCTTCAATAGTTACACATCTCCCTGACTCATCTCCCTCCTTGCTTTATCACATGAGTTTTCAAGATTAGATTCACGTTCCTCTTTGCCCAGAGAACAAGTAGATACAAATTTCCAAACCACGAGGGACTCTATCCCTCCCTTGTTTCCTAGCACGGTTGGGTTTTCTTCTCACCATAGGTCAGCGCACCAATAAATTAGCCCTTACAAACCACCATAGTACTGGAGAGAGATCCTAGAAATTGCTCCCTCTCCCTCATTCATCTTCGAGTCAGATTCTCAGGGTTGGCCTTGATCATATCTCTTATGAATGACGTGGAAGAGGGGTTGGATGCCCCAATGGTTTCCCGAGACTCTACCCTTGATCAAGAGGGATTCGTAATGCTTTCCTACTCACCAATTTGGCATCTTACACGATAACCTTGTTTTCCCTTTTTTATTATTACCTCAGCTCATGAATCTGTGACTATTTTTGGCGATTGTGTTGATGTATTTTCATGACTTTGCTCTCACCGAAAACACCCCAACTTACTGAATCATTTTGGATGATGTCTGAGGGTTTGTTTCCTTTACCACCCCACTTCCCAATATATACCCTCCAGTCGATCATGGTAGCAGGTGGCATGGCTTCTCCAGCCACCACAACTCCTAGTTTGGTGCTTGTCAAGTCCAATCAGACATAGGGAAGGTGCCTAGCACCTAGTTTTCAACAACAAGGAAAAAATAGCCAAGTTTAGTTTTGAGTTGGATGCTCCTAATGTGTGTTTCCCCTAGTCTTGTGGAGAAGATGAACAGAAGATCTCAGGTGGTTTTTGACAATGTTGACCCCAACATTATTGCACTTTTGTGTCACATGGGATGGGGAATCGATATTTGAATAATTATTGCTTTTCTACATCTGTGAGTTTCTCTTTGTGTGGGTACATGAAATTGGTCGGCTATGGTTGGGTCATGATTGTAGGGACCCGACCATTGATGGGTTGTGTAAGGCCCCTAAACTTGCTTAATGAGTTGAACAAGCTTAATTTTTATACTTGAATGCTTAGAACCCTAATATAACCTTGTGATATTCTTTGAAATCATAATACAAGCTTAAGTTTCAAATTTGGTCCAATTTGGACACTGTTTGAGCAAATTATGCAATTTTATACACATTTTGGACTTTTCTACAATTTACCCAATTGAGGGGTTTTCTTTGCAATTTATCACTTGCATTATGTTCCTGGGATATTCTATCATCATTCTTGAACTTTTTGAGCCATGGGGCGCCTATTTAAACCTTGGTTTGAAGGTGTTTGCTCTAAGGGTATTTTAGGGTTTTCTCCTGCACGGATGAGCTACCTTTAGTAGCTATCAACTGATGAATTATTTGATTGGATGGGAAATTCGACAAAGGAAAGCTAAGAAGGTCTATACACAAGGTGGGGGAGCTGCTTGTGTGTGTGCTTGTATATTATTAATAAATTAAGGCCATGGACACTTGGATAGATACTAGAACTTCAACTTTTTCTTTTTCTTTATCTTAAAGTGTCATATACTTATCCCCAAGCACCAAAATGAGGCATTTTCTCTCCACTACCTCCCTCCTTCTACCAAACTCGTTCTCCCTCTGTTCATCTGTGAACTTTTCCGCCCAAGGAAGAAGAAAGTGGGGATCTTCTTGGAGAAAGGCTCTAAGGTTGAAATTGACTTCATTTTAGGGTTGAAAAAGCTTCCTTCTAGTGATCTTGACCTAACAGTGTAAGAATTCCCTTCTTTCCTCCATTTATTTCTTTTTTATCCTTCCTCCTAACTTTCTCTAGGTCGGAACCTTGCTGTTTCATGGTAGAATTTGCTCTAAAGCTCTAAAACCCTACCTTTCTTGCTCCTTATGTTTAGGGTTTGCTCATTTGATGAAGAAAGGTGCTAGATGGACGAATTCATAGCTTATTCTTGGATTTTATACCCTACCTGCTCGAGATTTCTTCTGTGTGGGGTTTCATCTTCTCATTATAGGCAAGTTTTATAACTTGATCCACGCTTATTTCTTACCATAAGCTTACTAGCTCATGTTCTTGCTTGAAAATGATGATTTATGCACTAAAAAGCTATGCTTGATTTGGATTTCGATTTTTATAATGTTCCCTGTTCTGATTTTAGTTATAGATGAACCTGTGATTATGTGTATGTTATTCCTAAGGTGTAATATGACTTAGATCAGGTTATTTTGACAACTTATGGTGCTAAGCACCTATCAAACAATGGTCAATTTTAGGGTTTAAAGCTGATTTCTTCTATAAACCATGACCCGATGATGGTACCATTGCAACAACCCTATGGTGTTGTCTTCATAACAACTGATGGTCATGATCAAGGGTGTCAAATGATGGTGACAACCTATGGTCACCCCCTTAGGTCAGGTTTTGGATCAATTATAAGTATAATGATCAACCATTAAGTACCCTACTGATGATATCAATCAATGATGATATCAGCTTAATATTTGATGTTGATTAATGAATGTAGTGTTAATCTAACAACCTATAGTGATTTAATGATCACTAATGATGGTGAATCAGGTCTCTACAATCTATGGTGAGTTAATCATATAGTTTTATCATCAATTAAGCCTTAGACCAATTGTTTCTTGGGTCACTTGATGCAATGGTTGAACCTATACTGTAATTGATGGTTTTAATATATGAACTTGACCCAATGGTCAAGATATAATGTTTATTCCTACAATAAAGTGTAATGATGGATAATTTAATATGTTGGTCCTAATAATGGGATTTATATGGTTTCCTTTATATGATCAACTTAAGGAGCTTACTTGTTGACAATGGATGGCTTGTTTTAACTGAACAGTCGATTGTGGGTTTTACCCTACTCTCAATGGAACTTTTTGTGTTGTTAATAAAGGGATGTCTAGGGTTAGATGGTGACTCTTTATAGAGCACAAATCAAGGACTTCATAGGTGGTTTATCTAAGGTGTTTACTTATGTAAACAACCAATGGTCTTACCTTTTAAACATCCAATGGTTCTGGGTGACATAGTGGTATGGTGATATGGGTTGAATGATGATGGAACAAATGGAGGGTTATTATTAATAAGGTAGTCTTACCTATTCACTCATATGAATAGAAGGGATGATAACCATATTGTGTTGATATGTAACCCTAATGAGGTATAGCTTGGTATACCTATCTTTAATATAACTAAATGATGGTAATTGGGTATGAATAGTCCTTGAATGACTAATACAATCATGGAGTATTTTGTACTGTTGTTGAAACCATGGTATGCTATAACCCGATGGTTACACCTTGATTTATGTGTGGGTTCATACTTGAGAATGGTATGGAATGTGATGGTGATGCTTCACCTTATGCATCCATGATCCAATGGGGATTTTGTGAGTTAGGGTTTGGGTATGAGTGTTGATTAGTAACATTAATATAATTTATCTTGTGAACCTAACTCTAATGCAAATAGATAAAGATGAGTATTCATGTTTAACATTATTATATGATGGAATGATGGTGGAATAACCTCCTTACTATGATCATAACCTTGATATGTTAATTGGTGGTTATCATAGCCACATGGTTGATACTTTCTTATGCTAAACATGTGCATAATGAATATGATGAGAGTCAATCATATCTAGATTCCTTTCATGTTGATGTAATGAAGGAATGTCCTTAATGTTAATATAACCCTACTATGATTGTTTATGAATATATCCTAGCTCATTAATGCAATATTGTGCTGATCTTGTGTATTATATGTAAGTGATGTTGTTGAGCCTTATTATAAGGCATGGAAAGATAATGATGATCTTGTAGGGAATAGTATGATGGTCTTAATGACCTTTGGGCATGGTTGAGACCCGAATGAGGTGTAATCCTCTTGTGTTGATAAGGGTTGATACTCTGTGACATAGTAGAAAGGATTTATATCTTGTGGTAGTATGGTGACTAGTGTGGTCTCATGAATGGCAAGTGAATAGTACCATGTGATGATGAGATGAGAAATTATGTTTCACACATTTTATATATTTTGAAGTTGTGATATTTATATACTTGTTATAAGTGAATTAGGGTTTGTATGTCCACTTGTTTGATGCATCCTTAATTCACCCAGTTGGCATAACTAATCAAGTGAAACTCTAATCATGTAGTGTCCTGTGCTATAGATCCATCTGAGTGTCAGAACTTGCCAGATGGTGAAATGAGTATTCCTAAGGGAAACTCAGAGCGCATAGTGATGAGTATGTGGGGTGCTTTTCATCCTAAATTCAAGTGTTTAGGGAGAATGATTGCGGTCATACCTAGCCCTCAGTTTGAGAACGACTACGGTCGTGTCTCGATGATTATATATGTGATGATATTGGAGGACAACTGCAGTTGTACCTCGGATGGTAGGGTATGCATACCCACCTCCTTTCACTAGTGTTGTGACATGTACCAATGATGGACTAGGCTGTTAGAAGCTTGACCTAATGTGTCACGTGGCGAACCCGTACTGATCGGGGGCGGAGAAGATCTTCGAAGTCCGACTCTTCCTAGATCTTGTATGGCACTGATTTCGACTTAGCAGTGGTCAGTTGGATTTTGAGTGGTATCCTCAATTTCCTCAGGGCATAATAAAAGATGTAAGACATCCGTGTAGCATATTTGTTTAGGGTTATACACAATGTTTCACATTGGATGATAACCCTTGTTTGTTATCTTTACATGAAGATGATGCTTAGTGCAATTAAGAGATAGTAGATATACTTATGTTGTGGATATGCTTAAGATTGTAGATGCATACATACAGTAGCCATGCTTATGTTGATAACTATACTGCTACTGCTGATTATAATCATGATGCTAGCTATCTCATGTTGTTAGTTATGTTTAGCATGCTAGCCATGAGATGCATATACTGCTAATTATGCTTATCTAGGTAGTTTTGCTTATGCTGTTAGCTCTTCTTATGATGTTGATATATTCAACCAATTAGACATGCTCATGTTGTTAGCTATGCTATGTTACTAGACTTGCTCATGATGCTAGAACTGCATATGCTACTGAATTGCTTATATTGTCAACAAGATAAAGGATGATAATCTGGCTAATGATGATAGTTATTATCTACTCCTTTATGTATTTTGTTAATCATCAATATTGTTGATCTTATTTGTTATATCTGATTAAACTACTTAACTGCTTAATTGCTTAAAAATGTTGTAATCAATAAATGTTGTTGGAGGCTATATCTCTTGCTGGGACATGGGTCTCACCCTTGTGGTTTGCCACTTTTTTTTAGGTAATCAGAAGTGAAAAAAACAAACATGTGGCAGAAAAGAGGAGCTATAGTAATGAATCTTTAATAAAGTTGATTAGATGTCTAGTGTGTCCTAGAGTCGTCTCTGTACTCTCAGGTCTGGGCAGAAAAAGTTTGTATATGGTTTTTCAAACAAATAGAACTTTTGTTAGCATGTTAATGCTTGTCTGTGTGGCATATATGAAATATTGTTCTCCTATGTATATATGTTGTGGCTAAGGAAATAGAACATTTGTATTAAATTCTTAGCCTAGTATGGATAAAAGAAAGATGTTGGGGTCTTATGCAAATGTTTCTGAGCATGTGCTGATGTTGAAATCGGTTTTAATTTACCCATATTTTTGGGTAGGTGGTTAATTAGTGATTGGTTGTGTTTTATGTTTTGTGTAATCTCTTTTATTGTAACGGGTTCTCGCAAGTTGGTATCAGAGCTTTAGGTTCACTGAGTCTACAGGGACACTAGGACTTAGGACTAGGATGATGTCTAAGTTAGGAATATGACATAAAAATATGGTGCATACTACCTAATCTCAGTTGATTATTATAAAGGCATTTCCAATTATTTTATTTCTTTTAATATGGGATAATCAATAAATATAATAACAATCTAATAATGTATGACTCAATTACATGTGAATTTAGGTTGAGGACCTAAACATGAGATTATGTGTATGTTAAGAGTATTCATTCTTGTCTAAGTCCATGTTCATATAATATCATCGAAATTAGGACAATAATAATAGATTAAGACCAGTATGTGTGTTGATTGATGACTATGTCTCATTAGTCATGATATTGGATATCAAATCAAACACATGGTTACTTGTTATGAACAAGTGTAATGGATATATCCACTTTGAGGGTGATACATGGAAGCCATTAATGGCGATCAGAATCACATCTCAATGTGACAGTGGTGATTGTGGTTCATAGAGTTGAAGTCACTATAATAGTTGCATGTTGTTCAATCTGCTTTAGAACTAGTCAGCGTGACCTTGAAATGGATGATATACAGGTAGTTATTAGGTGCATTGTGACCAAGTGTGGATTATTGTGAGTGATGTAGATGGATTTTATCCCTCCCATTAGAGTGATATCCTAGTCACTTGATGAGTGAGACTATGAAATGCATGGCCATGATCATGTGAGTCAATATATGATATTGAGATCATGCGTATCTTAATAGTCTACTCTAGATAAAGGAACAAAGATTGAACATTAAGAGGATGACATTTCCCTACCTTGGATTCAATCTAGATATTAGCAGTAAAGGAATTATACAATCACTTGAACACTGGTCACAAAACTATATTAAGTTGTTGTCCAACTTCTCCAATTACGTGGGTAGCAATGAAGTCTTTCTAAATACCAATCATTTCTCATGAAATCATATTATGAATGTCACTGTCAACGTAGTTTGGAGCCTACATGGTCACACACGTAGGATGCACTAGAATAGGAGTATAATTGTGTACATGATTGGAAATGTTTCTAGTCAAATTGATTACTAAAATGTGTAGGTAATTTTGTAGAAGGTATGCATAGACATTATATTAAGAAAGTCATACGACATCTACTAAGACAAGAGAACCAAACTGTAACATCCTCAAAACTTAAACTGGTGAACAAGTCCTTAAAGAAAATTCCAGTAAATTAGGTAACGTTTATTCTTTTATGATGATATTTAATTCAATATCCTTTAACACAGAGGTATAATGCACTTTCTCACTCCTCATTATAGAATCATCACCATTAATATACATATAAACCCTAACTGGTAAGTGACCTCAAAATGAAATACAACTAAAATGAACCCTACATGACCATAAAAGGTAAGTGAAATCAAATAGAGATAAATCATAATTCATTTAATGTACATAACGGGTACTAGATGCATTATAGAAGTTTACAACATCAAACCTTGGGATTACCACTGATCATCTTGAGTTTTTGGCTTTCGTAGCTGCCAGCTCCCGGAGAGTCTTTTCTTCTTCTTCAGAATCTTCACTATCGCGGTTTCTACGATTCCGCTCTTGATTATGATGATTCCTTCTGTTACTACGGCGATGATGACATTCCTCGTGATGATGACCATCCCCAGGTTGTTCTGATTCTGGTTCTTCTAGCTCTTCATGTAAATGATCGTTATTGTAACGGTCCTCGTTCCCATGTGGAGGTGGGTGTGGTCCAACTCTATCATTTCGCTGGTCCTCGGAAAGAGGTGGTTCCGCGTGAGGTGGCATGATGAATGGTGTTCAACCGAACAGAGTGCTTCTTCCTTGAGTACCTGAATAGAACGTATGATCAAGTTAGAAAACCTGTGTTAATGAAACGAACTATTTTGTACACATTCAGGTTAGAAGACTAAAAGAAACTGTGTTATCAAACTTATTACGAAGCTTGAGGCACAGGAGTGTAGTCAGTGGATTCGGGTTCGTTAACTATACCGTTTTGCCTCGTCCCCGACAACGGTGCCAAAAAGTTGACCGGCCTAAATCGCGCATCCAAAAGGAGTGGAATTGAAGTAGTCGGACTTTTAAATAACCCGGCTCTTAGGCCCCCGCAACGATAACGGGGTCTGAAGTAGCAATCGGGGTCGAACCTCAGGGACAAGGGTGGTCGTGTTAAGAACGCAGAATCAACACTCTACACTCTGGTAAAGAAGGGTAAGAAAATGTTCCCAAGGGAACGGTAGATCAAGAACGGTAAACAACATAATAAAAGGAAACAAAATGCTACAAGAAAGCGTTATAAAGAAAAAGCTATCTCCAACTGGAGTTACAAGGAAGATTTAAGGTTTTGGCATTTCATCAATTTTTAGGGGTTTTGTGAAATGGAACCTGAGGAGATAACACTATTGCTTAGGTAAGGAATGAAGGAAGAAAACTAGGCATAACAAGCTACAGGAGAAAACATCCAGTACCCCTTCTCTCAAAGAGGGTACCTCCAACCAAGCACCAACACCCTCTCTCAAAGGTAGCAGACTTGGGTTGGAGTGGAAAGATAACTGAAGCAACTCCGACCCTGGGTACTCTCGTACTCCCTGATCGGACCGAATGCTAGAGTTACAACACCTCTCTCGAGGGAGTTGCAACGGGAAACATGATTCGATAGCTAGTCAAAACATGATCCAAGCATACAAGCTAGAGTTCAAATGCTAAAAGAAAGAAATCATCCAACAAAAGGGGACCAAACACAGAGCAATAGGTATTAAAACTCTACTAATTCCATTCGCATAAGTATTGTATAAAAGGTTTTAGTTACATTGCGTAATAAATGAAAGTAAATGACTGTAAAAAGGGAAGATAGGTATCGCCTCCTTGATGTAGGTGAGCGATAAACAACAGAAGACCCCTAAGGTGTCTCTAACCCAATACCGGGCGAGAGCTCTGGCAGACATGCCCGTGTCAGGCGGCCAGCCCCTGTCGGGCGGTAGGCCGTGACGGGCAGGCATAACGGCCAAGGCTCACTGCCTGATACGGCCATATCGGGGTACCACCCTCTCGGGCGGCATGTCGTGACGGGAGATCTGTATTGAGCTCGGTATCGTGCCAGGTTAAAGATAGCTTAGGTTCTCAGGTTCCTTGTATCGGGTATAGGGGGAAGCCGTCTCGGGCAAGAGCCCATCCAGGAACCCGGCAGATCGGGTGGCCTTCGTGGTCATATCGGGCTGCTGCGGCTACTGGGATGGGTTCTAAGTGAACCACTCATGCCCCTCTCGGGTAGGGGGTGTTCTCACCTAGTATCGCCAGGTACGCCCTTGGAACGTGTCATACTAGATCCTGAAGCTTTCCAAAGTTAGCTTTCACTAGGGTTCTGACCCGTCCCATCGGAGTCCTGTACCTGCTATTTATAGGCAACAGTTGGAAGAAGTTGCGGTTCTCCAGGCGCCACATGTCCTCCATCGGTTCTATTAGCACGGCTTCAGGGATGATCGACATGTGTGTCGCTCGGCACAATGGGTGTCGGGTTGCAAGCGTGTCGGGTAGTCATGACGGGTTGGCACCTTCCGGTGGGTAGCTCGTATCGTGCGACACGCTACATCGGGAGAGTAGTCATGGCCGGTACAGCTCCCTGTCGGGTAAACAGCGTATCGCCCGATGGAGTCTTCTCGCGCGACACACCCTTATCGTGCGACAGCTGTATTGAGCAGCTGCGCGACTGGTAATGAGTGTGTCGACCGACTGGTAGGAGGTCCGATGCAGGTAAACGATTTTCATGGGCTGGGACTGGCCTTTTTTGTAGAAAGACAAGGAAAAACTCTGCAAAATGATTCTAAAATTGGTCAGAGTGTAGCGCAGTTTAGTTTTGTTCAAAACATAGAAAAATTGATAGGAAAAACAGTTTAGAGGGCAGTTTTGACAACAAAATATAGGCCATAAATAACCCCAAAAAGGGTGTTATCAGTTGTTTCCATTAAATGTTTATTGTCTTTTAAGTAATAGATGTCTTATATGTTATATCATATCACTAGGACTTGGGGTCTTGCCGTGTGATTTCTCCACATAGTTTAGTTTAACGATAGAGTTACCCAAGTAGTGGCAGAGAAAATCAACAAGGAGGGAGTCAAACCTATATAAATAGGTAGGTGATGTCTGTGTGAAGGGATCTTAGAGGTAGGTGATGCATGTTTGGTCAATTTATACCTAGAGTCAACATGTATAAGGTGTTATGTACAACACAAGATACATATGTGGATCCAACACAACATTTTTTTGCCACATTGGAGAAGATCAAATATAAGGGGGAGGAAGCCATCCTGTTGGGGCTACAAAATGAGATACATACCCTCACAATATCGCATTAAATAACATCTTCTCCGGGAACCCTGAGGAAGCCAAGCTATTTATTGAGTGTTACACTGAAAGAGAAACAAACATTGAGTATGTGGGTGTGGTATAGGATAATAGGACAAAAAAGCTTCATATACCAGAAATAAAATAACCAGAGGAATCTACAATTCATATCTCAGCTTTGCATAGAAAGTCATTACAAACACCATTTTGGGATGATATGACAATTAGGGAGTTGCTCACAAAAATGTCTCTTTGTGTTGCACATGATAATAAAGGAGAAATTTCTCAACCTAGGGGAACTTCTTATTGATCATATGAGGTCAATCCCATTCAAGAGTAAAAAAACCATTCATTATGGGAGGGATTATGACCAAGGAACAAGGTGACCGATACTGACACCGTTTTGAGTGCTTGCAAATAGGTATTTACCACTATACTAACAGAAATATCGATATATGCAATCTTGGCCATTTAGATGCCAAAATGAATGAATTAATTAATGAAATTTTACAAGTGTAATCTCTACGCCTAAATGCATCATTTTATGCAATAAAATTCTATATTGGGTGTGGGGGAGGGGGTCCATCATGGGAGAGTTAAGGAATCTATCCTGTTTCGTTGGGATTTCGATGAAGGATTTCGATGACAAAATGTAGGAATTAAGATATGAAATTTTACTAGCACAAACCACACACTTAAATACACATAATTATGCAATAATATACAATTTACAACATATGAATAACATATCTACTTACAACTCACATCAGTTGTATGTTGAGTGGCGCGTTGGTTCTCCACACAGTAATGAGTTGATATTACTGAGATATTGTGGCCATGACATGCACATCCTATAAAGGTGGCTGTATGTAGTCACGTGCTCCTCATACACATCATTATTGGCAAATTGTATGAAGTTCCATGTTGATCATTCATGTGTGATACTATATAAGTGTATAATACTCCTTTGTATTATATTCACATTACTCTTTAGTAAAACATCTTCTACTAAACATAAATAAGTAACTAATTATATCAATACTAATTGTAATATGCTTAGATAGATTGTATGATAATAGTAATTAATAGTGTTGTAAGTAGGTAGATCTAGTGATAATATTGTATATCTATATAATATACTTATAGATGTATGTATAGTTCACGTAAACATATAAAAATTCGAGTAATACTATGCTTTGGTGGTAAAAAACACTTTTTTTAGGTGAAAGTGGAAGAAAAAAGTAGGCAAAAGAGATGGAGAGGTTGCTAATGGTAGAAATGAAAGAGATTAGTTATAATTACCTTGATTTGGGTTGGGATTAGCTCCAATTGCCAAAAATCATCCAAATGCACCTTCTTTTCTCCTCCCAATAAGTAACTACTGTCATTCTCACAAAAAATGGTATACCCATCGGTATACCGCCAGTTTCGGTCGATACAGTGAAGTTAATAGTGCATTTTGCACCGAAATCATCGAAACATGGCAGTATTGGTGGTATACATGTCGGTATTATCAGTATTTGTGATCCTATCGGTATGCACACATGTTTCGATATCGGTACGCGTCGGTATCAGTATTTCGGTTGAAATACCGCCAGTACTGACAAAACTTCATTCCTTGAATGTGACCTCTATCTCCCTAGCCTTAGGATGTGATGTGACATGGCTCACCAATGCTGAGGGAGTGAAATTGGTTGATTTGAAATATCTCATCTGCTCCCAAATGATCGCCATGGTTGGGAAGAAAATGATGTATAATGTCAACCCCCTTCACCAGGAGTCAATCTTGAGCTGCCTTATCATGCATCCTAACTCTTTGAAACTATAGGCCCCACTGAGGAATTGGGTGAATACTTGAGAAAGTGGGAGGAAGAGCATCCATGACAAATCTATAAGGAACAAGCCCCTATCCTACCTAAAGGGGTTGGGGAGACAAATGTGATTGAGCAGCAAAGAGCAGAAGAGCAACAAAGACAACCCCAATGTTTAAGAAGAAGATATGAGGTGACATCTTCGTAGGCTCACAACAATGACCTACAGCTAATGCATGTGACATCTCCACCATATAGGTTGTAACATATCAAAATCTAGAACCTTATCCTATTCTAAGGTTAAGAGGTTAGAGACCTTAGTTCTTTGGGCTTAGCCAAAAAAGGTTGAGGATATACCTAATGGTAGTTAATGGTAACCATAATATGTAATGTGTGAATAAATCACCCTAACATATATGATTGAAAACAAGTATGACATAATACCCTCGTATTAATCATAATACCATAATGGATACATAAAATATGTTAGATGAGATTAATAATAAATATAATATATAATCCTTTTGGTTGTAATGTGTAGATATGGGACACAATGGGAAGAATGATAATAATAATGATACAATAATATTGATCTAAATATTTCCTTTTTAACAAAAAATGAGAACAATAAATAAATAATAACCCCTAAATAAGATAATGTGATATTGAATTATTTAATATGAGAAATAGTGGTAATAATGAATAATGGGATAAAATTGATAAAAGGAAAACTAATTGGATAAGAATAACTTCACATTTGTTTTCTTTGGATATGATATGGCTTGGAGGCCAAGTTTCACAAATTTGGGATAATATCAATTATATCAATTTTGTTTAGAAAAAAAAAAGATGATTTTCCTTCAAAATATGAGAAAAATCATTTAATGACTCAAAAAGTGAAATAATCTTCGATTTCGTAATCTATACATTAAAAATAGCCTTTGGGTGAATTTTCATGTAATTTGGATAATCTTTCATATACATGTGTAGATTAGGAGAGAGAAAGTATGTAAAGTCCAAAATATTAAATAATACTAAGAGATAAAATTATTGCTCAATTTGTATTTCATATGTTTTAGTTTTCTTGAGGACAAAGTTTCATATTATTTGCATAATAATAACTAATTTTATTTTAATTGGGAAAGAAAACAAGAATAAGAGTCAAATATATTAAATAAAGTATGAAACTCCAAAAGAGATAATAAATCTCAAATTTGAAATATGTATGTCAAAATTATCCTACAGATAAATTTTCAACTAATTTGGACCATCTTAAATATTTTAGTTAATTTAGGAGAGAGAATATAATTTAAAGAAAAAAAAATATTAAAAACATGTTGAAAAAAAATTAATTAATGGCATAGTCATGTTCTTCACGTTTATTATTACTTATAAGATAAGTTCCATATTTTTATAAAGTTTCGAGATGCCTCTAACTCATTAAAGGGATAAAATAAGTGATAATATTTAAAAATATTGAATAAAATATTATAAATGTTCAAAAGATAGAATAATACCAAAATTGGATTTCTCATCTTAAAATTAACTAACCTACCAAATTTGGATTTATTTGGACTTCGTTTGCACCTTCAAATAATTATAGAATTTTTATACATTAAATGTATTAAAAGAACAAAGTTGGAAAATTGTATTAAATGACATTCATCGCATGAACAGTAACCGCATATCAAGGTCCAGTATTTTAGTCATAACTCTCTTGTTTCTCAAAGAAATTTCATGAAATGAGTTGCATTGGAATGAAAATTTAATTTTGCATCCATTCCCTACTCGAGACCTATGATGGAGAATTCTAGAAATGCCTAAATTTGTTCCTCAAGTCTTCCAAAGTAGCTTTTCACACGCCCCTTTAAACTCAAATTCATATAAATAGGGCCCTACTCTCATATGAAATGTACACCCAAAGACTCTCCTCTGGTTTCAATTTCTCCTTGCATTGTCATTTCATCCACCGCTGAATGTGGTTCTTAGTTTGAGTTTGCGGAACCTCTACCTGATGTCTGGTTTCTTCAGAGCATAAGTGGACCTCAGGTTAACAATATTGGTACTTGATCATCATGATCGCATAGTTAGTTTCATGAACAAGTGATGAATGAAGTTTTTCCCAAATTCTTGGACAAGCTTCTCTTTTCCCAGCCGGCCATGACGTGTGTAGCAGGGAAGGGATGATCCCTTGTGTTTTCTCCTTTTTGCCCCTCGATTCTCTTTTATTTTCTTTTTCTCATTATGGGTATTCTTATCATTCATCACATTTTAGTTTGATTTTTGTCACTTGTTACACCAGCACAAATAGTACATGTATACCCTTTCATAGCGTAAAGTTTTGATTTTTGATTCAAGGACAAATCGGTTTCTTACCATTTCATTTCACAAATAAATTAGTAAATAAAGTGAATCTTATAAAAACCATATCTTTTTATTGGAAGATCCAAAAATTATAAATAAATATATTTTGGAATCAAAAAATGAGATCTATCTAATAAAAATAGTTTCAGTGTTTGATTTCCATGTTTTTTAAAGGATGATTTTTGGGAAATGAAATATATGCATAAAAGTCATAAAAATTGTAACTTTGTCACATAAACTTCAAAATTAACATAAAAAAATATTTTCTTGATCAAGTGAGGTTTTCCAAAAAGGTCCAGATTTAGGGTTTCTTTACACATTATAAAACCCTAATACATGTAAATAGTTTGTAATTAGGCAAAAGTGATCTTAGAAACAACTAGATTGGTGAAGAATGTTTCTAGGACTCTGGTATAAGGTATGTTTGCATTCCCTATCATTCCTTTAGAGAAATTCACCTATTTTCTTCTATCTCTTGGTTCTATGGACAATCAAACTACACAATATTCATTTCTCTTTTGAGAACATATTTCTTGTGGAATACTTTATTTGTTTCTGATCTTGTTATCAATTATTATGATGGACATTCTTTTGGACTTTATAATATATATTATTCATGGTGGAACTTTATGTATTGATACATGCTCTTTTTGTCCACTTTTGTGGTGTTTACTTATATTGTCATTTTTGTGATGGCAATCTTGTATAATCTGACCATACTTTTACTTGCCTCTACATTATGCATGTTTGGTTTGAATAACTTGTATATGTGCACAATAGGTGGTGTATCCCTATTATGTGTATTACCAACAGATGGTGCAGATGGTGATTCATGTTCCTGGGTAATTGTGTGCTGATGCCACTACTCCCCCAAAGATTATGGTGGTGATGCCATAATATGTGGTTATGGTGGTGATGCCATATACCTTAAATGTTAATGTGATCTCACATGCATGCATGTCATTATTTTTTGATGTGTTTTGTGCCCAAAGTTATGTGTGCTTTTTTGGCACCACTTTTATGATTGTTTTATGGCAAGTATTCTCCTTTTTATTCATCATTTATAATTCTCTTCTTTTATGCCCACTTTGGGTGGTCCTTACCTTTTTTATGGAACGAATTCTTTACTTTATGTTCTTTTATTCCTTATATTTCTCAATTCTATTTCGGTACGATCATACCAGCTTTTTTTTGATGTCATCTACTATTTCTCTTCTTGTTGGGGTATGCTTCCAACCCCAGGTTTAGGTGAAGGAAAACATGTCATTCAACATGGACCTAGCTTAAGAGTTGATGATTTGAGACAAACTTGTTATTGTTTAGATTTCCCTCTACTAGATCCTTATGATGTAATATCCATGAAAACCCTATATGGGAGATGATTATGTACTTTTGTAAAAATTGATTATAGTCATGAAACTTTTATTATGTTGCTTTACTTTGCACTTTTGTTTACCATTATATAAAGATTTGAAAATTTTACACCTGTCCCAACATACCTTTTGAGTATGTTTGGAATGGATGATTTATTCTTCAAATTTTTAGTAAAGGGGTGATTTCACTCCTTTACATAGGCACAACTAGAGGCATTCAGCAGACCCAGTCGACCATGCAGCAAATCAACAGTACATGCGGCAAGATCAGCAACATATGCATTATCAGATCAACCATATGTACCAGTATCAACATGCACATGCATAGAGGAACCCCTAATGGGGGGAAGACTATTGGGAAACCCTTTCTGAATTTCTAGAGACTTACCCTCCCAGGAAGACTATTGGGGTCATTATTACCAGCACCTTCCTCATCCGACCAACCTTCCAGCATGGGAATATCTCTCTTAGGAGACACCCCCACCATTGTAGGACCCTCCTTCACATGTAGGGCTTCCACCTCTATAGGGTGACTGTCATGCCCACATCCCAAGATTACCACTAATCATGAGATTAGGGCATAAGTTTGAGGATTATACTTAATACAAAGTGCACTCCCTTTTTTTCATTTCAAACTCTTTGTTTTCTCGCATCCAATCACATAAACAAACTTTACAAGAGAATTAAACTTTTATTTCTCTAATATGATCTCAACATTAATGATACACATCCATACATTCATTATGTTTCTCACACTTCCATGTACATACGTCATGACAATCATTTTCATTCTCTCTTATTAAGGAAACAAACATACAAAACATCATTTACAACTCTCTCACATCTATACAAGGACCTAGAGTGACAGGGACCAACTGAACTTAATCGATCTCATACATAACTCCTGTGGTAGATCTACTCTAATGCATTGACCTTCTTCAAGTCCATGTGATTTCCCTAAAAATTGTGAGTAGAGGGGTGAGCCTACTCGCTCAGTGAATGAGTACTTCAAAGAAACAGTCTAAAGCACCAATATAATTACAGATATACTTTTGAGCAAATGATATCAACTATAACAGTAGTAAGCTTTAAAGAGTTTAATCATTAACAATCATAAATATGGCAGAATACTCTAGATATCTACAAGAGTGAATTAATATATGAAATGCTTGATTGATCATAAAGAGAACTAATAATTTAGAAACATACAAAGAGTAATTGAAAAACTGCACACACTTGTTTAACCTCTCATTCATCTTATTATACCCTGAACCCACATGAGGTGTACCACAACATGTGAAAGAATCACAACAATCTACGATCTCACTGTACAAGGCTTAGAAGCATGCCTGGGTTCCTAATCCTATCTCTCGAATAAGACCCTGTATGCAGCGGGCTTCGGCACGTCTGCCTCTCGACGACTAATGGGAGCCTCCGGATATCTCAGACTCCACCTCTCAACCTGGGTACTCAGGCAGTGAGTCAAAGCCCTCAGGCTTACTGTGCATCAGTGGACCTACTGACCACTAATCACTACAACATGTAACACAGGTACCACTGACATCCCCAATTGGTGTTGGGTACCACACAATTGTAAGGAGTTTGCCCTACTGGTCAAGACCCCCACACCCTACTAGTGAGCACCGACTTACCTTGATCTGGACTACCTCCAGTCAGGATATCGTTTCCTCTTGACAGCGTAGGCCTCATCCTGTGAGGATTATACAGTGTTCAGGACATCTACATGTCTAATTCACTCTTTACATTCACAATTCAATCATCACATCAACATATCTTAGTTTAGCTCTGTAAACCATTCGTTTCATAGACCATCTGATAACATTTACCACAACTGAACTATTAAGCATCACCACATCTCATATTGAGAACATTGATATCACAATACTTTATTCGTTGAACACCCATTTACCTCATTCACTTATCACATGGCTCTCATAAGGATTTCATGCGACATAAACATTCATTGAATAAAGATTGCTATCAGCAAATCATATAAAATCAATATATGTATGAAACCTTGGAACTGAGTTGAATTTGGGTTTCCATTCCATTCACTGAGATATCAATGCATCACTAATAACATTGAATAAATAAAGTCTATCATGTCAAGAAAATCCCTTCAAATGGATTTCACGATATCTATTCACAAATATCCAACTTTCCTCACATCTAGGGTTTCACCCTCTTTACTGAGATATCAAACAAACAATATTCACCTTAAACGAAATCTAAGATAGTATCTGACATATATGTACTATGAATTCAAATAAATAATCATTCATAACCAAGGGGATCCAGATAAACAAATTTCTCTATTTAATTATACAGCAATGTCAGTCATAGACAAATTCCCTATCTTTTAGTTTACTCTTAAAATCTCTGCAAATACTTAGGGAATTCTCATTAGGATGTATTGTATACATTTCTAATATGATTTTATCATCTGAAATTCATCCAAATAGAGGAAGATTCCATTTCATATCATTTTGGAACAACTTAGATCAAATAGACAATTCAAGGTTTGTAGTCGCATACTAAGCAATTAAAGATTATGGATAATTTAACCAATTTTCATGCAATATACTGTTTAAAGGAAGTTCCCACTCACCCTAAGGTGTGAAAACACCTTAAAAATGCATCTAATCCCTAAAAATCTTGATCTCATATCAAATCCCTAGCAATTCACCTGATTCTTCTTCCTTTCAACTCAGAAACCCTAGAAATGAGGGATTATGAAGAAAGAGTGAGAAAAGGGGAAGTTTTGATACCATTTTAGATCAAATCATAAGAGGGATGGAATCTTGACATGTGATAGAAGATTCACCATTAAAGTCTATGCAAAGAAGCTAAACTTACTTGATTTCATCATATCTCGGATAGAGAAACCCTAGATCAGCAATTCCACCACTTTCTCCTCTCAAACCCTAACTTTCCCTCTCTCTCTCTAAGATTTCATTTCTCTGGAATGAATCACGAATTATGAGATCTACTAGTGTGTTATCTTTACCATATAGAGAAATTGAGCTGCTTGGGTGAATTGCACATTGACCCCTCACTAAACTTTTTCTTATTTCAACAGATTTTTCTGTCATAAAAAAGTTACTTTAGTTCGTGTATTTCAAAGATCAAACCTTCTCCAAAAATTATGAGAATATATAATGTTATGTATAATTGAGTTACAAATCTTTAGTTAAAGTTAGATCATTCCACTCTTCCATTAAATAATTAAAAATCGAATAGTTTACTTCTATATAGAATTCTATAGAAATGTCAGTTGAAGAGTAAATGCCCCAGAACGGCCATGCTAGCTACCACGTCCGTGCTAAGATGGACCCAGCATGACTGTTCTACCTACCACGGCTGTGGTGCATTGGTTTCATTAGATTTGAGTATAAAAGTTGGCCAATAGTTCAATTCTTTCAAAATGGATGTGTGGCCTAGAATGCCCTTGCCACCAACGACCCACCACGGTCGTGCTATCCTATCCTTCAACTACCATTTTCATTCTCCTTTGCATACCTCTCTCATTCCTCCCCAACATGAGCCTATTTGGTGAAAACCCTAATTTCAATCGACTAGGGTTTATATTTTCTCAAACCCTAATTATACAAAGAGATAACATACTTGGGGTTCTCATTAGGTTTAACATATCATGATTGAGATATCATCATTAATCATGTTTAAGTAATTATCAATCTAGTAAAGCATGTAATCATCCACATAAACCCTAACTTACTGATTAAGCTCAAATACGGTCATAACAGGGACCCTCCACTGGATCAACCTCAGTAGCAGTGATACATACCCTAGCTTCCCTAAGCTTTAGTTTCATGTTGAGGACATCATGATTCAAAAGTTTGGGGTGGTACAACGGTATGTTCCCTCGCTCTTCTCATTTTGATTAATCTATTCCACCCTATCTCACCTATTTGACTGATTGATAACATCACCTTATCTAGTGTATATTTCTTTCTACTTGCACACATGCATATCATGTAGTTAATTTCATGCATTTTTGAGTAATTTTTCAAAATTTTTGCTCTTTTTCCTTTTCTTCTCATGCATTACATTTCATGCAGATTTTTAGTAATTTTGTGTGTTATGGTAGGATTTGCTGCTTTATGATTTATGTTCCCTAAACGTAGGTTTAGATGTGATTGAATATAAATTGGTACTATTTTGGTCAATTTTGCCCAAATTTAGAATGTTTTGCCCAAGAAGCATGTAATCTCCACTTTTTGAACTGAGAATCTTGATACATGACAAATGCATGATGCATTCCTATGTTCTACTGCTAAATGGTCTTAATTGTTGACTTTCTACATATGAATCATTTCTTTCATGTTTGTGAATGGCTTGTTGAATGTTGATTTGAGCAGGCTATGGATGCTTAGAGCTTGTGGAATCTCATGAAGTATGAATTTCATGTTGTTCACTCATGTTGTGTGACATTACTTGATGGAAGTGGTGGAATAATTTTCATGCAGAAGATTTTATGTTGGGAACCACACTAGTGACCTCTCGTTGACCCAACTTCTCGTTCATCATCTTCTTACCACTCTGCCACATGAAAGGAAGCTAAAGTGCACATATTCAGTCTTTACCACCTCCAAAAGTTTGGGGTAGCCATATCTATATCTCCCTACTTCACTCTCACCACCATATGCCCTAGATACACCAAGGGCAAAGAAAAAATTTCAAAAAGAAAACAAAATATGCTCCTGTGTAATAATGTCTAAATAAAGAAAAGATGAGTGCTCTTATTAATATCACTCCAATCTCTTAGCTCATCCCTTTCTTGTATTTGCATACCCATTGATCTAGGAACATCAAACCTAGCTCACTTCACCCTTTTTCACAGACATGTGGGTCACATAGTGTGGTTTTAAGTATGAAATTGAATGCATGAAAGTGAAACAACACTCATAGTCATCATTGATTATCGCCACCATGAAAGGGTCTACCTGAAACTATATGAAAGTCATATGGATTGATTATGCATTCTATGCTTTATAATTGAAGTTTGCATGCTCAATGCTTAAATCATGATTGGTTTGTAAAAGTGGAGAGGAGAGGGTGGAACACATGTACTTAGTCACCTTGAAGCCCATTTAGTTAATAATCAGCCGTTGCAAAGCATTTATCATTCTTGTTTGTCAAAAGAAATTGAAGAGAGGTTAAGTTGGAGCATACTTGAGGAAAAGTATGTTTTAATTTTGGGTTGGTGATCCAACCCTATTTTAGGGCTCCATCTTGTGTCTTTTTGCATCTTAATCACATTTAAACATGCTAGCATGCAGTTTATTCCCCTAATATGTGATTTCTTATCAAATGCACTTATGGCTACTTTTTGTGTGCTTTTCATGCATTTGCACATGCATTGAATGAAAAGGAGAGAGAAGGAGAAGATCATTGGTTTCTACATCCTAAGATTGGGCCTAGATCATCTCCAAGCATCCCATGGATGGACAAAAATGTCCAAAGCAAGGATCATCTGATTAGAGGACTTAGAAGCAAAAACATGCAATTGATCCCTCAAAACGGGTCATGGTATATCACCACGATTATGGCCAAATTGCTCAAGTCCCAATAAAAATCCAAGCTACAATAGCTTAGCCACCACGTTGTTGCCATCAATATGGGTGTGACACTTCATAGCCAACTCGCCTGTGTCCGCCACCAAGACCGTGGCCAGGAACATCCACAACGATCATCAATTGTACCAGCACAACCATGGCCAAAAAAATGGTTGTGGCGCTTCAGAGTCACCTCGCCTGTGGTAGCCAACACGACTGTGGCGAGAAACATCGACAATGACCACCCTCAGTAGAACTGTAAGACCCCTGACCTATGTTTTGGGTTAACCCTATTTGTTTTTCTATAGAAAGTGCTTAAGAACCTTTCTCTAATCCTTTTATATGACCTTAGAGCTTATGGAGATCTTAAGTTTCCAATTTGAGCTTGTTTTGATGATGTTTGTGCTTTTTGTGCTAAATTGCAATTTACCCATTTGTGAGGGTTATCTTGCAATTTACCTCCTCTAGAGTGTTCCTTCTCTCTCTTGGCTTTAGGAGAGAGAGTGTGATTCTTTGGGGTGCCTTGGTTGAGACTTGGTGAAGCGGTGACATCACTAGGGGGTGATTAGAGTTTCTAGGGTTTGATGTGCCTTGGTTGTTTACCTTGTTGATGGTGGTGACCCTTGTCTTGACCTTGAGACGAGGTCTTGAGAGGGTTTCATGATTGAGATACCTCCCTTTCATGGTTTTGTCTCAACCAAGGTGGTTTTGGGTGTCTTGTTTTGAGACAGTTGTCTTCTAATGGGATGTCTTGACCTGGCTTGTTGGTGACCCCTCTTGTCACAACCATGTTGTGTTTTGGTGCTTTGTATCGACCGTGTGGTGGTCATGAATGCGACCATGTTTTGGGTGACCCAAGTGGTCGAGACCCAATATATTTTTTATCACCATCTCATGCATGTGTGTTTTAAGTTTTGCATGTTAGTTTTTTGGGTGGATAAGTGTCCCTTTGGAGCCCTATCTTGTTGACACCTCATCCCTCACCCTACTTCTCTCCTCCTTTTCTTTATAACCCCTCTTATCTCCATGCAAGCAACTCTTTTCATCCATCTTTTTTCTCTATCCTTGATTGGTCGTCCTTGGAGCCTTGAGGAGCTAGAAGGGTTGACCCTTGGAGCTTTGGTGATCAGATCCTTTGCATGTGGTGATCCTTGGTCATCTTCAACCTTGGTAAGTGTTTACCTTTCCTTGATGGGTTTTCTTTATCTCATACTCCATCTTCTTCTCTTTTATCATCCCTAGAACATGGAACCTCCATGGTGATCATTCTTGAAAAGTGAACCCCTCATCACACGGGTCATAGACCATGTTTTGACAAGGTAGACCCAAGTGTGAGGAAGTTTTCTTCTCTCCTTCTCCTTTCTCCTCTTGGTTCAGACTAGATCTTCTTGTCCTCTTTTCTTGGGTTATATTTTGACCAAGGTGTTCTTCTTTTTGGAGGTGATCTTGTGGCCAAAGTGGTGATCCTTGTTGGAGCTTCCTTCCCTCTTTTGGAGCTTGAGCATTGAGCTTGTTCTCTCTCCACAACATGTGGGTTATATAACACTTTGCCCTCTCTATTATTGCACTTTTCATACTTGCATGTTGTTGTGTTTCTCTCTAAAAATGTACCCTAATGTTCTAGTAGAAGATACAATGCTCTAGATTTTGTTTGGTGATGATTAATATGCTTGGTTTCTTAGAATCCAAAACCCTAATTGATGGAACCCAATTTTAGTGATTGTTGTGTAATGGTGGTTTTCTCCTATCCTTTGACCTTGGTCTTGGTTGCGGTACTCATGTACTTTGATGACCTATGGAGTATAGGTTCTGTTATGGAGGTGTTAAATGTGGTTTTATCCCTCTTGCATGAGGTGCTTTCATGGTGGTTTATGATATACATTCTAGGGTTTTTGGTGACCATTTGGTATGGGGTTTCTTCTCCATACACATGATGGTTTTCCTTAGTTTTACTTCTGTTTGGTTGTGGAAATCTTCTGTTTTGATCATGGTTAATCCCGGTTTTGGTGTTATTCTCTTGCTTTGGTGGTATCTTGACCTATGTGGTTGCTACACCATGTTTTCGTGGAGGTTGCGACACTTTGTGCTTGGTTTTTTGGTCCAGATATCTACCTCCTTGATGGTCATGACCCATGGATTGTTTGGTCAAAAGGGTTTCCTCTAGTTTGGTTTGGTTTGGTCAAGATGGATGACCTAGTGTCACAATCGCGACCTAACCCTAATATGTTTGAGGTCACGACATGTGCTTGGTGTTTAAGGTCATGACATGGTCTGGTTTTGAGGTTGAGACATGACTTTGTTCTTGAGGTCATGACACCATGTGTGTTGGTCATGGTCGAGACACCTTGAAGAGTGGGTGGTTGCGACCCTTGTATGGTTGAAGGATAGTCGAGACATATGTATGATGGGTGGTTGAGACACATACTTGAATACATAATCAACACATGATATGAGTAATGAATGAGCCATGTATAGTGATGTTTGGGTGGCTTCTTTATCAACCCTAATCATGTTCCTTATCCCTAGTATGATCCAAGAAAGTGGGAGATGATGTACCTAGGGTTTGGTGATGGGATATGGTTGTAAAACCCTAATCTGTTACACTTGTAACCCTAAAGATATTGTTGTCAACTGTGGTGTGCTTGCTTGACTCCTTTGATGTGATTACTATATTGTGATGCTTTCTCTCTCCTATTTAGAAAACTCTAACCTTGTAGGTGATAAGTATGCCATGGCTTGTGTATGCTATGGTGATGATCATGTGATACAGAATGGTGATTATGCACATTATTGAGGCATAATGTGGTGATGTACGTACAAGGTTTATGTGTTTGGGTCTGATGACCTGGTGATGGCATGATGCCTATTGTGAGGTGATAACCTCTAGTGATATGATGGAGGGAGTGATGTTCCCCAATGATGTGAATTTTGGTGGTTGCCTTGTGTATGGCAATGCAACACGAAGCATGTGATGAGAGTGTGACAAGTTCATACCTTATACATTTTATATCTTCTGAAGTTGTGCCATGCCCTTATTCTTGTAGAGTTTGTTTTAGCTTTATACGTTGTAACTTGATTGATTCTAAAAGTCACCCAATTGTCTAACTAATCAAGTGGAATCCTAATTATGTAGGTTCCATGTGCCATAGATCCTTTCTAGTGTCAGCTTTAATTGTTGGATTGGTGAAACGAGTATAACTCAGAGCACATATTTTTTAATATGCAGGGGTGCAAGCCAAATATATCCTTGCATCCACAGTTACAGGTTGTGTGAGACGGTCATGTGAGCCGGTCTCCTTATGATATGGATGGCCATGTGTGAGCCAATCCTTCTTTTAAGAACGACCATGTGTGAGCCTGTTCTACTAGCATCATTACATGTACCAAGTTGGGATAGGTGTTTATATATGGATGGCCATGCGTGAGCCAATCCTTTAGCTAACTATATGTCACCATTTTTGCAGTTGACTGATATGTCTCTACGGTGTTTTCTCTTATGCTGACCAAGAGGTGTGGAGAGCTCATGGCACTACTACAGAAATGGCTTATAAAGTCACTTTTCAAGGTGTCGGTTGTATACATAAACGGACACCTAAACTCTACAGTGTCGGTTTATAACATAAATCGACATACAATCTGTGAAGGTCGACCAGACACGGGTACCACTTTTATTAAGTGTCGGTTAATTAATAAAAAACCGACACATAAAATCAACCGCCAAAACCAAAATTCCAGCGAAAAAATTACCTCCAAAATTTGACATATGTCGTCGGTTCATAAATAAATAACCGACTACTAAAGGGTATTCGCGAGTCAGGAATAGTTGTCGGTTTACCTTTAGTTAAAAACCGACGACTATAATCTAGTATAGGTGTCGGTTTTTGGAATAGAACTGACAGAGTTGGTTTATTTTTCGGTTTATTAGAATAACCGACGCTTATTGTCAACTTAATAGCTCACCAGCACGAGCTTCTCTTCCCCTTTCCCAGTTTCATTCCCGATTTTAGTTAGGTCCGGCGATTTCTTGCTCGCCCCCGCCGGTCGTTGCTCCTCCGCTGCCGCTGCTGTGCTCCTGCTCCTGCCCTCGCCGTTGCTCCGTGCTCACCGGCGGCCGTGCTCCTGCTCCTGCTCCTGCCCTCTGTGCTCACCGGCAGCCGTCTGTGCTCCTGCTCTGTGCCCTCGTCGCTGCTCCGTGCCCTCGCCGCCGCTGCTCCGTTTCCTCACCGGCGCTTCTCCTCTCTTTGCCACCGCCTCCGCCGGTGGTTGTTGTGCTCCGGCCGCTGCTCTCCTCTTCCCTCAAGGTATGCCCACCCGCCCTACCTTCTTCCTTCTTCCTCTGCTCCGGCGGCTGCTTGGGCGGTGCCAAGGCACGCCCAAGCAGCTGCTGGGCATTTTTTTTAAGTTATTTACTTATTTGTGTTTAGGGTTTAGGTACTAATTTTGTGCTTCTACTGAGTTGAATCCTCTATTGTCTATACAATACATGTAATTTTGATCAAGTGATGATATGTAAATGTAGAAATAAGTTAGTAAGGTATCAATGATAAGTCTGCTGTAATGTGATGCAAAATAGTTATTGTATCATGCATATCTTAATACTTTTTTGTTTTATAGTTGTATAGGGTGTTTTATGTGTGACAATTCTATTGTTTAATAGTTTAGCTATAATCATTGTTTTATAGTTGTGTTATAAAGTATTTGGGTGTTTAGTATGGTTCCAAAAAGTATAGTATATATATGCATACATGTGCATTTTTTTATAAAATTGTATAAAAAATCGAAACCCGTTCTTGGTGAGAATCCTAATCACCCTTCTTGCTTAATGATGAACTGTAATGCACACATGTGACATGCTTGGAATGTAAATGATGAACTTTTCCCTAAATTGCAAATTGTCGCCTACTTGTCCGCCTCCGCTACCGAAAGGTATGCTTCCTCCAGTACTGCTCTGCCACAGTTGTCTAGTTGTGCATACCTGCAAGTTATTAGGAACACCTAAATGAATGTCTAACACCTAAATGAATATCTAGTTGTGTATTTTCCTAGTATCATGAAAGATTCTCAATCATGTGTATCACATGGGATTCTTATCTCAACACAATGGACTGCAATATATGCATCTAATGCCTTAAATGGAAGACTCGAATGTTATAAAATCCCATCAAAGTAGGTAGAAACAACTTATATATATTCAGATCTTAATAATTCCATGAAGTGCACATTATCTTACTCAGGAAAAGTATGTGTATAATGTAGGATTAGTTCCATATAATGGTTCTATTTTAGTAAGCACCTAGAAACCCATCCAAGATTTACTCATTAGGAGTAAATCTTGGATAGTCCCCGGTTTGGGATTGTTCTTGAACACCTAATCTCACTTAGGATGTAAGTGTATAATGTGTATTGGGTTTTTGAGAAAATTTCAGTAGCATTTCCTCATTTGTTCTCTAAGTACATATGTAGACTTCTTTTCAAGCTATCATGTCTACCACAATAAAGTTGGTTATGACAAGCAATAAAAGGTTAACTGATGTTATATAACTTTTTCTGAAAATATATAACATCGTTATATGTACTTACACTTTGTTAATACTAATATTGTGCAGTCTCTGTCCACCCATAACAGTCACTATGAACTGGGCCTCTATGTCAATGTTAACGTTCCCTATTGAAGAACAATTGGACATCATCCTAGATGATCGTTCCTTAAACCAATTGGTCATACCCAAACATTGCCGTTTTCTAAAAGGAAGACATTACATGCCTGGTAAAGTGACCCTAACTTTTGGCAATTATTCACATGTTATCGAGGTTGAGTATGATTTGGCGGGAAATCTTGTATCAAAATCCGGTTGGCGTGATTGGATTGGAGAGATGCATGTGGTCCGTTCCAACAGGCTTTTTCTCCGTCCAGTTGGTCATAATTCTATCAAAGTTTGGATAACCAACATCAACTGCGAGACCCCCGATCATCTTCTGCGGTATGAGCGCACGGCGTCGGATATCATCTATGAGGAATCTGAATCTGAGGCCCCTGTCAGTTCAGATTCATCTAAATACAGTGAGGAGCTTCGTGACACAACTTCATCATTAAAAAGACCACATTAAGTCCAATAAACAAATATAATTGTCAACACACAAAAATTTGTGTTTACACTTTTTGTTTGAAAGAAATCAATACTCATAGCTGCTTTCTATTCTGAACTTCAGGAGAAGATCGCCACAATGATAAGTCCTCGAAGTTACTGATGCGGGACCATGTTGGTGTAGTATTTAGTTGTCTATCTATCTAGACTTGTCTGTATTAATAGTTTTTTTAATTATGCGCATGTTTAGGGGTTCACCAACCCCTTTGTTTAGTTACTGTTTAGGGGTACACCCCTGTGTGTGGATGTAAAAAGAGATTAATGAATGGAACTGAAAGTTGCTACCTGAATGCTTATAACTGAAGTGTGTGTTCCCATGAATGTTCCCATTTCCATGATTACACTACTATTTTCTCATATTGTATAGTCTATTTTAATATGACATACTTACTCATATGGTATATGTTGGGTAAGTTTACTTTACTTATATCTTGCTTAATGATGAACTGTAATGCACACATGTGACATGCTTGGAATGTAAATGATGAACTTTTCCCTAAATTGCCAATCATGCTTTTAAAGACATCAATAATCACCCTAACTTGAAGAACTAGGATTTTAGGTATAAGAATGACAACACATTATTTGTTGGCCTAGAAACCCGTCCAAGATTTACTCATTAGGAGTAAATCTTGGATAGTCCCCGGTTTGGGACTGTTCTTGAACACCTAATCTCGCTTAGGATGTAAGTGTATAATGTGTACTGGGTTTTCAAGAAAATTTCGGCAGCATTTCCCCGTTTGTTCTCTAAGTACATATGTACTTGGAGAACAACGGGGAAATGCTGCCGAAATTTTCTTTAAAACCCAATACACATTATACACTTACTAGTGAGATTAGGTGTTCAAGAATGGATAGGTGATACACATTTATTATATATAATAATGACATCACATGTATTTGTTAACCCTAGACCCTAATCTTGTCCTAATATATACTTGTTTTCTCTTTGATCATAGAATGGATAGATCATGGGTGTCCATTCGCAATCACTGCACCCTAGAGTTTATTTCTGGTCTTGACCAGTTCATTAGATTTTCTGAGGAACATAGGAAACAATCTGGAGATAGGTTCTACTGTCCATGTAGGCATTGCGGTAACAACTTGAAAGTCAACACTGGTGACGAAATCAAAACTCATGTCATGTGCAACGGGATTATACAAGGCTATACATAATGGCACTGGCATGGAGAGATTTCAAACCCGAAACTAGTGGATGTCGATAGCAGTGCTTGTGTGGAAGAAGAAATTGCCTACGATGACGTAGATGTGAATGAACCAGTTCCAGTAGACATCGTTGATGCGATGCTGGATAGTTGTGGGGTAGATCACACCGATCCACCTCCCATTTTTAGAAACATTGTGCATGATGTTGAGATGCCGTTATACACAGGTTGTACTAAGTTTACAAAGCTTAACGCTGTGTTGAGATTGTATAAGTTGAAAGCTAACAATAGATGGAGCGACAAAAGCTTCACGTCATTATTGTCTTTGTTGAAAGAAATACTTCCTGAAGGAAACGAGCTGCCAATCTCAACATACCAGGTAAAGAAATTGTTGTGTCCAATGGGAATGGATGGCAAGAAGATACACACATGCCCGAATGATTGTGTATTATTTCAAAAGGACTATGCAGATTTGAAAGATTGTCCAAAATATGGTGCGTCACGGTATAAATTGACGACTTCGGGGGAGTCCAAAACTGGTTCTCCTGCCAAGGTGATGTGGTATCTACCTATAATATCACGGTTTCAACGCTTGTTTGCCAATCCGATAGATGCGAAGAATTTGAGGTGGCATGCAGATGTTAAGAAAAATAATGATGGGATCCTACGACATGCGTCTGATTCCCCACAGTGGAACAAGATTGATGTATTGTACCCTGAATTTGGTGAAGAAGTCGGGAATCTAAGACTTGGGCTTTGTACAGACGGGATGAATCCGTACGGGACATTGAGCAGCCAACATAGCACTTGGCCAGTCATGCTTGTTATATACAATCTTCCTCCTTGGCTGTGTATGAAAAATAAGTACGTAATGCTGTCGTTGTTGATATCGGGCCCTAAACAACCTGGAAATGACATCGATGTTTATCTTGAACCTCTAATTGATGACTTAAAGAAACTCTAGGGTGAAGGTGTGATGACCTATGATGCTTCACGAAGAGAGACATTTCGTTTGCATGCTATGTTGTTTTGCACTATTAATGACTTTCCAGCATATGGGAATTTGTCTAGATATAGTGTCAAAGGAGCTAAAGCGTGTCCTATATGTGAAGAGAACACTGATTCAAAAAGACTAAAACATGGCGGTAAGAATGTATATCTCGGTCATCGAAGGTTTCTTCCAAAATTCCATCTGTATCGTAGGAAGTGCAAAGCATTCAATGGATTGAATGAGGAACGCAGTGCACCTAAACCTATACCAAGGGAGGTTGTTTATGAAAGAGTAAAAGACTTTGTCAATGAATTTGGTAAGAGATCACAATGTACTACACGGAGTGACAATTCTTCATTCAACAAGAAGTCAATATTTTGGGATCTTCCTTATTGGAGTTCTTTGACAGTCAGACATTGTATCGATGTAATGCACGTTGAGAAAAATGTCTGTGATAGCATCATTGGTACTCTGTTAAATATACCAGGTAAGACTAAAGATGGGATAAAATCCAGACTGGACCTACGTGAAATGGGAATAAGGTCAGAATTAACAGAATTATGTGAAATGGGTAATAAAAGAACATACTTACCTCCCACTTGTTACACGTTGTCTAGAAAGGAGAAGAAAGCTTTTTGTGAATGCTTGGTAAATGTTAAGGTGCCACATGGTTACTCATCCAACATCCGTAGATTGGTATCAATGAAAGATCTGAAGTTGATAGGTCTTAAATCTCATGATTGTCACACTCTAATGCAACAAATATTGCCTGTGGAAATTCGATCTATATTGCCGAAGCATGTAAGGTTTGCAATCACCAGACTTTGTTTCTTTTTCAACAGTCTCTGCAGCAAAGTTATTGACCCTGACACTCTCGATAATTTGCAAAGAGAAGTGGTTGTTACCCTATGTCAGCTTGAGATGTATTTCCCTCCTTCATTCTTTGATATCATGGTACATCTTGTTGTCCACTTGACTAGGGAAGTGAAAATCTTAGGACCGGTTTTCTTGAATTGGATGTATCCCTTTGAACGATACATGAACGTTTTTAAAGGTGATGTTCAAAACCGTTATCGGCCTGAAGGGAGTATTATTGAAGGTTATGTGGCGAGAGAGGTTATGGATTTCTGCAATGACTTTCTCAGTGGTAATGACACTCCTGATAATGACAAGAATATTGACGAGCTATTTGGCAAAGGAATTTTTGGATCACGTGTGAAAGTAATCAGCCGTGAGCAGTTGGAACAAGGTCATTTGTATATTTTACACAACATGGACGAAGTGAATGTTTATATCGAGGAACATACCAATTTCATCAAAAGACAATTTCCTCGAGCCAATACAATGTGGCTTGCTAGAGAGCATAACAAGACTTTTATTAAGTGGTTTCAAGATAAAGTCTTACATCAACTATCTCAAACACCAGATGATATTACTGAAACTATCAAATGCCTCACCTTTAAACCAAAGTTGACTGTTATGTCTTATGAAGGGTATGACATTAATGGATTCACATATTACACAAAGTGCCAAGATGATAAGAGTGTCGTCCAAAACAGTGGGGTCACCCTTCAAGCATCGACTATGTTTTTTGCAAGTGCAAAGGATAAGAGTCCACATAAAGCTAAAATGTCATATTACGGTGTCATTGAAGAGATATGGGAATTTGACTACATAGATTTCAGAATTCCGCTCTTCAAATGTAATTGGGTTGATAACACCAAAGGAGTTATAGTGGATGAATTTGGTTTCACTTTAGTGAACTTTGAAAAGATTGGCGAGAAGGCTGAACCATTCATATTGGCATCACAGGCGAAACAAGTATTTTATATCGATGATCCTGCAAATGATAAATGGTCGATTGTTCTTCATGGTAAAAGACAGTTCATTGAAGATCCTATAGATGAAGAACAGTACTATGATAAGTATGATGAATCTAGTCCATTCTCAGTTGGGTTGCCAACACCAACAAATATTGAAGCTAATGATGACCTGTATATGCGCGGAGATCACAATGAAGGATTGTTAATTGATAAAAAATCGCAATATTAGAGGTATGTTTTGTTTTATACATTTTTATTTTTCTGAATATGTGAACTTTACATATCCGTTAACATATGTTATTACATTACTATTTAATTGCAATGTTCTGTGTTACATTAACGTGTAGGGGTTTTGATGAGTTCAAAAAGGCTGGAGGAAAGGTCCCCACGAAAAAGAACCAGCCAATAATTTGGAAGAACGTGAAAGTTAGTTCCCGACTGCAATATATGTATATATTATTTATGTGAACAATGCTTCATTAGTTGTATTTTTTAATATTTTGTATGTTTGAATTTATAGTGTGCTACACAAGACAACAGATGGGCATGTGGATACTATGTGATGCGATATATGCACATGATTATCAAACATGCCTAACTGGACATCGATTGTATTTCTCAGGTATTATATAGTCTCATTAGATAATATGAAATATATCAATCTTATTTATAGCTCATTAATTATATATATACATCATTCTCTTTACAGGTGTTTAAAGCTGACCCCACTATAGGAACGGACTTACCAGATGTACATGCTCCCTATACGATGGGAGAATTAAATGAAGTAAGAGAAGAATGGGCAATAGCCATACAAATAGTGGGGGTTTTAAAATATAATTGGGATGTTGATAGCGAATAATGACTAAAGAATGATATTTTGTAAATGAATTTCTGAATTATAATATATGTGTGAATGTTTCTACATGTCTGGATGTTTCTACATGTGTCTGAGTGAAAATGAATGAAAGTGTTGGTTGCTATATGAATGTTTCTACATGTGTGAATGTGAATGAATGGAACTACAGATTGTTAGCTACATGAATGTTTCTAAATGTGTGAAAATAAAATGGAACTACAGGTTGTATTGCTAAATGCATGTGTGAATATTTTTGTTGTTAAATTTGCAGGTTTGTGGCCTGTTGTTGGCTGATATAAATGGATGTCATAAAACCTGCAGTTAACTGCAGGTTTCTCATCCTGCGACCAGCCACAGCAGGTCTGCAGACTGACAGAAAAAAAAACAATAGGCGTCGGTTATTTGTATAACACCGACACACAAAGTTATAGTGTCGGTTTTATATAAATAACTGACGCCTGTTTCCTATGGCGCGAAGGTATATGTCGTCAGTTTATTATCTAATAACCGACGCTGATAGTGGCCAAGATGGCACCCTTTCTGTGGCGCGAAGGTATATGGTGTCGTTTTCTTATCTAATAACTGACGCCTATTTTCGTATATGGCGTCGGTTTATTATCTAATAACCGACGCTGATAGTGGCCAAGATGGCGCCCTTTCTGTGGCGCGAAGGTATATGGTGTCGGTTTCTTATCTAATAATCGACGCCTATACCTTCGCGCCACAGGAAACATGTGCGATTTCGGTGGCGCGTGAAGAGTTTGGGCGTCAGTTTTGGAACCGACACGTAATGTGTGAGCTTTTAGTGTCGCCCAGATAGGTGTCGCTTAGAAACTGACACTAAAGGCCTTAAATAACCGACACTAAAGGTAGGTTCTGTAGTAGTGTGGATTCTGGCTCTTCCATAGACTTAGCAGTGGTCAGTTGGATTTGGGTGGTATGACTCAAATCCTTAGGGTAATAATAAACACTACTACAGAAATAGCATTCAGTGTCACTTTTATGGGCGTCGGTTATTAAGGAAAACTGACGCCTATAATATAAGGCGTCGGTTGTTTAGGAAAACCGACGTCTATATTCGAAGACCAGCCAGACACGGGTACCGCTTTGTATTCAGCGTCGGTTGACTATAACAAACCGACGCCTAAAAGCTCCCACAAGATCCAATTTTCGAGCGAAAAGAAAAAGTGTCACATACAGCGTCGGTTATTTAAATAGCCACCGACGCCTATATGTGATGAAACTTTGCGCGAAAAGTGTCACTTTCAGCATCGGTTATCCGTTGATAACCGACGCCGAAAGTGGTTCCCACCAAACAATTTCGTGAAAATATCGTCCAATTGAACGTCGGTTGGTTCAAACAACCGACGCCTAAACCTCTTTAGCGTCGGTTGTTTGAAACAACCGACGCTATTGTTGAACTTAATATCCCACGATCACCTGACTCTTCCCCTTTCTTCTGTTTCATCGCCTAAACTATTCCCCAGCCCTTTCTTCTCTGCTGTCGCCCGACCCTCCACTCCGCCGCAACCACCACCATCTTCCTCCACGACAGTGCCGCCGCGCCGCCTTCTCTGCCGCCAGTGCTGATTTGTGAATGCCGCATTCTCCTCCGGTGCCTCCACACCGCCGCCAGTGCCTCCACGCCGCCGCCGCCAGGCCGACAGCTAGCTACTTCTCCACCGCCGTCGCGCCGCCGCAACCATCTTCTCCTCCTGCTCATCGATCGTCGCGCACTGCCACCACGTGCCATCGTCGTCGCCCACTCTGCGCCGCCGTCTGGCTTGACCACAACTCCTCTCCAGACCGGTCGTAACTCATCTAGCCCTAGCCCTACCTTCCAGGTTCGACCACAGCTCCTCTCCAGGTCAGATTCACACATTAATATTGCCAATAATATAGGAAATAAATGCTAGCTCCAATTATATACATATTGTATATGGTTTTGATCAGAAAAATGCATAGATTGTGAATAAAATTTTCTCGAAAACCCTAATTTGATGAGCATGTTGTTAATCATGTTAATTATGATTCTTCTATATATTCTGATGTCATTATATAATTATGTGATCCCAACATATTAAATTGAATTAGAATGATTTCATGAATTATAAGGTTTTAAAGTTGATAAACATGTACATGCGGAAATAGGGTTATTAAACCAATGGTTATAACATAGTATGATCTTAATCTGATCTGGATGTTCATAATAATGTAGTATGTTAAATATGATGATTAGGGATACATATAATGTCTAGTAAAGATTCCTAGACCTTTTGTTTGAAACTATTGATTTCTTGATTTATTATTTAATAATGCTCTGTTGATTAGGATTAACCATGTTGCCTGTAGTTTATAGACATTTATTATATATAAGAATGACAACACATGTATTTGTTGGCCTAGAAACCCATCCAAGATTTACTCATTAGGAGTAAATCTTGGATAGTCCCCGGTTTGGGACTGTTCTTGAACACCTAATCTCACTTAGGATGTAAGTGTATAATGTGTATTGGGTTTTCGAGAAAATTTCGGTAGCATTTCCCCATTTGTTCTCTAAGTATATATGTACTTAGAGAATAGCAGGGAAATGCTGCCGAAATTTTCTTGAAAACCCAATACACATTATACACTTACTAGTGAGATTAGGTGTTCAAGGATGGGATAGGTGGTACACATTTATTATATATAAGAATGAAATCAAATGTGTTTGTTGGCCTAGAAACCCATCCAAGATTGACTCATTAGGAGTAAATCTTGGATAGTCCCCGGTTTGGGACTGTTCTTGAACACCTAATCTCACTTAGGATGTAAATGTATAATGTGTATTGGGTTTTCGAGAAAATTTCGGTAGTATTTCCCCATTTGTTCTCTAAGTATATATGTACTTAGAGAACAGCGGGGAAATGCTGCCGAAATTTTCTTGAAAACCCAAGACACATTATACATTTACTAGTGAGATTAGGTGTTCAAGGATGGGATAGGTGGTACACATTTATTATATATAAGAATGACATCACATTATACACTTAGGTAGGATGTAAGTGTATACCCTAATCTTTTCCTAATATATACTTGTTTCCTAATATATATTTGTTTTCTCTGATCATAGAATGGACAGATCATGGATGTCCATTCGTAATCGTTGCACCTCAGAGTTTATATCTGGTCTTGATCAGTTTATTAGATTTGCCGAGGAACATAGGAAAAAACCTACAGATAGGTTCTACTGTCCATGTAGGCATTGCGGTAACAACTTGAAAGTCAACACTGGTGAGGAAATCAAAAGTCATGTCATGTGCAATGGGATTGTACAAGGCTATACAGAATGGCAATGGCATGGAGAGATTTCAAAATCGAAACCAGTAGATGTCGATAGTAGTGCTTGGTTGGAAGAAGAAATTGCCTCCGATGACGTAAATGTGAACGAACCAGTTCCAGCAGACATCGTTGATGCGATGCTGGATAGTTGTAGGGTAGAGCACACCGATCCACCTCCTATCTTTAGAAACATTGTGCATGATGCTGAGATATCGTTATACATAGGCTGTGCTAAGTTTACGAAGCTTAGCGCTGTGTTGAGATTGTATAAGTTGAAAGCTAACAATAGATGGAGCGACAAAAGCTTCACTTCATTGTTGACTTTGTTGAAAGAAATGCTTCCTGAAGGAAACGAGCTGCCAATCTCAACATACCAGGTAAAGAAAATGTTGTGCCCAATGGGAATGGAGGCCAAGAAGATACACACATGCCCGAATGATTGTGTCTTATTTCAAAAGGACTATGTAGATTTGAAAGATTGTCCAAAATGTGGTGCGTCACGGTATAAATTGACGACTTCGGGGGAGTCCAAAACTGGTTCTCCTACCAAGGTGTTGTGGTATCTACCTATAATATCACGGTTTCAACGCTTGTTTGCAAATCCGAAAGATGCGAAGAATTTGAGGTGGCATGCAGATGTTAAGAAAAATAATGATGGGATCCTACGACATGCGTCTGATTCCCCACAGTGGAAGAAGATTGATCTATTGTACCCCAAATTTGGTGAAGAAGATAGGAATCTAAGACTTGGGCTTTGTACAGATGGGATGAATCCGTACGGGACATTGAGCAGCCAACATAGTACTTGGCCAGTCATGCTTGTTATGTACAATCTTCCTCCCTGGATGTGTATGAAAAATAAGTACGTTATGTTGTCGTTGTTGATATCGGGCCCTAAACAACCCAGAAATGATATCGATGTTTATCTTGAACCTTTGATTGATGACTTAAAGAAACTTTGGGATGAAGGTGTGATGACCTATGATGCTTCAGCAAGAGAGACATTTCGTTTGCACGCTATGTTGTTTTGCACTATTAATGACTTTCCAGCACATGGGAATTTGTCTGGATATAGTGTCAAAGGAGCTAAAGCGTGTCCTATATGTGAAGAAAACACTGATTCAATAAGACTAAAACATGGCGGCAAGACTGTATATCTTGGTCATCGAAGGTTTCTTTCAAAATTCCATCCGTATCGTAGGAAGCGCAAAGCATTCAATGGATGGAATGATGAACGGAGTGCACCTAAACCTATACCAGGGGATGTTGTTTATGCAAGAGTAAAAGACATTGTCAATGAATTTGGTAAGAAATCACAATGTAGTATGGCCACACGGAGTGACAATTTTTCATTCAAGAAGAAGTCAATATTTTGGGATCTTCCTTATTGGAGTTCTTTGACAGTCAGGCATTGTATCGATGTAATGCACGTTGAGAAAAATGTATGTGATAGCATCATTGGTACTCTGTTAAATATACCAGGTAAGACTAAAGATGGGATAAAATCCAGACTAGACCTACGTGAAATGGGAATAAGGTCAGAATTAATAGAATTACGAGAAATGGGTAATAAAAGAACATACTTACCTCCCGCTTGTTACACGTTGTCTAGAAAGGAGAAGAAAACTTTTTGTGAATGCTTGGTAAATGTTAAGGTGCCACATGGTTACTCATCCAACATCCGTAGATTGGTATCAATGAAAGATCTGAAGTTGATAGGTCTTAAATCTCGTGATTGTCACACTCTAATGCAACAAATATTGCCCGTGGCAATTCGATCTATATTGCCGAAGCATGTAAGGTTTGCAATTACCAGACTTTGTTTCTTTTTCAACAGTCTATGCAGCAAAGTTATTGACCCTGATACTCTCGATAATTTGCAAAGAGAAGTGGTTGTTACCCTATGTCAGCTTGAGATGTATTTCCCTCCTTCGTTCTTTGATATCATGGTACATATTGTTGTCCACTTGAATAGGGAAGTGAAAATGTTGGGACCAGTTTTCTTGCATTGGATGTATCCCTTTGAACGATACATGAGCATTTTTAAAGATGATGTTCGAAACCGTTATCGGCCTGAAGGGAGTATTATTGAAGGTTATGTGGCGAGAGAGGTTATGGATTTTTACAATGACTTTCTCAGTGGTAATGACACTCCTGATAATGACAAGAATATTGAGGAGGGCAAAGGAAGTTTGGGATCACGGGTGAAAGTAATCAGCCGTGAGCAGTTGGAACAAGCTCACTTGTATATTTTACACAATATGGACGAAGTGAGTGTTTATATCGAGGAACATACCAATTTCATAAAGAGACAACATCCTCGAGCAAGTTCAATGTGGCTTTCTAGAGAGCATAATAAGACTTTTACTAAGTGGTTTGAAGATAAAGTCTTACATCAACTATCTCAAACACCAAATGATATTACAGAAACTATCAAATGCCTCGCCTTTAAACCAAAACCGAATGTTATGTCTTATGAAGGGTTTGACATTAATGGATTCACATATTACACAAAGCACCAAGATGATAAGAGTGTCGTCCAAAATAGTGGGGTCACTCTTCAAGTGTCGACTATGTACTTTGCAAGTGCAAAGGATAAGAGTCCACGTGAAGCTAAAATGTCATATTACGGTGTCATTGAAGACATTTGGGAGTTTGACTACATAGATTTCAAAATTCCGCTCTTTAAATGTAATTGGGTTGATAACACCAAAGGAGTTATAGTGGATGAATTGGGTTTCACTTTGGTGAACTTTGAAAAGATTGGCGAGAAGGGTGAACCATTCATATTGGCATCACATGAGAAACAAATATTCTATATCGATGATCCTGCAAATGATAAATGGTCGGTTGTTCTTCATGGTAAAAGACAGTTCATTGAAGATCCTATAGATGAAGAAGAGTACTATGATAAGTATGATGACTCCAGTCCATTCTCAGTTGGGTTGCCAACTCCACAAAATATTGAAGCTAATGATGACTTATATGTGCGCGGAGATCACAATGAAGGATTGTTAATTGATAAAAGATCACAATTTTAGAGACATGTATGTTTATACAAATGCTAAATGTTTGCCTTTTTCTAGTTAATACAAATGCTAAATGTTTTCCTTTTTCTAGTTAATACAAATGCTAAATGTTTGCCTTTTTCTAGTTAATACAAATGCTAAATGTTTTCCTTTTTAATGACATTTTCAGATGGCTGACCATGATGAGCATGATGTCCATGATGAGCATGAAGTCCATGATGAGCATGCTGTCCATGACGAGCATGGCGAGGATACCAATGTAAGTTCTAAAAACATATCCTGTATTTCTATAAAATTCATTATCTTCTAGTTATGTCATATATCTTATATTTCTATATTGGGCTAATTCAGTGTGTTTATTTTTGTCAAATTTTAGGTTGATGATGCACATGTACCCACTGAAGCACTGGAGCAACTTGATGCGCAGCACCAAACACTTAACAAGAAAAGGGGCATCACTCTGTTGAAGAAGTTAATAGCGCTTAGTGGCAGTGGATCCAAATTGGTTGTGGAGTTTGATAATGGAGGAAATGCAATTGGAGTGAACCGCAATAATTTTGTAAACTATCTTGGGTGTACCACTCGGAGCCATTGTGGTGTTAAGTATGATAATTGGCATAAAGTTCCTTAGGGGAAAAAAGACTTGATATGGAAGGATTTATGCGTGAGTTATTATTATTTGCAATTCTATTTTGTAGATTACAAATTCTATTATTTGCAATTCTATTTTGGATACTAGTTAATAACATTTCTATTTTACAGAATCTGTTTGCATTGGATGAGAAGTTGCATCGTAAAAGTGTGATGCAACGCGCTGGAAAGATGCTTAGGAATTATAGGACAAATCTGAACAGAGAATACATAAAAGAGGGTGATAAGAAAAAGAAGTCAGCCCTTGAACAATGGAACTTCTTGGACAAAGAAGATTGGGACAATTTTGTTGCTTCAAGAAAATCTGAAGAATTCAAGGTATTAGGCGTCACTCCCAATTTAATTAATATACATTGTATTCACCTATTAAAGATTAACATTTAGTGATACTAACCAAATCATTAATGTGCATACTAACTAGGCCCTCAGTGACGCACAAAAAGCAAGGCGTGCACTGAATGTGCATGACCACACTATGGGTTCAAAAGGCTATGCAAGCGTTCGCCAAAGACTACATGTGGAGTCTGCGGCTACTCAGGAGTCTGCTCCTACTCAGGAGTCTGCCACACCCATGCCTCGCCATGATATCTGGATAGCTGGGAGGCAAAACAAGAAGGGTGAAATAAAGAAGCCCGTAACTGCTGAGGCAGCTGCAAAAATGGTAAAATACAACTCTTAGAGCAATCGTTTGAATATTGATTATTTGTGGTGTTAACTTACCAATTTCTGTTGATGGTGATTAGCGGGAGCTGCACGAGCAGAGGAAACAAGGCACGTTCATCCCTCAGGGCACAAGGGATGAATTGACAGTTGCTTTGGGTAACCCAGAGCATCTTGGACGTGTTAGGGGTGCAGGCGCTGGTGTGGGCATCAAAGCATTCTTTGGGCCATCCCAGCGCAAACCCAGAGCGGGACTTTCTCAAGAAGAGGTAACCTATTCTTTTTTTAAAATGTTACTGCAAAAGGAAATTCAATAATAAGAAGCTAATGTTTCTTTTATCCATGTATAGGAGAATAAGAGAGTCGAGGATATAGTTGCTAAGAAGGTCAACGATGTAGTTGCTGAGAAGGTCAAGGAAGAATTGTTGCGGTGGCAGGCATCTCAGGCTTCCAATCAGCCTATGGCGACCCACTCTTCTCCTGATGCACAGACTGCGAGTAATCCTGGAGACCCATCGCCTAACACGTCTGCTGTAAGTATTATTTATGACATTGTAGCTAGTCTTTTCAAGATGATATGTTTTCAAGATGATATGTATATATGTATAACATTCTTTACGTAAATTTGTAGGCATTGAAGCCATGCCGCTTAAGAATACAAGACTATGTTGTTGCAGAGGCGCAGGCTTACCCGTCCCTTCCTGGGGAAAGGTTTCACGGGACTCCAATGCCACAGGGCTACGTTTGTGTGGGCCCATTACGTGTGTTACCCGATTGGAGGGAAGCTACATTGCCATATCCCCACCCGGATATTGATACACTTGCTGAGGCAGAAGGCGGTGTCATATTGTGGCCCAAAGTAGATGTCGTCTACACTATTGAAATTGTAAGATAAATTTACATTGATTTAGACTGTTAATGTGTATATGTGATGTCAACTGATCTGAAATTATATATACAGGTTAAAAAGAAGACACCAGGAGCACCTAGGCCTCCACCTCCACTTCCCGCATTACCAACTTGGGTTCCAACTGACCTAACATACCCGTTAGGTCCTGCTTGTAGGGGAATGGCATGTTGGCTACGGGCACATAATATACATTGCCTGATAATTGTTTCTTTAGATGCAGATTATGCAGGTCAATCATACGATAGCTCTTTATTTATACAAGATATTATTGAGATGTTTATGTATGATTGGCTGAATACATCAATGATAGAGACATGGATAAGGTGAGATCTTGTTTATACATCCATATACCTTGTGTAAGATCTGGTGATCTGGTTTCTTATATATTAATGCATACGTAATACATGTTTTGCAGCTACTTAGTCGAAGATCATTGCAAACAATTTGCATTTGATCATGTGGGATTTTTGATTCCATCATTGATTAGTATGGTAGCTAAAGACCCTGATAGTGTTCAACAATACTGTATAGATGCTTTTAAAATTTTCGGTCAGCAAAACAAGAAGATAATAATAGCTCCATTCAATGTCAAGTAAGTTTACTTTATTTATAATTTGGACTTAAGAAAATTCCATTTTTATTGTGCATTTTGAGTTATTAATTGTTAACTTTTTACCTCTAGCGGTAGACATTGGGAGTTACTAGTTATTGTCCCCGGGATGTTCACTGTTTATTATCTAGATCCCGCGGGAAGTACATTAAACACTAAAATTGGACACGTAATGAGAATGCCATTATTCTGGTGAGAAATATTTCATTTTTGTCTCTGTTAACATCTGTTATTACATTACTATTTACTTATGTAATTTACTGTGTTATAGTAACATGTAGGGGTTTAGATGCATTCAAAAAGGCTGGAGGAACGGTCCCAAGGAAAAAGAACCAGCCAATAAATTGGCAGAACATACAAGTAAGTTCCCGACTCCAATGTATATATTATTGATGTGAATTGTGCTTAGTTGTATTATTTTGTATGTTTCAATTTATAGTGCGCTACACAAGACAAAGGCTGGGCATGTGCATACTATGTGATGCAATTTATGCAGATGATTATCAAACATGCCACATTGGACATCGATACCATACATGAGGTATTATATATAGTCTCATTAGTTAGTATGGAATATATCAATCTTATTTTTATATTATTACTTATATATATACATCATTCTCTTTGCAGGTGTTTAAAACTGACAACACTATAGGTAAACGCTTAAAAAATATACATGCTCCATATACGATGGAAGCATTAAATGAAATAAGAGAAGAATGGGCAAAAGTCATACAAATAGTGGCAACTGTAAGATATAATTGGGATGTTGATAGAGATAATGAATGATACTTTGTAAATGAATATTTCTGAATGTTAATACATGTATTTGAATGTTTCTATATGTGTGAATGTGAGAATTGAATTGATGTCTGGATGTATCTACTTGTGTGAACTTTTCCTTGGGACTTTTGCAGGTTTGTGGCCTGTTTGTAGGCTGATATCAATGGATGTCGTAAACCTGCAGTTCAGAAAACTGAACTGCAGGTTCTCATCCTGTTGACCAGCCACAGCAGGCCAAAGGGGGTTAAACAACCGATGCCAAAGGGGGTTAAACAACCGATGCCAAAGGTTGTTTCTGTAGTAGTGAAAAAATGTAACATAGCCATGTATTGTATCTTTCTTAGGGTCAAATTGGTTGAGCCCTTTGCCTTATCCTCTTACTGATTTCTTGAATTATAAGATGGTAAGAGAAGTCAATTGTTATACATGCTCTTCGTATTCCTTTTTAGAATATACTTGATCTATTGTTCAGTGGTAACTATCTAGTCTTGCTTATTTTGCATTATCTGTTGATTACATTTCATTTAGTTAAATCTTCTCAACATGTGTGGTATGCTATATCTCTGCTTAGTATGTTATATACTGCTTAGATTTTATGTGCTTTTAATAGATATTGACAGAGAGTTATCTCTCTTGCTGGGATGTTTGGTCTCACCCTGTGGGTTTCCACATCTTTGAGGTGGTCAAGCACGAGGAAGTAGAGACTGTGTGGTTGGTGCTAAGCAGCAAGAGGACCAATAGTTGTTGAAAGGTTGGATATGTTGCTTGTGTATAGAAGTAGAGTCCTATGTGTTGTGCTTGTACACTCAAGTTCTTGGGGAGGTTTTTCTTGTATGTATCGATACGAGGTTTTGGCATTATACCCGTTGTTGTATAGAGATTACATATATGTATATGAACATGTTATCATGTGTAATAAGATGTGGCTTGAGAGCCATTTAACGGTATCTTGTATAATGTTTTGGGCAGGTGATATGCAACACACGTGGCTTTTGTGGACTGATGTGCAATATGTTGTGATTCCTATGGTTTGATGAAATTCATTTTAATTTCCTATGTTTTATGGTAACCTGGATGTTTAGTTTTAATTTCACAGTTTGGTTTTGAGTAATCTCATTTGTGGCACATTGGGGCATCATAAGAACGGTTGTGGACATTCGCTCCACCATGCTCATGCCCCAGGGCACACTTGTGCCACCACTCACCCACCACGGTCGTGGTTCTCGCCACAATTGTGGTCAATGACCTTCTGAAATCATCCACTAACTTGTCACTTTAGCTACTTCCACCTCACCCATGCCACTCCTCCATGATCGGTTTGACCTCCAACCACCACGGTCCTGGTAACCACCCAAACCCTACCAATTTTTGCACTACATTTCCATTACCACCCCACTTAACCTAGTGCTTCCCCACCGCCTAGATATACCTAGGCGGCAGCTGTAGCACGGGGTAACAACTCCCTAGCATTCATTTCTACCTCCCTTAGCATTTAAGGAGATCTCACCTACGCCCATCCATCACCCACTCCATTTCCAACTTCTTCCACCCCAAAACCCTAGTTTTCTAGGATTTCTACCACAATACCTCACCTTTCCATGCCATCTACATACTTTAGATGGAGGTGCTCAAGCTACTTTAGCTAGGAGGTGAAGAAAGGAGGAGCTTCCATGAGATTCCATCGCCATCTTCTTGTTTCTCCTCTCTCTTTTGCTATTTTGTTTGGTCATGTGTAGCTAAGCCCCCTTGGTAGACCGTTTAGGGGATTAAATGTTGCTTTGATACCATGTTGGGAGAATATAACTTGTAATGAACATAATTTCATTCTATGATGATTGTCTCTTGCTTCTATCTTGTTTCTATTGGATTTTGTGGAGGAAACATGCGCGACGGAAGTAACAAAATAAAATATATTTCCACGCAACCTACAATAGGATCTCGTCGACACCAATGTATTTAGAAAGAGTGCTCGCGGGATATACCTTGTCCCGAAGCAAGTCCGATGACGTCCCGCTGCACGATGGTGTGCAACGCTCCTGGCTTACACGGACGGTACTTCTCTACTATCCTCTGAATGAGTCATGAGAAAATCTGATGGCACTCCTTTTGTGTAGTGATGTACACCGCTCGTAGCGTGTATGGACAGTCGTTGACGTCCTCTGAATGTAGGTGTCTCGGCGTCTGTATCTCTACTTCATCCACATGGATAGACTGGAACTCTATGTCATGCCTCCTAAGATGGAAGGAAGGAGTAGCCTCTATGCGATAACGTGCTAGCATTGCGGTGATCTCCTTTCTCTCCTAGGGATGGTGACGAATAGGGTTTACGTACGTGAGTGTAAACTGAAAAGCCTTTCTCAATGTCTTCTAAAGACATCGACTGTCAAGCTCCATTAAATAGTAGATGAAAGGAAGCAGGGTTTTCTAAACCCTTCGGTAAATAGAAAGACTGCATTAATTAAAATGCTTGAGGATTATTTAGAATATTCAAGAATTAATTAATTAACTAAATAAATGTATTAATTAGTTAATTAATATTCGGTCCCATGCAATCACTCGGGATGGCTCTGTGGGCATAAATACCAACATACTCCCACTTGCACTTAGAGCTAGTCACTCCAATTAATTGGCTCAAACATTTTGACATATTCCAATATTATTCTAATGGATTACATAATCATTTTAGTAATCAATGTGATTCAGAACAATTCCAATCAAATCCATAATTATACTCCTATTCCAACACATCCTATGTGTGTGACCTAGTAGGCTCCAAATTATGTTGGCAGTGATATCCATAATCATATTATGATTTCACAAGCAATGATTGGTATCTAACAAGACTTCATTGCCACCCAAGTAATTAGAGAAGTTGATGAACAACTTAACCTATCATTCATGATTGGTGTTACTGTGATTGTATAGTTCCTTTGTCACTGATATCCGTATTGAACTCGAGTCATGGAACCATCATCCTCTTCAATGTTCAATCCATGTTCCTTTAACTAAAGCAGACTGTCTAAGATATATGTAAGCTCAATATCACATATTGACTCACATCAACATGGCCATACATTTCTCAATCTTTCTTATCAAGTGGCCAAAATACCAAACTTCCGTAGGAAGGAAAAATTCCATCTACATCACTCACAATCATCCCCATGTGTCACAATGCACCCAAGCACCATCTTTATGGCAATCCTTATTTAGGACCACGGTGGATGATGTCAAAGTACATTGAACGACATGTGATAAGTGTAGTGACTTTAGGTCTAAGAACCACAATCACCACCATCACTATGAGATGTGATTCTAACTACCAATCATGGTATCCATGTGTCACTCTCAAGGTGGGTTTGTCCAATACACTTCTCTCTAACAAGTATCTATGTATTTGGTTTGATATCTCCATATCATGGCTAATGAGATTCTTCCATAAACCAACATACATTATAATCTTATGTGTTATTAATGACTATGGATATTTACACCTTAACAACTGATTAGGGACAAAACAAGAATACATACTCTTAGCATACATATGATCTCACTATTCAGGTCATCAACCCAAAGACATATGTCATTTAGTATATTATTCTATAGACATCTATAAGTTTTGTGGTTATCTCACAATGTAAAACACAAACATAAAGATTGGAAACTTGCCTTTATTGATATGATCAATATAGTATTACAAATCGTTTATATAGTATCCCATTACAGTCATCAAATGATAGTCTCTATATGTGTACATACCAACAGACTTCCACTTGCACTTATACCCAATCACTCATGAATCTCAATCCAAGTGATCGAACATGTCCATCATGTTTCTGCTGTGAAAGTGCTTGTGTGAGTGGGTCAATCACATTGCTTTCTGTAGGTACTCTACAAATCTTCACATCTTCTCACTGTACGATCTCTCGTATGAGATGGAACCGCCATAGAATATGTTTGGAACACTGGTGCGATCTTGGCTCTTTAGCATGTGCAATTGCTCCGTTGTTGTCACAAACAACTAATTGCATCACTAACACTTGGAACCACTCCAAGATTAGAAATGAACTTCCTGATCCATACAGCTTCCTTTTCAGTTTTAGATGCGGCAATATATTTGGCCTCTATTGTAGAATCTGCAATCGTCTCTTACTTGGAACTCTTCCAGCTCACAGCTCCATTGTTCAGGAAAAACACTATCCAGATTGTGATCTATAGTCATCTTTGTCAGTTTGGAAGCTAGCATCAGTGTAACCCTTTACCACGAGCTCTTCCTCACTACCATATACCAAGAATTGATCCTTAGTCCTTCTCAAGTATTTTAGGATGTTCTTTATGGTTGTCTAGTGATATTCACCTAGATTTGACTGATACTGGTTCATCATGCTCAAAGCATATGACACATTAGGACGAGTACATAACATCACTTACATGATAGATCCAATTACGGATGCATATGGAATCTTACTCGTGCGTGCCCGTTCATCACATGAACTAGGACATTGGGCATTAGAGATCATAATTGTAACATCCCTGACCTGGGTTATGTGTTAACCCTAGATGTTTTGCTTAATGAGGTTTATTATATGCTTGCTCTTATCTTTTAAAAAGTAATTAAGGCTCAAGAGGAACTTATATTCCAATTTTAGTCCTTTTTGAATAATGTTGAAACAGTGTTTTGTTAGTTTTGGACTAAAGTGAAAATTACCCAAGTTGAGGGGTTAACTTACAAATTGTACATGATAAAATGTTCCTCAGATGTTGAAGCATCATAGGAATGAGTATGATGCAGTGGTATGGCTTCCATAAGCCTGAGCACCAAGATAGAGCTTGCTGAGCAATCTTTGTACATTAAAACCTAGTTTTGGTGTAATGTGCAATTTACCCAAAACATAGGGTTCAATATGCAAAATACCACTTCAAGAGGGTCCCTCATGATTCTTGGCATTATGTAGAGAAAATAATTTGAGAGGGGTGCCTCATTTGAATCATTTTGGAAGAGAGAGAATCTTGATATTAAAACAATCAAGATTTAAGCATAAATGGAACTTTACTTCAAATTAATGCAAAAATAAATATGTTAATTGAAGTACCCTTCAACCGAAATGTGATGGTTGATTTTATAACAAGGATGAACGACCATATGCCTTGCAAAGGCCACGAAAATATCTAAGTGACTGGAGAGCCCACTCACATTAGTTAATTAAAAGTAATATCCACTAAAAATGGGATATTAATATTATATGAATTAAGGTGCTTAATTGCTTTTCCTTTAAATTGTGGATAATGAAGAATAATTAAAGGCAAAGGAGGATGCCTTCGTATGCAAGGAGTATAGGGGGTTAAGTGGCAACATTTTGGGGAGTTGAAGGATTGCTTTTCAACTTTCTCTCTCCTTGAAATTCCTTTATAAACACTTCATTTCCCATTCAACCAAAGACTCTTTTTCGGATTTTCTTTCTTCCTTGCTTTGGACAAGAAAAAGGGAACTTAGGAGCAGTAGGGGAATGAACTCCAACCTGTAGGTAAGCTCCTTGATCATCTTACCTTGAATTCATGGTGGAAATCAAAAATCAATGCTTGCTTTCTTCTTTTCTCCAATCAATCTTCAATCCTAGCCAATCTTTTTCACTCAAAGAGTTGAGCACGAGCTTGGGATAGTTGAGAAAGCTTCTTACACCATTAAAGGCATGGAGTTCGAGCTTTGAAGCATTCTTTGAAGGCGGGTTATATAACTTGAACCCATTTACATCATTATTCAATTCCAATTTTACAAGTTATGTTGATTTCTCCTTCTTCTTGATTAATTGCTTGTTGTAATGAATGATTCTATGAAATCAGTAGTAATGTGAACATTAGAAATGAAGGTAGATGATGATGACATCATCTTGGACACTTTTCCCAAAATTGCAACTCCGATCGGTTTCCAATAAAATTGGTCAATTGGTTCACCAAACCGTTTGGTGACCAAACAGTTTACAAACTGTTTGAGGAATTGGGTTCAAAACCATTTGGGACAGTTGATCGTTTGGACTGAGTTGACCATTTGGATTGGGTTGACCATTTGGATTTGAGTTGACCGTTTGGAAAGAAATAGTTTCTAAACCGTTTGATGGTTAACAATCTTCAAGATCGTTTTGTGTTTAGGGTTTCCAAAACCGATTGAATGGAAACCATTTTCAAAACCGTTTGAGGTTGATGATGTCATAGATTGATGTTGATCCAATGCGATTTAATTGAATTAATTCCAAAGGGTTCAACACTTGAAGGTTCATTGAGTATCAAACCCTAAATAGAGTTGTTAAAGAAACCCTAATTAAATTCCACCAATTTCAATGATGGGATGGGTCAAACAGTCTCAAGACCGTTTGAGGGAAAATGACCTCAAGACCGTTTGAGGTCAGGTTATGCCAATGTTAAATAGTAATTCAATGGTTCAATTGAAGAGTGATTCAATTGTTCAATTGATAGGTGGTTCAACGATTGAAACCCTGAATAGATTTGGTTGATGAAAACCCTATTTGGTCCATTCGGTTTTGAGAAGGTTTGGACCAAACAGTCTCAAGACCATTTGAGTCCAAGCGATCTCAAGACCGTTTGAGATCAAACGGTCTCAAACCGTTTGGAGATCCAAGTGGTTTCAAGAGTGACTTGTTCATATAGTTTCAATGTACTTTTGCTTAAACGGTTTCAAGGGCTAGTTGCCCAAACGGTTTCAAACCATTTGAGATCCAATTTCATCAAGACCGTTTAGGGTCTAAGTGATCAAGACCATTTGAGGATTCAACTGATCAAACCATTTGAAGGCCTAAGATGATTAAAGGTCAATTAACCATTTGATTAATTAATTGAATCAAAGGTGATTACCATGATTGTACTTATAAGGTGCTAGGGTGATTAGTACCCTCAGAGGGGTTAATTTCGGGAGTTTATGAAAGCAATGGCTTGATACAATATGTAATTAGGGTATGATCCTTGATAGAGAGTGTTGGGTTTTAGGGGAGGAGAGAAGGCAGTGGAAACAAAAAAAAATTCTCCCCAAACCCAGAACAAGGAAACGCGTCGACGTCTATATAATAGGAAAGATGGTTTGTGAATCATACCTTGTCCCGAGGCTTGCTCAGCGACAATACCACGCGCCTTGTGCGGTCTTCACCTCCGGTCTTGGACGGTGTCTGTGCAGCTCCTGGTCGCACCGGGACTGACAACTCCTCCTCCTACCGGACTGTCGGATGACAGTTGTCTTCCTAAGCGGCAGTGACCTCTCGCCTCTGAAGTAGTCCACACGGACAACTTGGAACTCCACTCTCCTTGTCCCATAAGGAAGTGGAAGGAGTCGCACCCTCCTGTTGACGTACTAGTCGCCAACACACTCTCCTACTTGCTAATTGCAACTGCAGTTGTCTTTCCCTTGTTGCACCTCCCTTTGCGGGAAGCACTTGCTCGGGCTCTCTCTCGGTTACCAAAACCAGAGAGAAGGACAACTTTGCAGAGCAACCAACTTGCACTGAGTTGTACTCTGAGAAGCCCCCACTACCCCTATATATATAGGAGGATCATGGGACAGGGTTCTCTGTGCCCGACAATATGGGACTAAAGCAGGAGTAGAAGGGTTTGAGATTTTCCACAAAAAGCAACTGGCTCGGCACCTGAAACGATCGGTTCACTGTTGAGCCGATCGGTTCGGCCATTGAGCCGATTGGTTGGACCTGAGCCGATCATTTGGGGAACTCCAACCGATCGGTTGGTGCCCTGAACCGATCGGTTCACGGTCCTGATCTGGCTCAAAAAGACTTTCCTTGTTTCTTTCCCAATTGGTATCAAATACCAATTTAATTCCCAATTGAATTGGGCAATTTGAAACCAAAGGAAAATCCTTGCCGACATGACTTTCCCAATTGCTCGGTTGCACCAGTTGAGCCGATCGGTTCAACACTTGAACCGATCGTTTCACTCTGTGCATGAGCCGATCGGTTCATCATATGAGTCGACCGGTTCAGCAGCCTCAGCCGACCGGTTCATCACATGAGCCGATCGGTTGGGAGTGCAGGTTGGGCAAAATCAGTCAAATGTGATTTCAATCAATCTGATACTCCAATCAACGCGTCCAACACCTTGAACCATATGATATCGAGCTATCGATTAATTGAGTGTTTAATTGAACTACTAAACTCCTTTAGTAATCAATCTAAACATTGCTTTGTGGACAAAACTACTCTTCCAGGTTAAATCCTATGTGTGTGACCCTGCAGGTCCATTTCACGTTGGCAGTGAAAGTCCATAACACTTATGACTTCACAAGCAAAGAGCGGTGCCTAGTCACACATCAGTGCTACCCAAGTGAAAGTAGAAAGTTGGAGAACAACTTTCATCCCTACAATCCGTGAATGGTGTTACAGTGAATGTATAATTCCTTTGTCACTGATATCCTGAATGAACTCGAGGCATGGAACAGTCATCCTGTCAATGTTCATTCATTTCCTTGATCTCAGAGTAGACCGAGTGAGATGTGTATGACATCAATATCACATATTGATTCACATGTGCATGCGCATGCCTTTTCTCAATCCTACTCATCAAGTGGCCAAGGATATCAAACTCCCTCAGGAGGGACAAATCCCATATCTATCACTCGCCCCTCAAAATCCCCATGTGTCAAAGCCACCCAATCATCACCTTTATAACAACCCATGTTTCAGGACTGCGTTTGATGATGTCAAAGTGTACCCAACAACATGTGTTGAGTGCAGTGATTTCAGGTCTAAGAATCACACTCACCACCATCACTGTGAGAGCTGACTGTGACTACCAAGTCATGGTTCCATGTGTCACTCTCACGGTGGGTCTGTTCGGTACCTTGTTCTCTAACAAGTACCTATGTGCTTGGTTTGATATCTCTATATCATGACTAATGAGATTTTGTCATCAACCAACACACAATCTAGTCTTCAGTGTTATTGATGTCTATGGTTATTTCCACAATAACAACCGACTAGGGACTAAACAAGAAAGTATACTCTTAACATCCGTATGATCTCATCGTTTAGGTCATGAACCTAAAAGCATACATCATTGAGTAAAACCATTCTTTAGACATCTATCATGTTATACCATCATCTCAGAAACAGTTTAAACATATAGATTGGAAATTGCCTTTATTATTATTCAAATCATTTAAAAAGTATCCCATTACAATCATCATATGACTTGCTCTATGGGCATACATACCAACAGACTCCCACTTGCACTTGAGCCAGTCACCTTGGAATCTCATTCCTTGTAACCTAGCATGACCATCATGCTTCTGCTGAGAAAGGGCCTTAGTCAGTGGATCAGCTATGTTGTCTTCAGTTGGTACTCTGTAAATCTTCACACCTCCTCGCTGTACGATCTCTCGTATGAGATGGAAGCGTCGCAGTATGTGCTTGGACCGCTGATGTGATCTGGGCTCCTTAGCTTGTGCAATAGCTCCATTATTGTCACAATAAAGCTCAATTGCATCACAGCTACTGGGAACTACACCAAGTTTAGAAATGAACTTCCTGATCCACACAGCCTCCTTTGCTGCATGCGAAGCAGCAATATACTCGGCCTCTGTAGTAGAATCGGCAACTGTTTCTTGCTTGGAACTCTTCCAGCTCACAGCTCCATTATGAAGGCAAAACACAAATCTTGACTGTGATCTGTAATCATCTTTATCAGTTTGGAAGCTTGCATCGGTGTAACCCTTTACAACCAGCTCTTCTTCGCCACCGTAAACAAGAAACTGATCCTTAGTCCTTCGCAAGTACTTGAGGATGTTCTTTACGGCTGTCTAGTGAGCATCCCCGGGATCTGACTGGTACCTTCTCGTCATGCTGAGAGCATACGAGACATCTGGGCGTGTGCACAACATAGCTTACATGATGGATCCGATGGCTGATGCATATGGGATCCCATTCATACGCTCCCTCTTTTCACAAGATTGGGGACATTGAGCTCTAGAGATGGTGACTCCATGTAGCACAGGGACGTTGCCTCTCTTTGAGTTCTCCATGCTGAACCGCTTCAGCACTTTATCGATGTATGTGCTCTGACTTAGTCCGAGAAGCCTTCTAGATCTATCTCTATAGATCTTGATTCCTAGAATGTAGGATGCTTCTCCTAAGTACTTCATTGAGAAAGTTTTCCCAAGCCAAGTCTTTACCTTCTCTAAGGCTAAGACATCATTTCCCATCAAAAGTATGTCATCCACATACAATATGAGGAATGTGGTCGAGCTCCCACTAACCTTCTTGTACACACAAGGTTCATCTTCATTTAGAATAAAGCCAAACACTTTGTCTTCCTCGTCAAATCGAAGATTCCAACTCCGAGATGCTTGCTTCAATCCATAGATTGACCTTTGCAGTTTACAGACTTTATTGGCATTCTTTGGATCTACAAAACCTTCAGGCTGTGTCATGTACACATCCTCATGTATATTCCCGTTAAGGAATGCAGTTTTAACATCCATCTGCCAAATCTCATAGTCATAGTAGACTGCAATAGCAAGCATGATCCTGATGGACTTAATCATGGCAACTGGAGAAAAGGTTTCGTCAAAGTCAACACCTTGAATTTGTCGAAAACCCTTTGCAACCAATCTACCTTTATAAGTTTGCACATTGCCATCCATGTCAGTCTTTTTCTTGAAGACCCATTTGCACCCTATGGGTTTTACCCCTTTGGGTGGTTCCACCAAAGTCCATACTTTGTTGGAGTACATGGATTCCATCTCGGATCTCATGGCTTCAAGCCATTTCTCAGAATCTGGTCCCTCCATAGCCTCTACGTAGGTAGTTGGATCATCATCTATGATCAACTCACCACCTTCCTGAGTCACAAGGTATCCAAACCTCTCAGGTTCAAAGCGGGTCCTACTAGATCTACGAGGTTCTTGTGTTACCTGAGGAGACTGAGATTCCACAACAACTTGTGAATCTACATTTTCCTCTGGTACATCTACCAGTTCAATGTTTTCTTGTTGGGCTTGAACCTCTTAAAGCTCTATATTCCTCCCACTATTTCCTTTGAAAATAAATTCCTTCTCTAGGAACACAACATCCCTGGCAACAAACACTTTGTTGTCAGTAGGGTGGTATAGATAATATCCCTTGGTCTCCTTGGGATATATAACAAAATAACATTTATCAGATTTGGGTCCAAGCTTATCAGGAAACATTTTCTTGACGTAAGCCCCACAACCCCAAACCTTCATAAAAGACAAATTGGGACATTTCCCTGTCCATATCTCATATGGTGTCTTTTGAACCGATTTAGATGGTACACGGTTAAGTGTAAGCGCGGCGGTTTCAAGAGAATGACCCCAAAAAGAAATTGGAAGATCAACAAAACTCATCATTGATTGCACCATATCCAACAATGTGTGATTCCTTCTTTCAGACAGACCATTATGCTATGGTGTTCCAGGCGGAGTCCACTGTGATACAATACCACGGGCTCGCAGAAGGTCCTCAAACTCCTGGGTCAAGTATTCTCCACCTCGATCGGAACGAAGTGCCTTAATACTTTTACCAAGCTGTAACTGTACTTCATTCATGAAATCCTTGAACTTTTCAAGGGCTTCTGACTTATGCTTCATCAGGTACACATAGCCATACCTACTGAAATCATCAGTAAAGGTAATGAAGTACTGACACCCATTTCTGGCATTAGATCTAAAAGGCCCACATACATCAGTATGTATGAGTCCCAATAGATCACTAGCTCTCTCACCTTTACCTGAAAAGGGAGTCTTGGTCATCTTGCCCAACAAACAAGATTCACATGTCTCTATTGATTCATAATCAAAAGAGTCTAGATAACCATCTTTATGGAGTCTAGAAATGCGCTTCTCATTTATGTGCCCTAGACGACAATGCCAGAAATATGTTTTGTTTGAGTCGTTGAGTTTTTGCCTTTTGGCATTTACGTTATACACACTTGTCTCCAAGTCTATCAAGTATCGACCATAAGACATAGGGGCACTACCATAAAAGATCTCATCTTTAGAAATGGAACACCTTCCATTCTTAATAAGAAATTCAAATCCATCTTTGTCCAAACAAGAGACGGAAATGATATTCCTATTTATGGCAGGTACATAATAGCAGTTCTTCAACTCTATTATCAGCCCACTAGGTAGAGTTAACTCATAGGTTTATACGGCACTGGCGGCAACTCTTGCCCCATTAGCAACATGTAGTTCAACCTCGCCTTTCCCTAAAGGCCTACTTCTCTTAAGATCCTTCACATTTGAACAAATGTGAGATCCGCATCCGGTATCAAGTACCCATGACGAAGAAGTAGTAAAGTTAATCTCTATCACGTATACACCAGAAGTAGAGATCTCTATCTCTGACTTCTTCTTCCATTGTTCCTTCCATCCTCTCCATGTAGAAGAAATTGGTTTGGCGAGAGAACACTTCTCTCCCTTACCTACTTTCTTCTTCACCAACGCATTAAGCGTACATAGAGTGGATTCTAAGGCTCCTGGTATATATGGATTGTGCAGAACACTTCTCACAGTACTCAACCAGTTATGGAATTTATTCTCAATTAATTTGCCCATTTTAAAATATGATTCTTTTGCCATTCTACAAGAGAAAATTTGCATTTGTCAAAACCTTTTTGATTTAATTTGAATAACATTTGACGATAGTTAATTAGGCCTTTAATTAATTACCGCTCCCACTATTTTGATTCAAATTGATAGCCCTCACCATCAATTCGGAAGATTGCAGCGTGCAATCTTCTAGTGGGTCAAGATCCTAGAATCCTCTAAGCCATGGACCAGCTTTGGCTGTCACCCACAACTCAGATCTTCCGGGTAGGCAACTCTTGCCAATTGCATCATATGCAACTCTTGATGAATGAACATGCACAACACCTTGCCATGAACATTCCGTGCCCCTGGGCTTAGACGCTCTAAGAATCACCAGTTAAGTCTAACCCAAAAGCCGGCACGGTAAACATGCACCCTGCTTTGGCAGAACCTACATGTCAACCCTTCACACTTCCACAAGATAGACGACGCACCACGCTTTGGCGTAACCTACGCTTGGTCGATCAAGTTTGCCTTGTGTGTCGCTAATGGAAGGCGTATACGACTTAATATTTTAATGAGGGATTTGGTATTTATATACATATACATATCCAATCACCACAATATATAGTAGTATCATATACATGCTATATCCCACAAAAACATGCAAAACGATAAAAAGCAATGATTATGGCCATCCTATTGTGATTCCTCAAGCTAAGAGGAATCACAGTCATCTAGGTCTACATCACATGCAGCCTTTACAAGATGAAATATGTGCCTGCCTTTCTGGGTTTGATCATCTCATCTCCATGACCGATCAGCTCGCCATCAGGTTGGTTGTTCGGGTGCCATCAGCTGATCGACTGGCACCTCCAGCCGATCGGTTCACCGGTCGTCGTGCATCTCCTCAGGTCACCACCCGCTCGTCTCGTTCCTCGAATCGGCCGTCTCATGTAGTCTGCCGTTCTTTGACATAACAGGAAATAAAATCTATCCTATTTATTACATTGCTTAAAAAGAGAAACTCCGAGTTACATTCGGGGGGAGCAAAGGTAGGAAAGAATCTCGAATTATTTTGAGTTACATTAGGAATAAGAGAAGGGAATCGGTGCACAGACCGAGATGCAAGCAACCACACAAACAACCACACACAGATATAGGAGTTTATAGGCCATAATCATGCTACACATCCACCACAAAACTCGTTTAAGGGCGAAGCGTATCGAGTGCATTTATATTACATATCATATATGTATATTAGGGATTTGTGGATTGGACATGTATAAAGCCGATATTATTCGCATCGCATGCAATAAATAAAGGCGACAAACCAAAATTGATCATATCGATAATCCTAAAATATAGAACAGTTGACGTGGCTCTGATACCACTGTTGGGTTTTAGGGGAGGAGAGAAGGCAGCGGAAACAAAAAAAATTTCTCCCCAAACCCAGAACAAGGAAATGCGTCAACGTCTATATAACAGGAAAGATGGTTTGTGAATCATACCTTGTCCCGAGGCTTGCTCGGCGACAATACCACGCGCCTTGCGCGGTCTTCACCTTCGGTCTTGGACGGTGTCTGTGCAGCTCCTGGTCGCACCGGGACTGACTCCTCCTCCTCCTACCGGATTGTCGGATGACCGTTGTCCTCCTAAGCGGCAGTGACCTCCCGCCTCTGAAGTAGTCCACACGGACCACCTGGAACTCCACTCTCCTTGTCCCACAAGGAAGTGGAAGGAGTCGCACCCTCCTGTTGACGTACTAGTCGCCAACACACTCTCCTGCTTGCTAATTGCAACTGCAGTTGTCTTTCCCTTGCTGCACCTCCCTTTGCGGGAAGCACTTGCTCGGGCTCTCTCTCGGTTACCAAAACCAGAGAGAAGGACAACTTTGCAGAGCAACCAACTTGCACTGAGTTGTACTCTGAGAAGCCCCCACTACCCCTATATATATAGGAGGATCATCGTTCTCTGTGCCCGACAATATGGGACTAAAGCAGGAGTAGAAGGGTTCAAGATTTTCCACAAAAAGCAACTGGCTCGGCACCTGAAACGATCGATTCACTGTTGAGCCGATCGGTTCGCCATTGAGCCGATCGGTTGGACCTGAGCTGATCGTTTGGGGCACTCCAACCGATCGGTTGGTGCCCTGAACCGATCGGTTCACGTTCCTGATCCGGCTCAAAAAGACTTTCCTTGTTTCTTTCCCAATTGGTATCAAAGACCAATTTAATTCCCAATCGAATTGGGCAATTTGAAACCAAAGGAAAATCCTTGCCGACATGACTTTCCCAACTGCTCGGTTGCACCAGTTGAGCCGATCGGTTCAACACTTGAACCAATCGTTTCACTCTGTGCATGAGCCGATCGGTTCATCATATGAGTCGACAGGTTCAGCAGCCTCAGCCGGCCGGTTCATCACATGAGTCGATTGGTTGGGAGTGCAGGTTGGGCAAAATCAGTCAAATGCGATTTCAATCAATCCGATACTCCAATCAACGCGTCCACCACCTTGAACCATATGATATCGAGCTATCGATTAATTGAGTGTTTAATTGAACTACTAAACTCCTTTAGTAATCAATCTAAACATTGCTTTGTGGACAAAAATCCTCTTCCAGGTTAAATCCTATGTGTGTGACCCTGCAGGTCCATTTCACGTTGGCAGTGAAAGTCCATAACACTTATGACTTCACAAGCAAAGAGCGGTGCCTAGTCACACATCAGTGCTACCCAAGTGAAAGTAGAAAGTTGGAGAACAACTTTCATCCCTACAATTCGTGAATGGTGTTACAGTGAATGTATAATTCCTTTGTCACTGATATCCTGAATGAACTCGAGGCATGGAACAGTCATCCTGTCAATGTTCATTCATTTCCTTGATCTCAGAGTAGACCGAGTGAGATGTGTATGACATCAATATCACATATTGATTCACACGTGCATGCGCATGCCTTTTCTCAATCCTACTCATCAAGTGGCCAAGGATATCAAACTCCCTCAGGAGGGACAAATCCCATATCTATCACTCGCCCCTCAAAAGCCCCATGTGTCAAAGCCACCCAATAATCACCTTTATAACAACCCATGTTTTAGGACTGCGTTTGATGATGTCAAAGTGAACCCAACGACATGTGTTGAGTGCAGTGATTTCAGGTCTAAGAATCACACTCACCACCATCACTGTGAGAGCTGACTGTGACTACCAAGTCATGGTTCCATGTGTCACTCTCACGGTGGGTCTGTCCGGTACCTTATTCTCTAACAAGTACCTATGTGCTTGGTTTGATATCTCTATATCATGACTAATGAGATTCTGTCATCAACCAACACACAATCTAGTCTTCAGTGTTATTGATGTCTATGGTTATTTCCACAATAACAATCGACTAGGGACTAAACAAGAAAGTATACTCTTAACATCCGTATGATCTCATCGTTTAGGTCATGAACCTAAAAGCATACGTCATTGAGTAAAACCATTCTTTAGACATCTATCATGCTACACCATCATCTCAGAAACAGTTTAAACATATAGATTGGAAATTGCCTTTATTATTATTCAAATCATTTACAAAGTATCCCATTACAATCATCATATGACTTGCTCTATGGGCATACATACCAACAGAGAGATCATGAAACCCTAATGGCTGCAGGCTATATCCTATGTACGAGATTGGTTACAGACCATACCCCAGGTATGAGTATGGCTGCGGGCCATGACTCCATGATATGATACCAGGCATTGGCTATGGGCCATAACCCTAAAGAGAGTATATGATGCAGGCTATAACTCTATAGCGAAGATGTCAATATACCCTGGCAAGCTAATTGCAGTTTGACACATGATGTCTCTACCATATAATCTCATACTGACTGAGAAGGTTGAGGTCTTGGAGTCTGGCTCTTCCATTGACCTTGTGTGGTACCGATGCTTAACGTAATCGTGGTCAGTTGGTGTATGAACGGTATACTTCATCTCTTCAGGGCATTAAGTTTTATTGAAAAATATAATCAGTCGTGTAGCGTAATTGCTTAAGGTTGAAATACGAGAATCACTTATTGATGTTATCTTGCTTAGTATAGCGAATAAACATCATACATGTTCTTCATATTCCTTATTGGATAAGTGACATGCTACTATTTCAAGATATAGCTAAAATGCTTAGAACAAGAATATTGCTCTAACCTATTTAGATATTGATTTAACTGCTGATAAATATTTATGATTCCTCTATTCAGTTTATTCTTACTAAACTACAATAATAATGTTTCTGGAAGAGAGTTATATCTTTCGCTGGGGCAATTTCAAATTTTCTCACCCCTGTGGGATCTAACTTTTTAGGTAGACGCGGAGGAAGAGGCAGAAACCCTACAGCAGGGGAAGAGCAGCAGCAGCAGTAGCTAGGACAGTAGTGATTTCTTAGGTGAAGACACTGGCTGTCATGTCTTGTATATGTTTACATAGAGTCCTATGTGTCATCTCTGTACTCTCAGGTCCTTGGAGTCAGTAGTTAGTTTAATGAAACGATATGAGATTTTGGCTTGATGCTTCAAGATTTTTTTATACTGCATATGTACAGTTTAACATGGTAGTTGATGCTTGTAACTCTCGAGAAGGAATGGTACAAGAGATGTACTGGTGAACCAGAATGTAATTTAATTACTTTGGTTCTTTTTGAAAGAGTTTTCCAATGTATGGACCTCTTTGTGAATGGTTTTAATTTTTAGTGATTTTCATTAATCCACTGCAAATGATACGCTTCCGCTTGGTTAATGGTGTTTTATTTGAACGCTTCGTAACAATAACCCCATGGGACATGAGCAAGTTACCTCTCTTAGAATCCTCCATGCTAAACCTCGTTAGCACCTTGTCGATGTATGTGCTCTGGCTTAGGCCTAGAATCCTTCTAGATTTATCTCTATAGATCTTGATTCCTAGTATGTAGGATGCTTTGACTAAATCCTTCATAGAGAAGGTCTTCCCCAACCAATCTTTTACTGTCTGAAGAGTAGGGATGTCATTTCTCATCAATAGTATGTCATCCACATATAATATGAGAAATACGACTGTGCTCCCACTAACCCTTTTGTAAACACAAGGTTCATCATCATTTTGACTAAAGCCAAACTTTCTAACTACTTTGTCAAAATGTAGATTCTAGCTTTGAGATGTTTGCTTCAATTCATAGATTGACCTTTGTAGCATACATACTTTGTTGGCTTCCTTCGAATTGATAAAACCCTCAAGTTGTGCTATGTACACATCCTCAAGTAAATTCCCATTAAGGAATATTGTTTTAACATCCATATGCTAAATCTCATAGTCATGATAAGCTACAATGGTAAGCATGATCCTGGTGGATTTAACCATGGCAACTAGTGAGAAGTTCTCATCATAATCAACACCTTGAATTTGACAGAATCCTTTCACAACCAATCTACCTTTATAGGTTTGAACATTTCCATCCATGTTAGTTTTCTTCTTGAAGACCCACTAGCACCCTATGGGTTTTACCACTTTGGGTGGATCCACCAAGGTTCATACCTTGTTAGTGTACACGGATTCCATCTCAGATCTCATGGCTTTGAGCCATTTCCCAGATTCTAGTCCCTTAGTAGCTTCTAGATAGGAAGTTGGCTTATCTACTATGCCCAATTCATCACTATATTAAGTCATGAGAAATCCAAATCTTTCAGGCTCAAGTCATGTCCTACTAGACCTACAAGGATCATGTGTTACATTTGGAACTTGAAATTCCATAAGAGTTTGTGAGTCTTCATGTTCCTTATGTACCTCATCGGGTTCTCTACTTTATTGTTGATCTCAAACTTCTTCGAGCTCTACATTCCTCTCACTAATAACTTTGGAAATAAATTATTTTTTAAGAAATACAACAGTCCTAGCAACAAACACTTTGTTTTCAGTTGGTGTGTAGAAGTAATATCCCGGAGTTTCCTTGGGGTATCCAACAAAATAGCATTTTTCAGATTTAGGTCTAAGCTTTTCAAGAAATTGTTTCCTAACATAAGCTTCACATCCCCAAATCTTTAACATAGACGAATTGGGACGATTCCCATTCCATATTTCATATGGTGTTTTTTGAACCAATTTGGAAGGTACACAGTTAAGTGTAAACATTGCGGTTTCCAGAGCATATCCCCACAATGATATTGGAAGTTCAGCTGAACTCATCATTGATCGTACCATATCTAATGTACAATTCCTTATTTATGACACACCATTATACTATGGTGTACCAGGTGGAGCCCATTGTGATACAATACCACACTCTCTCAGAAGGTCCTCAAACTCTTGGTTTAAGTATTTGCCACATCGATTTGACCGTTGTTCTTTAATACTCTTACCAAGTTACTTCTCTACTTCATTCATGAAAGTCTTAAACATTTTAAGAGTTTCTGAGTTGTGTTTCATAAGATATACATAGCCATGCCTATTGGGGTCATCGGTGAAGGTAATGAAGTATTGATAGCCTCCTCTAGAATTTGATCTAAAAGGTCCACATACATCAGTATGTATGAGCCCTAGCAGATCACTGGCTCTCTCATTGTGTCTAGTAAAAGGAGTCTTTGTCATCTTGTCTAATAAACAAGCCTCACATGTCTCTAATGATTTAAAGTCAAAAGAGTCTAGATAACCATCCTTATGGAGTCTAGATATGTGCTTCTCGTTTATGTACCCAAGATGATAATGCCATAAGTATGTTTTGTTTGAGTTGTCAAGCTTTAAACTTTTAGTATTTACGTTGTATATGCTAGTCTCAAGTTCTAACAAGTATATACCATAAGACATAGGGGCATTTCCATAAAAGATCTCATCTTTAGAAATAGAAATCATTCCATTCTTAATGTGAAATTCAAATCCACTCTTGTCCATACAAGATATAGAAATAATATTTCTATTAATGGTAGGTACATAATAGCAATTCTCTAATTCTATTACAAGGCCCGTAGGCAAAGATAAACTAATAACTCTGACTGCAGTGGCAACAACTCTTGCTCTATTAGTGACCCGCAGCTCAACTTGGCCCTTTCGTAAAGGCTTAATTCTTATCAGATCCCACATATTTGAACATATGTGAGATCCACATCCGGTATCCAGTACCCATGATGAAGAAGTATTTAAGTTTATCTCAATAATATATATACCTGAAGTGGAGATCTCTATCCCCTGCTTCTTCTTCCTCAGTTCCTCAGATAGAGAAGACAATTTCTTTTCCAATGTCTAGCCTGGTGACAATGGTGACAACTTCCTTCTTTGGTGATCCCACCTTTATATTTGAGCATGGATGACTTTGGCTTATGCCCGACTTTAGAACCTTTCATAGCCTTACCTTTGCATTTTGACTTTCCCTTTGTCCTGTTGATCATCATCATAGACTTGGGCTTGTCTTTCTTCATTTGTGCTTCAATTGTCCTCAACATGCCCAACAATTCTGACAACAACTTGTCAAGATTGTTCATGTTATAGTTCATGAAAAAATGACTATATGATTCAGGCAACGATTGCAGAATCACATCAGTGGCCAACTCTTGAGCTAGGGGAAATCCCAGCTTGGATAGGCTTTCCACGTACCCAATCAAAGTGAGCATATGGGTGCCAACTGAGTCTCCCTCTTTCATTTTGCTTCTGAACAAAGCCTTGGACTCCTATCTTGTTTGATGTTGATACATATTCTTGAGATGTGTTATCATCTCCATGACATTCATGTTCTCATGTTGGTCTTACAAGTCATAGTTCATTGAGCACAACATCAGGCACTTGACATCTATAATGTCATCAAGGCGCTTCTTGTAAGCATCCTTTTCAGCCTTAGGCGCATTTGAGATGGGTTCTGTTGGCTCTGGTGTTTCAAGGACGTAGATCTTACACTCTTGCATGAGAACAATTCTCAACATCCTAAATATATTTTAAAGTTGATTCCGATAAATTTGTCCTTCTCAAGGACCGATCAAAGTGAGAATGTGTGAGTGTTGTTTTCCATTTGATTGCTATAAAAGAAAAAGTTTGCATTTAGTCCAAAACATTTTGACTTGTAAAGATTTGATAAACGAGATCAATTAGGCCTTTGATTAATTATGCTCCCATGATTTTATTCAAATTGATAGCCCTCACTATCAAATCAAAAGATTGCTGTGTACAACCTTCTAGTGAGCAAAGATCCAAAATAATTGGATCAATGCCCAGCCAACGCCGGCGTCAAAGGCCAAATACTAAGGTAGGAAACTTTTTCCAATTGCATCATATGTAACTCTTAGATAGATGATCACGCACAATTCCTTGCCATGATGCATCTGTGTGCCAGTAGGTACTTGATCCTATCAAGGTTCCCTAGTTAAGTCCAACCCATAAGCCAACATGATGAGTGTGCACCCTACAGATGTATAACCACACACCCACCATCACATATCCACAAGATAGACAATGTACCATGCAGAGGCGTGCCTACACATAGTCAATCAAGTTTTTCATGTGTGTTGGTTTATGGAAGGCAACTAAAACTTAATATTATTAATTGAGGGGTTTTATTAATACATATACATATCCAAACACCACATACTTATAGTATGTATCATACACTACTATATCCACAACCACAAACGACAGACATGCAATCACAAACACAAAAACATCAATTATGGCCATACTATTGTAATCTTTCGGAGCCACAAAGGATTATGGTCCACCTAAGGTCTTATACATCTCATGCAAAAACACCTGTGAATCAACCTATAAGGAACAACATTACAATGAACAACTTCATGGATGCTTCGTGAGGTTGGAACTTCGAGTTTCTTCTCCATGGATGCTCCTTTGGAGTTGGATCTTCAAGTTGCTTGTTGGAATTGGATCTTCAGGTTGCTTCTCCATGGACGCTCCTTGGAGTTGGATCTTCAAGTGGCCTCCTTACATCAAGTTTACAAAGACTAAAACTAATCCTATCCCTATTACATCATATGAGGACAAATATAATGAGAAAGAATTAATTACACTTTGAAATAAGAGATAAGGCTCGACATGCAAGCTGAATACTTTATACAAAGGATCCACTTACAGCCATTATACATCCTTAGCATTCACAAACAAACATATCCAAAATATTCCCAACCACATTCATTCACAACATGCGCAAAAGGGGATTCTAGGCCATAACCTTGCATGCATTCACTACACAGAATAGATTTTAAAGGCGGCATGTTTGATATCATAGGTATATCTACATATATATATATACATATTAAAACGGTAGTCCTTTTAATGTGAAAAAAATCCCCATTTAACAAATTTTTGACTCCCACACAGACTATATGAAAATCACTATTTTTCATAGTCGACCCCATCCAAAACATCAAAAATAGAAGTCTGTGACGTATGTGGAATTAGGTTTACATATGCACATTAGTAGTTTTAAGTTCCCATCATATGCAACCACAGAAAATAGTATAAGTGATTCGATTAGAATTGAATCAAAATACGTTGTAGATCAATGTTGCTCTGATAATACTGTTAGGTTTTATGGAGAAAACATGCACGGTGGAAGAAAAAAAATAAAATATATTTCCACGCAACCCGCAACAGGATCTCATCGACAACAACGTATTCAAAAAGAGTGTTTACAGGATATACCTTGTCATGGAGCAAGTCCAGCGACACCCCACTGTATGATGGTGTGTGTAACATCCCTGACCTGGGTTATGAGCTAACCCTAGGTGTTTTACCTAAATATGTAATTAAATCTTTGTGATTAACTCTGAGCATGTAATTAAGCTTCTCAGAAATGTATATTTCAGTTTTTGCTCCTTTTTATATAAAGTTGTAGCACTGTTTTGTAATACAGGGACCTATGTGCAATTTACCCATTTAGAAGGGTTAACCTGCAATTTGCACATGATGAGGTGTTCCTCTGATGTTGAGACATCATGAGAAACATTTTGGTAAAGTTTGAGGGATTTCCCAAGCTTGAGCACCAAGGTGCAGCTGTGGAAGCAATCCCGGTACTTGAAACCCTAATTTGGAGTAAAATGCAATTTACCCAAATAATGGGAAGCAATTTGTAAAGAATGTTATCTAAAGTATCTTGTTAGACTCTTGCCATCATTTAGAGAAGAAATGATGAGGAATTCACCTCAATTGAGTTATCAAGTTAAGAAATAGGCTCTGTGATTGAATAATCAGGGTATATGTGCAATATCCCTTTAAGTATGAACTTTATTATTAGATTGTCCTTCCTTGCCTTCTTTTCTATAACTTAAGATAAGGTTTGTCCTTAGAATAAAGAGGAAGGGACGAGCAAGTAATGAAGGAAGGACTTAGTTGGAATTAAGGGAAACTTATGAGCTAATGTTGAAAATCCTACCCCAAGTATATAAGCCCTCCTTTCCTTAGTTGCAAGGGAACTTAACCTTCGTTCCCTTACTGTTTCATTTCACCAAAGACGACCAAGGACTGCCTTGGAGCTAAGGAGGACGAACAAGGGGTGCAAGGTAGGTTTAAACCCCTCTTCTTGCCTAATTCCATGGTTAGAATTCGAATTCAAGGTCATCTTCATGGCTAATTCTCGAAACCCTATCTTTCTAGCCGTCTCTTTTCATCCTTCCTTGGAGTTTTCACCTTGGCCAACCTGTGGGAACTCAAGGACGCCATTAGAGCTTGGAGCTTGAAAGCTTGGAGCTCAAGAAACAAGCTTTAGGCGGGTTTTATAACTCTAAACCTATGCTTTACTATGTTCATCTTTATATGCGAGTTAATGATAGCTCCTAGTATTTCCCTACTTTTCCCTGCTATTTTGCAAACAAACCCGTGGGATATCTGTACTGTTCTTGAGCTAGATGATGAAGGCGTGTTTTCCAAGAAAAACCCACCGCTTTTCTTTTCCCTAAACGGTCCTAACAGTTTGCTCTCACGACCTCAAGACCGTGAGAGAGCCTCGCGGTCTCGAGACCGTGAGAGGGCTCGCGGTCTCAAGACCGATTGGCCCTGTTGACCGAGAGTGGACCATATAAGAAACTTGTTCCTAATTATATAGGCTAAATACCCTCAAAATTTAGGAGACTAACTCCAAAGGAATCGGGAGATATGACCTTTTTAAGTCACAACTTTAAATGAATTAATTGCTGATTTTCAAACGGTCTGAAATTGCCTTTTTGGGCAAACGGTCTCAAGACCGTGAAAGGTCGTTGACTAAGCGTTGACCCCATGAGATTACTGTTCAAAATTATGTTAATTAACAACTCACCAAGTTTGATGGTCTAATTCCAAACGGGCTAAGAGTTGAAGGGTGAATACTAGGGCTAACCCTAGATAAAATCAGTACTGAAATTATGGTGATCTAATTAGGGTTTTTAGGGTTGATTGACCTAAACGGTCTCAAGACCATGTGGGGTCCACCCACATGACCTCAAGACCGTGAGGACAATCACCCAAGACCATTTGAAGGTCTAGGGTTGAGTAATTTGACCAATTGAACACCAATTGCAAATAAGTTATCAATTTAATCAAAATTCTGATTTTTGTGACCAATCAGGGTTCAACCTCTATCAAATCACCTTAGATTTTTATGAAATCTTGGGCAAACGATCTCAAGACCATGTGGGGTCCACCCACATGACCTCAAGACCGTTTGAGCCAAGTTTGGGCCCAATTGGAGCTCAATTGAAGGGTTCAACCTTGTGTTGATACACATTGTTGAGTGTTGATGGGTGAACATTGATAGACCTTAATTGAATCGATTTCAATCCTAATTGGTCAACAATTGAGGGTCAATTGAATGACCATTTGGTTAAGCATAACCTTAATTAACTCAATCCATAGGTGGTCAACAGTTATTGGACCTTTTGAAGGCTTCAACATCGGTTGACATCATCGTTTGATTTATTGAACCTTTGTTGAAGGACCTTGCGGTTGAGACCATGAGAGGCTCACGACCTCAAGACCGTGAGGGGGCTCACGACCTCAAGACCGTGAGGTGGCTCACGACCTCAAGACCGTGAGGTGGCTCACGACCTCAAGACCATGAGGGGGCTCACGACCTCAAGACCGTGAGGTGGCTCACGACCTCAAGACCGTGAGGGGGCTCACGACCTCAAGACCGTGAGGTGGCTCACGACCTCAAGACCGTGAGGTAGCTCACGACCTCAAGATCATGAGGTGGCTCACGACCTCAAGACCGTGAGGTGGCTCACGACCTCAAGACCGTGAGGTGGCTCACGACCTCATGATCGTGAGGGGGCTCACGATCTCAAGCCCATGAGGAGGCTCACGGTCTTGGAGCTAAAAAGGGGCTCATGGACTTGAAAGGTCAAAGTGAGCAATCGGTCAACACTTTCAACCGAATTCAATCATGTGATGGTTCAATGTTGCTCAAATCAAACACTAATGATAATCTAAGATAGTAAGGAGTTATTTGATTAAGGTTTTTGACTATGATGATGATCAATGGGGTGAATTACCAAGATACCCCTGAAGGGTCAATTGAGTTATACTTTACTCAATTCAAACCCTAATTACATGAGAATGATGTTTTTAGTTATAATGACTCTATCTAACCTGATCTAGTCTAATGTTATCATCAACCATTAGTATGATGAAAGAGAGAGTACTCTAGAGAGAGAAAGTACCCTAGAGAGAGAAAGTAACTCTAATCATTTAATGGTGATGTTTTTGGCTATGATAGCCTATGATGACTCAACCCAACCTGTTTTAGAGTGATGTTGATATCACCTAACCTTATGATGAGAGAGAAAGTACTTCTAGAGAGAGAAAGTACTTCTAGAGAGAGAAAGTACCTCTTTTAAATGGAAACTCAATTGAAGCATCCCCAATACACAGAAATGAGCGTAATTAGGGTATGATCCACCTATGTGAGATCATAGAAACCCTAATTATGATAAATGATGAACCTTTAACTAATCCAAGAGCATCAATGAAGGTGTTACTCATACATGATGATGTTATGAGTTTAATTCACCTGTAATGTGAATAAGTAAACCCTAATTCAAGGGTGATGACATGTAATATGAATAGTAAACCCTAATTCAAGGGTAATGGCATGCTTTTGAGCAATAAACTCTATTTGATTTAAATTAAAGATTTAACTCTTATGACAAGAGTAGGAAGTACATTCCTTATTGTTATATTACCTTTATCAGATGTATTAATCATGCAGGTTCTGATATGAAGGTAATTATATCCAGGTATGGATGTTGATGTTATATTCATTGAAGGCATGTTGTAGCCTTATGACTAAGTAATGTAATCTGATGCCTTGCTAGTGGCATCCTATGCTGATAATGGGCTATGAGAGCCATGAATACCATCAAGGTCATGCTTTAGAGATGACTTGTGATGAGGATAATGAGAAATGATGATTGATATGAGTTAGGCCTGTTACATTTAGTATTCTTCTTTTATAGCTGCTATGCTACTGTTATTGTTTGAAGAACAATGTATGCTGTTAAAGAATACTGAATGTACCTAACTAATCAAGTATAATGTAGAGCCCTGATCATAGATCCATCATTGTCAGAAATTAAGTGATGGTGAAACAGGTTTTCCATAGGGAACTCCTGGAGCACATACTTTTGAGTATGTGGGGTACATGGATGTGTAGAACCTTACATCCTAGTGTAGGAAAGTGATGTAGATGTGGAATCCATCCATCCTTCACTATAGTTCCATACCGTATCAGTGGTAGGTAAACATGAAACCTCCTGATGACGAAGAAAGCACAGATATCCGTATCAGTGGTAGGTAAATATGAAACCTCCTGATGACGAAGAGAGTACAGAACGCCACTGTGACTCTAGAATAGCGAAGGACCAGTTTACCCTGGTGAGCTATAGTAGTAGAGACACAAGATGTCCTACAAGTGATCCTCTTACTGACTGAGGAAGATGAAGGTCATGAGAATCCGGCTCTCTTAATGACCTATGTATGATACTGATGCGGCTTCTCAGCGATCAGTTGGAGTATGAGTGGTAAGCCTCATCTCCACAGGGCATAATGTTGTTTGTAAAACATAATCAACCATGTAGTATAACTTGTTAGAGATGACTCCAAGTTAGTTGATCGATGTTACATTGCAATAATGTTGATATTCTCCATATCTCCTAATTTGTAGAGATCTTGTTATATCTGCAACTGTTATAGAATGCTTTGAAGGCTTTACTGTTTAAAATAATCTTTGATGTTATAATAAAGCTTCTGGCGAAGAGTTATAACTCTCGCTGGGACAATTATGTATAATTGTCTCACCCCGTAGACTTCAACTTTTTAGGTGGACGTCGGAGACGAAGAAACCAGCCTACAAGTGATCAATCTCAGCAGCAGCACCAGGGGCAGCAGTAATCTCAGGTGGAGATTTGTCCTGCCATGTGGTGTAGTTAGAGTCAGTCCTATGTGTCCTCTGTACTCTCAGGTCTTGGAGTCTTGTGTTATGTGATCTTGAGATTTTGTATCTTGAATGTATATAATTACTCAAGAAGTAATTATCCTGAGATGTAAACAGTTACCTCTCTTTATGAAAGGAGTTTTTATGGATACAAGTTCTTATCTCGAAAAGTTTTAATTTTCCGTGATTTTTGTCTTCCGCTGATTACCGATTCGCTTCCGCTAAGTTTTAATCGTGTTTATGTCATGGTTTGGAGATCAGAGCCCACAATTAGTGGTATCAGAGCTCCAGGTTCAGTTGAGTCTACAGAGGCATAGGACTTAGGATGTCGAGTCTACCTTTAGTACTCCTTCCTTATCTAATAGAATCTTCTGCTCCTCAGGAGAAGAAGATACATAAGAATGTCAGAACATCGTGATGAGCACGTGGCAGAGAGTAGTGCTAGTGCACCTCGAGGCGGTGCAAGAGTTCCGAGAATAGAACAACCTGCACCTGAGTCGCCAAGAGAGCCACCCCAGTTCGACCCAGCTGACATGAGTGATCCAGCTGTACAGACGATGTTCGGGCAGTTCATGACTGCCATGACACATATAACCGATAGGATGCCCATTCCTGCACCTAGGGCACCTGTCCAGCCTGAAGTACAAGGTATTGGTAAGACATTCGAACGACTTCGTCGTGTCGGAGCTACCGAGTACTTCGGAACTGCCGACCCAGCAGATGCTGACCTATGGTTGACAGAGTTGGAGAAGGCTTTCAGGATTCTTATGATTCCGGAAGCTGAGAAGGTTAGACATGCTGTCTATCTTCTCAAAGGCAGTGCTGGTCACTGGTGGAACATGGAAGAGCAGAAGAGACCTGGAGTAGAGTTCTCATGGGAAGAGTTTCGTCGGGAATTTATCAATAGATATTTTCCAAAGACCTTCCTAGATGAGAAGATTTCTCAGTTTGAGAAACTAAGGCAGGGTATGATGAACATTAGCGAGTATGAAGCTAAGTTCATGGAGCTGTTGCGGTTTTGTCCGCATATGGCTACTACAGATGAGGAAAGAATCAGAAGATTTGAAAAGGGTTTGAATTCCGATATGTCAACCCCTGTGTCTGCCTTAGAAAACAGAGAGAGATTCTCTACCTTCGTTGAGTCAGTCCGAAGGATAGAGAGATCTGTGGTTGAGAAAAGACAAACCCATAAAAGATATCCACAGTTCCAGGGTTCTTCATCTAGGGATTCCAAGAAACCTAGATTCTCTGCACCTAACCCTCCACCACCCAGATCGAGTTTTCAAACTCAATGGACACCAAGTAGAGGTAGAGGACGGAGTCAACCGCTTCAAGGGACACACAGTTCTGCATCAGTGTCAGTTACTGGACCACCCAGACCACAACAACAGGAGAAGAGTTGCTACAACTGTGGTAAGGTGGGACACTTGATGAAGGATTGCCGTTCTAGGCCTGTCGGTGTGACACAACAACCTCCGAGACAGAATCAACAGGGATCTCAGAATAGACAACATCAAGGAGCAGCTCGAGGACGTGGACAAGCGTCTCAAGCTGGATCATCAGCACCACCTCAACACCAGGCGACTGCGAGGTTCTATGCTATGAACCCACCTGAGGCAGTTGTCAATCCACGGGTAGTGGCAGGTCAGATGAAACTTTTATAATCTGATATGTCTATATCCTGTAATATATCTGTTCTGATTGATCCGGGTGCTACGCACTCTTTCATCACTCGTGAAGTGATTCGTAACTGCAATATGACTGTTAGTCATAGAGCAGATAGTTTGTTGTTAGAGACTCCGTTGAGTGGGTCTGCCGTTTTGCAGGAAGTATGTTCTCCCTGCATCCTTTTCTTTTCTGACCATCGCATTCAAGTGGACCTTATACCACTTGATATGCAGGGGTTTGATATAATCCTTGGGATGGATACCTTAGAAAGGTATAGAGTTGTCTTGGATTGTGAGTCCAAGTTGGCTGTGTTTGCTGATGAAAGCAACACATGGATCTTTCAAGGTGAAAGAAAGATTCTGCCCACCTGTCTTGTGTCAGCTATGGTTGTTGATAAGCTGTTGAGGCAAGGATGTTATGCATTCTTAGCCCATGTGGTAGATGGTACCAAGGAAAGTTCCAACCCTGCTGAAGTTCCCATAGTCAGGGAATTCGAGGATGTGTTTCCTGAAGAACTTCCTGGTATACCACCACCTCGGGAGATTGACTTTGAAATCAATCTGATTCCAGATACGAAACCCATAGCTCAAACTCCGTATAGAATGGCTCCTGCCGAGATGGCAGAACTCAAGAAACAGCTTCAAGAGTTACTTGAGAGAGGTTTTATCCGACCGAGTACTTCACCTTGGGGTGCTCCGGTCTTGTTTGTTAAAAAGAAAGATGGGTCAATGCGGTTATGCATCGACTATAGACAACTCAATAAAGTGACAATAAAGAATAGGTATCCTCTGCCGAGGATTGATGATCTCTTTGACCAGTTGCGTGGTGCAACAGTCTTTTCAAAGATAGACTTGAGGTCTGGATATCACCAACTTCGTATTAAGGATAGTGACATATCCAAGTCTGCCTTTAGGACAAGATATGGTCACTATGAGTTCACGGTTATGTCGTTTGGACTAACCAATGCACCAGCTGCATTTATGGAACTCATGAATAGAGTTTTTCGACCTTTCCTTGATCAGTGTGTTGTCGTCTTCATAGATGACATACTGATTTATAGTAAAGATGCTCAGCAGCATGAGCAGCATCTTCGCCAAGCTTTGACCTTGCTAAGAGAACATAAGTTGTATGCTAAGTTTAGCAAGTGTGAGTTCTGGCTGCCGGAGGTATCTTTTCTTGGACATATAATATCCGCCTCGGGAATTCGTGTTGACCCTACAAAGGTAGAATCTGTTCTACAATGGGAACAACCGAAAACACCGACGGAGATTCGAAGTTTCTTGGGGTTAGCTGGCTATTATCGAAGGTTCATTAAGAACTTTAGTTCCATAGCTTTACCCTTGACCAAGTTAACCCAGAAGGATGTTCCTTTTTCTTGGAGTGATAAGTGTCAACAATCTTTCCAGTTACTGAAGGAGAGGTTGACAAGTGCACCTGTATTAGTGCTACCTGAACAAGGAAAAGGTTATATAGTTTTCTGTGACGCTTCCAAGAATGGACTAGGATGTGTGTTGATGCAGGATAAACAAGTGATTTCTTTTGCTTCCCGACAGCTTAAGAAACACGAGGAGAATTATCCAACACACGATCTGGAGTTAGCAGCTGTGGTTCATGCTTTGAAGATCTGGAGACATTATCTCTACGGAGAGACATTCCAGATTTTCACAGACCACAAAAACCTTAAGTATATCTTCTCTCAGCATGAGCTCAACATGAGGCAACGTCGCTGGATGGAGTTAATCAAGGACTACGACTGTACAATTGATTACCATCCAGGTAAGGCCAATGTTGTTGCAGATGCCTTGAGTAGGAAATCAGCAACATCAACCATGAATAGAGCACAACTAAACTCTTTAGTATGCTCTAGAAGAGATATGCTTATCTCTTTAAGGCAAGACAATGTACAGTTGAAGGTATCATTGCTAGCCGGTTTGTTAGCTGAGATGCATATTAAACCTACCCTAAGAGAGCAGATTAAAGAAGCACAGCTAGATGATGCTGCAGTTCAACATATAAGATCTGAGTATGGAAATGAGAAGCAAGATGGGTTTCATGACTCAAAAGATCAAGTAGCTTGTTATAATGGAAAAATGATAGTGCCGGATGTGGACAACTTAAGGAAGTTAGTCCTGGAAGAAGCCCATTCTTCCATGTATGCTATGCATCCAGGGAGCACCAAGATGTATCGGAATTTGAAGGATCTATATTGGTGGCCTGGGATGAAGAAGGACGTTGCAGAGTTTGTTCTGAGGTGCCCTGTGTGTCAGCAAGTTAAAGCTGAACACCAGAAGCCTGCAGGGACAATGCAACCTTTACCCATATCACAGTGGAAGTGGGACCATGTGACCATGGACTTTGTTGTTGGCCTACCCAGGACAAGCAAAGGACATGATTCCATTTGGGTAATTGTTGATAGGTTGACTAAGACAGCACATTTCTTACCTGTTAAAACAACCTATTCTGCTGAAAGGTTATCAGAGTTATATGTGCAAGAGATAGTGCGTTTGCACGGAGTTCCTGTCACAATAGTTTCGGACAGAGGTCCTCAATTTACAAGTCGTTTTTGGGAACAGTTGCACAGTGCCTTAGGCACTAAGCTGAGGTTTAGTACGGCCTTTCATCCACAGACTGATGGACAGTCAGAAAGGACCATACAAACCTTAGAAGACCTGTTGCGAGCATGTGTTCTCCAGTTCACCGGAAGTTGGGATCTACACCTAAGCTTGATAGAGTTTGCCTATAACAATAGCTATCAGCATAGTATTGATATGGCACCTTATGAAGCCTTATATGGTAGACGTTGTAGATCACCCTTGTGTTGGTTTGAGACTGGTGAGCACCAGTTGTTAGGTCCTGACCTGGTGCAGCAAACCACGGAAAAGATTAAAGTAATACAACATAAGATTAAGACTGCTCAAGATAGGCAGAAATCTTATGCTGACAAACGTCGTAGACCTTTAGAGTTCCAGATTGGAGACAAAGTGTATCTTAAGGTCTCACCTTGGAAAGGGGTCCTTCGTTTTGGAAGGAAGGGGAAGTTAGCTCCTAGATATATGGGGCCTTATCCAATCATTGAACGGATTGGAAAGGTAGCATATAAACTAGAGCTGCCCCCAGAGTTACAAAGGTTACATCCTGTGTTTCACATTTCTATGTTGAAGAAATGTCACCCAGACACCGAGTCAGTTCTACAACCTATGGAAGTAGAATTGAATGATGACATATCCTATGAAGAGGGACCAGTGTCAATCCTTGATAAACGAATTAAAAAGTTAAAGAAGAAAGATATAAGTCTTGTGAAAGTCCTCTGGAATCATCGTGGTATTGAAGAAGCCACTTGGGAGTTAGAGGATGAGATGAGAAGGAAGTATCCTACCCTTTTCTCGTAATATGTTTTATCGATTTCGGGGACGAAATCCTTGTAAAGGGTGGATAATTTGTAACATCCCTGACCTGGGTTATGAGCTAACCCTAGGTGTTTTGCCTAAATATGTAATTAAATCTTTGTGATTAACTCTGAGCATGTAATTAAGCTTCTCAGAAATGTATATTTCAGTTTTTGCTCCTTTTTATATAAAGTTGTAGCACTGTTTTGTAATACAGGGACCTATGTGAAATTTACCCATTTAGAAGGGTTAACCTGCAATTTGCACATGATGAGGTGTTCCTCTGATGTTGAGACATCATGAGAAACATTTTGGTAAAGTTTGAGGGATTTCCCAAGCTTGAGCACCAAGGTGCAGCTGTGGAAGCAATCCCGGTACTTGAAACCCTAATTTGGAGTAAAATGCAATTTACCCAAATAATGGGAAGCAATTTGTAAAGAATGTTATCTAAAGTATCTTGTTAGACTCTTGCCATCATTTAGAGAAGAAATGATGAGGAATTCACCTCAATTGAGTTATCAAGTTAAGAAATAGGCTCTGTGATTGAATAATCAGGGTATATGTGCAATATCCCTTTAAGTATGAACTTTATTATTAGATTGTCCTTCCTTGCCTTCTTTTCTATAACTTAAGATAAGGTTTGTCCTTAGAATAAAGAGGAAGGGACGAGCAAGTAATGAAGGAAGGACTTAGTTGGAATTAAGGGAAACTTATGAGCTAATGTTGAAAATCCTACCCCAAGTATATAAGCCCTCCTTTCCTTAGTTGCAAGGGAACTTAACCTTCGTTCCCTTACTGTTTCATTTCACCAAAGACGACCAAGGACTGCCTTGGAGCTAAGGAGGACGAACAAGGGGTGCAAGGTAGGTTTAAACCCCTCTTCTTGCCTAATTCCATGGTTAGAATTCGAATTCAAGGTCATCTTCATGGCTAATTCTCGAAACCCTATCTTTCTAGCCGTCTCTTTTCATCCTTCCTTGGAGTTTTCACCTTGGCCAACCTGTGGGAACTCAAGGACGCCATTAGAGCTTGGAGCTTGAAAGCTTGGAGCTCAAGAAACAAGCTTTAGGCGGGTTTTATAACTCTAAACCTATGCTTTACTATGTTCATCTTTATATGCGAGTTAATGATAGCTCCTAGTATTTCCCTACTTTTCCCTGCTATTTTGCAAACAAACCCGTGGGATATCTGTACTGTTCTTGAGCTAGATGATGAAGGCGTGTTTTCCAAGAAAAACCCACCGCTTTTCTTTTCCCTAAACGGTCCTAACAGTTTGCTCTCACGACCTCAAGACCGTGAGAGAGCCTCGCGGTCTCGAGACCGTGAGAGGGCTCGCGGTCTCAAGACCGATTGGCCCTGTTGACCGAGCGTGGACCATATAAGAAACTTGTTCCTAATTATATAGGCTAAATACCCTCAAAATTTAGGAGACTAACTCCAAAGGAATCGGGAGATATGACCTTTTTAAGTCACAACTTTAAATGAATTAATTGCTGATTTTCAAACGGTCTGAAATTGCCTTTTTGGGCAAACGGTCTCAAGACCGTGAAAGGTCGTTGACTAAGCGTTGACCCCATGAGATTACTGTTCAAAATTATGTTAATTAACAACTCACCAAGTTTGATGGTCTAATTCCAAACGGGCTAAGAGTTGAAGGGTGAATACTAGGGCTAACCCTAGATAAAATCAGTACTGAAATTATGGTGATCTAATTAGGGTTTTTAGGGTTGATTGACCTAAACGGTCTCAAGACCATGTGGGGTCCACCCACATGACCTCAAGACCGTGAGGACAATCACCCAAGACCATTTGAAGGTCTAGGGTTGAGTAATTTGACCAATTGAACACCAATTGCAAATAAGTTATCAATTTAATCAAAATTCTGATTTTTGTGACCAATCAGGGTTCAACCTCTATCAAATCACCTTAGATTTTTATGAAATCTTGGGCAAACGATCTCAAGACCATGTGGGGTCCACCCACATGACCTCAAGACCGTTTGAGCCAAGTTTGGGCCCAATTGGAGCTCAATTGAAGGGTTCAACCTTGTGTTGATACACATTGTTGAGTGTTGATGGGTGAACATTGATAGACCTTAATTGAATCGATTTCAATCCTAATTGGTCAACAATTGAGGGTCAATTGAATGACCATTTGGTTAAGCATAACCTTAATTAACTCAATCCATAGGTGGTCAACAGTTATTGGACCTTTTGAAGGCTTCAACATCGGTTGACATCATCGTTTGATTTATTGAACCTTTGTTGAAGGACCTTGCGGTTGAGACCATGAGAGGCTCACGACCTCAAGACCGTGAGGGGGCTCACGACCTCAAGACCGTGAGGTGGCTCACGACCTCAAGACCGTGAGGTGGCTCACGACCTCAAGACCGTGAGGGGGCTCACGACCTCAAGACCGTGAGGTGGCTCACGACCTCAAGACCGTGAGGGGGCTCACGACCTCAAGACCGTGAGGTGGCTCACGACCTCAAGACCGTGAGGTAGCTCACGACCTCAAGATCATGAGGTGGCTCACGACCTCAAGACCGTGAGGTGGCTCACGACCTCAAGACCGTGAGGTGGCTCACGACCTCATGATCGTGAGGGGGCTCACGATCTCAAGCCCATGAGGAGGCTCACGGTCTTGGAGCTAAAAAGGGGCTCATGGACTTGAAAGGTCAAAGTGAGCAATCGGTCAACACTTTCAACCGAATTCAATCATGTGATGGTTCAATGTTGCTCAAATCAAACACTAATGATAATCTAAGATAGTAAGGAGTTATTTGATTAAGGTTTTTGACTATGATGATGATCAATGGGGTGAATTACCAAGATACCCCTGAAGGGTCAATTGAGTTATACTTTACTCAATTCAAACCCTAATTACATGAGAATGATGTTTTTAGTTATAATGACTCTATCTAACCTGATCTAGTCTAATGTTATCATCAACCATTAGTATGATGAAAGAGAGAGTACTCTAGAGAGAGAAAGTACCCTAGAGAGAGAAAGTAACTCTAATCATTTAATGGTGATGTTTTTGGCTATGATAGCCTATGATGACTCAACCCAACCTGTTTTAGAGTGATGTTGATATCACCTAACCTTATGATGAGAGAGAAAGTACTTCTAGAGAGAGAAAGTACTTCTAGAGAGAGAAAGTACCTCTTTTAAATGGAAACTCAATTGAAGCATCCCCAATACACAGAAATGAGCGTAATTAGGGTATGATCCACCTATGTGAGATCATAGAAACCCTAATTATGATAAATGATGAACCTTTAACTAATCCAAGAGCATCAATGAAGGTGTTACTCATACATGATGATGTTATGAGTTTAATTCACCTGTAATGTGAATAAGTAAACCCTAATTCAAGGGTGATGACATGTAATATGAATAGTAAACCCTAATTCAAGGGTAATGGCATGCTTTTGAGCAATAAACTCTATTTGATTTAAATTAAAGATTTAACTCTTATGACAAGAGTAGGAAGTACATTCCTTATTGTTATATTACCTTTATCAGATGTATTAATCATGCAGGTTCTGATATGAAGGTAATTATATCCAGGTATGGATGTTGATGTTATATTCATTGAAGGCATGTTGTAGCCTTATGACTAAGTAATGTAATCTGATGCCTTGCTAGTGGCATCCTATGCTGATAATGGGCTATGAGAGCCATGAATACCATCAAGGTCATGCTTTAGAGATGACTTGTGATGAGGATAATGAGAAATGATGATTGATATGAGTTAGGCCTGTTACATTTAGTATTCTTCTTTTATAGCTGCTATGCTACTGTTATTGTTTGAAGAACAATGTATGCTGTTAAAGAATACTGAATGTACCTAACTAATCAAGTATAATGTAGAGCCCTGATCATAGATCCATCATTGTCAGAAATTAAGTGATGGTGAAACAGGTTTTCCATAGGGAACTCCTGGAGCACATACTTTTGAGTATGTGGGGTACATGGATGTGTAGAACCTTACATCCTAGTGTAGGAAAGTGATGTAGATGTGGAATCCATCCATCCTTCACTATAGTTCCATACCGTATCAGTGGTAGGTAAACATGAAACCTCCTGATGACGAAGAAAGCACAGATATCTGTATCAGTGGTAGGTAAATATGAAACCTCCTGATGACGAAGAGAGTACAGAACGCCACTGTGACTCTAGAATAGCGAAGGACCAGTTTACCCTGGTGAGCTATAGTAGTAGAGACACAAGATGTCCTACAAGTGATCCTCTTACTGACTGAGGAAGATGAAGGTCATGAGAATCCGGCTCTCTTAATGACCTATGTATGATACTGATGCGGCTTCTCAGCGATCAGTTGGAGTATGAGTGGTAAGCCTCATCTCCACAAGGCATAATGTTGTTTGTAAAACATAATCAACCATGTAGTATAACTTGTTAGAGATGACTCCAAGTTAGTTGATCGATGTTACATTGCAATAATGTTGATATTCTCCATATCTCCTAATTTGTAGAGATCTTGTTATATCTGCAACTGTTATAGAATGCTTTGAAGGCTTTACTGTTTAAAATAATCTTTGATGTTATAATAAAGCTTCTGGCGAAGAGTTATAACTCTCGCTGGGACAATTATGTATAATTGTCTCACCCCGTAGACTTCAACTTTTTAGGTGGACGTCGGAGACGAAGAAACCAGCCTACAAGTGATCAATCTCAGCAGCAGCACCAGGGGCAGCAGTAATCTCAGGTGGAGATTTGTCCTGCCATGTGGTGTAGTTAGAGTCAGTCCTATGTGTCCTCTGTACTCTCAGGTCTTGGAGTCTTGTGTTATGTGATCTTGAGATTTTGTATCTTGAATGTATATAATTACTCAAGAAGTAATTATCCTGAGATGTAAACAGTTACCTCTCTTTATGAAAGGAGTTTTTATGGATACAAGTTCTTATCTCAAAAAGTTTTAATTTTCCGTGATTTTTGTCTTCCGCTGATTACCGATTCGCTTCCGCTAAGTTTTAATCGTGTTTATGTCATGGTTTGGAGATCAGAGCCCACAATTAGTGGTATCAGAGCTCCAGGTTCAGTTGAGTCTACAGAGGCATAGGACTTAGGATGTCGAGTCTACCTTTAGTACTCCTTCCTTATCTAATAGAATCTTCTGCTCCTCAGGAGAAGAAGATACATAAGAATGTCAGAACATCGTGATGAGCACGTGGCAGAGAGTAGTGCTAGTGCACCTCGAGGCGGTGCAAGAGTTTCGAGAATAGAACAACCTGCACCTGAGTCGCCAAGAGAGCCACCCCAGTTCGACCCAGCTGACATGAGTGATCCAGCTGTACAGACGATGTTCGGGCAGTTCATGACTGCCATGACACATATAACCGATAGGATGCCCATTCCTGCACCTAGGGCACCTGTCCAGCCTGAAGTACAAGGTATTGGTAAGACATTCGAACGACTTCGTCGTGTCGGAGCTACCGAGTACTTCGGAACTGCCGACCCAGCAGATGCTGACCTATGGTTGACAGAGTTGGAGAAGGCTTTCAGGATTCTTATGATTCCGGAAGCTGAGAAGGTTAGACATGCTGTCTATCTTCTCAAAGGCAGTGCTGGTCACTGGTGGAACATGGAAGAGCAGAAGAGACCTGGAGTAGAGTTCTCATGGGAAGAGTTTCGTCGGGAATTTATCAATAGATATTTTCCAAAGACCTTCCTAGATGAGAAGATTTCTCAGTTTGAGAAACTAAGGCAGGGTATGATGAACATTAGCGAGTATGAAGCTAAGTTCATGGAGCTGTTGCGGTTTTGTCCGCATATGGCTGCTACAGATGAGGAAAGAATCAGAAGATTTGAAAAGGGTTTGAATTCCGATATGTCAACCCCTGTGTCTGCCTTAGAAAACAGAGAGAGATTCTCTACCTTCGTTGAGTCAGTCCGAAGGATAGAGAGATCTGTGGTTGAGAAAAGACAAACCCATAAAAGATATCCACAGTTCCAGGGTTCTTCATCTAGGGATTCCAAGAAACCTAGATTCTCTGCACCTAACCCTCCACCACCCAGATCGAGTTTTCAAACTCAATGGACACCAAGTAGAGGTAGAGGACGGAGTCAACCGCTTCAAGGGACACACAGTTCTGCATCAGTGTCAGTTACTGGACCACCCAGACCACAACAACAGGAGAAGAGTTGCTACAACTGTGGTAAGGTGGGACACTTGATGAAGGATTGCCGTTCTAGGCCTGTCGGTGTGACACAACAACCTCCGAGACAGAATCAACAGGGATCTCAGAATAGACAACATCAAGGAGCAGCTCGAGGACGTGGACAAGCGTCTCAAGCTGGATCATCAGCACCACCTCAACACCAGGCGACTGCGAGGTTCTATGCTATGAACCCACCTGAGGCAGTTGTCAATCCACGGGTAGTGGCAGGTCAGATGAAACTTTTATAATCTGATATGTCTATATCCTGTAATATATCTGTTCTGATTGATCCGGGTGCTACGCACTCTTTCATCACTCGTGAAGTGATTCGTAACTGCAATATGACTGTTAGTCATAGAGCAGATAGTTTGTTGTTAGAGACTCCGTTGAGTGGGTCTGCCGTTTTGCAGGAAGTATGTTCTCCCTGCATCCTTTTCTTTTCTGACCATCGCATTCAAGTGGACCTTATACCACTTGATATGCAGGGGTTTGATATAATCCTTGGGATGGATACCTTAGAAAGGTATAGAGTTGTCTTGGATTGTGAGTCCAAGTTGGCTGTGTTTGCTGATGAAAGCAACACATGGATCTTTCAAGGTGAAAGAAAGATTCTGCCCACCTGTCTTGTGTCAGCTATGGTTGTTGATAAGCTGTTGAGGCAAGGATGTTATGCATTCTTAGCCCATGTGGTAGATGTTACCAAGGAAAGTTCCAACCCTGCTGAAGTTCCCATAGTCAGGGAATTCGAGGATGTGTTTCCTGAAGAACTTCCTGGTATACCACCACCTCGGGAGATTGACTTTGAAATCAATCTGATTCCAGATACGAAACCCATAGCTCAAACTCCGTATAGAATGGCTCCTGCCGAGATGGCAGAACTCAAGAAACAGCTTCAAGAGTTACTTGAGAGAGGTTTTATCCGACCGAGTACTTCACCTTGGGGTGCTCCGGTCTTGTTTGTTAAAAAGAAAGATGGGTCAATGCGGTTATGCATCGACTATAGACAACTCAATAAAGTGACAATAAAGAATAGGTATCCTCTGCCGAGGATTGATGATCTCTTTGACCAGTTGCGTGGTGCAACAGTCTTTTCAAAGATAGACTTGAGGTCTGGATATCACCAACTTCGTATTAAGGATAGTGACATATCCAAGTCTGCCTTTAGGACAAGATATGGTCACTATGAGTTCACGGTTATGTCGTTTGGACTAACCAATGCACCAGCTGCATTTATGGAACTCATGAATAGAGTTTTTCGACCTTTCCTTGATCAGTGTGTTGTCGTCTTCATAGATGACATACTGATTTATAGTAAAGATGCTCAGCAGCATGAGCAGCATCTTCGCCAAGCTTTGACCTTGCTAAGAGAACATAAGTTGTATGCTAAGTTTAGCAAGTGTGAGTTCTGGCTGCCGGAGGTATCTTTTCTTGGACATATAATATCCGCCTCGGGAATTCGTGTTGACCCTACAAAGGTAGAATCTGTTCTACAATGGGAACAACCGAAAACACCGACGGAGATTCGAAGTTTCTTGGGGTTAGCTGGCTATTATCGAAGGTTCATTAAGAACTTTAGTTCCATAGCTTTACCCTTGACCAAGTTAACCCGGAAGGATGTTCCTTTTTCTTGGAGTGATAAGTGTCAACAATCTTTCCAGTTACTGAAGGAGAGGTTGACAAGTGCACCTGTATTAGTGCTACCTGAACAAGGAAAAGGTTATATAGTTTTCTGTGACGCTTCCAAGAATGGACTAGGATGTGTGTTGATGCAGGATAAACAAGTGATTTCTTTTGCTTCCCGACAGCTTAAGAAACACGAGGAGAATTATCCAACACACGATCTGGAGTTAGCAGCTGTGGTTCATGCTTTGAAGATCTGGAGACATTATCTCTACGGAGAGACATTCCAGATTTTCACAGACCACAAAAACCTTAAGTATATCTTCTCTCAGCATGAGCTCAACATGAGGCAACGTCGCTGGATGGAGTTAATCAAGGACTACGACTGTACAATTGATTACCATCCAGGTAAGGCCAATGTTGTTGCAGATGCCTTGAGTAGGAAATCAGCAACATCAACCATGAATAGAGCACAACTAAACTCTTTAGTATGCTCTAGAAGAGATATGCTTATCTCTTTAAGGCAAGACAATGTACAGTTGAAGGTATCATTGCTAGCCGGTTTGTTAGCTGAGATGCATATTAAACCTACCCTAAGAGAGCAGATTAAAGAAGCACAGCTAGATGATGCTGCAGTTCAACATATAAGATCTGAGTATGGAAATGAGAAGCAAGATGGGTTTCATGACTCAAAAGATCAAGTAGCTTGTTATAATGGAAAAATGATAGTGCCGGATGTGGACAACTTAAGGAAGTTAGTCCTGGAAGAAGCCCATTCTTCCATGTATGCTATGCATCCAGGGAGCACCAAGATGTATCGGAATTTGAAGGATCTATATTGGTGGCCTGGGATGAAGAAGGACGTTGCAGAGTTTGTTCTGAGGTGCCCTGTGTGTCAGCAAGTTAAAGCTGAACACCAGAAGCCTGCAGGGACAATGCAACCTTTACCCATATCACAGTGGAAGTGGGACCATGTGACCATGGACTTTGTTGTTGGCCTACCCAGGACAAGCAAAGGACATGATTCCATTTGGGTAATTGTTGATAGGTTGACTAAGACAGCACATTTCTTACCTGTTAAAACAACCTATTCTGCTGAAAGGTTATCAGAGTTATATGTGCAAGAGATAGTGCGTTTGCACGGAGTTCCTGTCACAATAGTTTCGGACAGAGGTCCTCAATTTACAAGTCGTTTTTGGGAACAGTTGCACAGTGCCTTAGGCACTAAGCTGAGGTTTAGTACGGCCTTTCATCCACAGACTGATGGACAGTCAGAAAGGACCATACAAACCTTAGAAGACCTGTTGCGAGCATGTGTTCTCCAGTTCACCGGAAGTTGGGATCTACACCTAAGCTTGATAGAGTTTGCCTATAACAATAGCTATCAGCATAGTATTGATATGGCACCTTATGAAGCCTTATATGGTAGACGTTGTAGATCACCCTTGTGTTGGTTTGAGACTGGTGAGCACCAGTTGTTAGGTCCTGACCTGGTGCAGCAAACCACGGAAAAGATTAAAGTAATACAACATAAGATTAAGACTGCTCAAGATAGGCAGAAATCTTATGCTGACAAACGTCGTAGACCTTTAGAGTTCCAGATTGGAGACAAAGTGTATCTTAAGGTCTCACCTTGGAAAGGGGTCCTTCGTTTTGGAAGGAAGGGGAAGTTAGCTCCTAGATATATGGGGCCTTATCCAATCATTGAACGGATTGGAAAGGTAGCATATAAACTAGAGCTGCCCCCAGAGTTACAAAGGTTACATCCTGTGTTTCACATTTCTATGTTGAAGAAATGTCACCCAGACACCGAGTCAGTTCTACAACCTATGGAAGTAGAATTGAATGATGACATATCCTATGAAGAGGGACCAGTGTCAATCCTTGATAAACGAATTAAAAAGTTAAAGAAGAAAGATATAAGTCTTGTGAAAGTCCTCTGGAATCATCGTGGTATTGAAGAAGCCACTTGGGAGTTAGAGGATGAGATGAGAAGGAAGTATCCTACCCTTTTCTCGTAATATGTTTTATCGATTTCGGGGACGAAATCCTTGTAAAGGGTGGATAATTTGTAACATCCCTGACCTGGGTTATGAGCTAACCCTAGGTGTTTTGCCTAAATATGTAATTAAATCTTTGTGATTAACTCTGAGCATGTAATTAAGCTTCTCAGAAATGTATATTTCAGTTTTTGCTCCTTTTTATATAAAGTTGTAGCACTGTTTTGTAATACAGGGACCTATGTGCAATTTACCCATTTAGAAGGGTTAACCTGCAATTTGCACATGATGAGGTGTTCCTCTGATGTTGAGACATCATGAGAAACATTTTGGTAAAGTTTGAGGGATTTCCCAAGCTTGAGCACCAAGGTGCAGCTGTGGAAGCAATCCCGGTACTTGAAACCCTAATTTGGAGTAAAATGCAATTTACCCAAATAATGGGAAGCAATTTGTAAAGAATGTTATCTAAAGTATCTTGTTAGACTCTTACCATCATTTAGAGAAGAAATGATGAGGAATTCACCTCAATTGAGTTATCAAGTTAAGAAATAGGCTCTGTGATTGAATAATCAGGGTATATGTGCAATATCCCTTTAAGTATGAACTTTATTATTAGATTGTCCTTCCTTGCCTTCTTTTCTATAACTTAAGATAAGGTTTGTCCTTAGAATAAAGAGGAAGGGACGAGCAAGTAATGAAGGAAGGACTTAGTTGGAATTAAGGGAAACTTATGAGCTAATGTTGAAAATCCTACCCCAAGTATATAAGCCCTCCTTTCCTTAGTTGCAAGGGAACTTAACCTTCGTTCCCTTACTGTTTCATTTCACCAAAGACGACCAAGGACTGCCTTGGAGCTAAGGAGGACGAACAAGGGGTGCAAGGTAGGTTTAAACCCCTCTTCTTGCCTAATTCCATGGTTAGAATTCGAATTCAAGGTCATCTTCATGGCTAATTCTCGAAACCCTATCTTTCTAGCCGTCTCTTTTCATCCTTCCTTGGAGTTTTCACCTTGGCCAACCTGTGGGAACTCAAGGACGCCATTAGAGCTTGGAGCTTGAAAGCTTGGAGCTCAAGAAACAAGCTTTAGGCGGGTTTTATAACTCTAAACCTATGCTTTACTATGTTCATCTTTATATGCGAGTTAATGATAGCTCCTAGTATTTCCCTACTTTTCCCTGCTATTTTGCAAACAAACCCGTGGGATATCTGTACTGTTCTTGAGCTAGATGATGAAGGCGTGTTTTCCAAGAAAAACCCACCGCTTTTCTTTTCCCTAAACGGTCCTAACAGTTTGCTCTCACGACCTCAAGACCGTGAGAGAGCCTCGCGGTCTCGAGACCGTGAGAGGGCTCGCGGTCTCAAGACCGATTGGCCCTGTTGACCGAGCGTGGACCATATAAGAAACTTGTTCCTAATTATATAGGCTAAATACCCTCAAAATGTAGGAGACTAACTCCAAAGGAATCGGGAGATATGACCTTTTTAAGTCACAACTTTAAATGAATTAATTGCTGATTTTCAAACGGTCTGAAATTGCCTTTTTGGGCAAACGGTCTCAAGACCGTGAAAGGTCGTTGACTAAGCGTTGACCCCATGAGATTACTGTTCAAAATTATGTTAATTAACAACTCACCAAGTTTGATGGTCTAATTCCAAACGGGCTAAGAGTTGAAGGGTGAATACTAGGGCTAACCCTAGATAAAATCAGTACTGAAATTATGGTGATCTAATTAGGGTTTTTAGGGTTGATTGACCTAAACGGTCTCAAGACCATGTGGGGTCCACCCACATGACCTCAAGACCGTGAGGACAATCACCCAAGACCATTTGAAGGTCTAGGGTTGAGTAATTTGACCAATTGAACACCAATTGCAAATAAGTTATCAATTTAATCAAAATTCTGATTTTTGTGACCAATCAGGGTTCAACCTCTATCAAATCACCTTAGATTTTTATGAAATCTTGGGCAAACGATCTCAAGACCATGTGGGGTCCACCCACATGACCTCAAGACCGTTTGAGCCAAGTTTGGGCCCAATTGGATCTCAATTGAAGGGTTCAACCTTGTGTTGATACACATTGTTGAGTGTTGATGGGTGAACATTGATAGACCTTAATTGAATCGATTTCAATCCTAATTGGTCAACAATTGAGGGTCAATTGAATGACCATTTGGTTAAGCATAACCTTAATTAACTCAATCCATAGGTGGTCAACAGTTATTGGACCTTTTGAAGGCTTCAACATCGGTTGACATCATCGTTTGATTTATTGAACCTTTGTTGAAGGACCTTGCGGTTGAGACCATGAGAGGCTCACGACCTCAAGACCGTGAGGGGGCTCACGACCTCAAGACCGTGAGGTGGCTCACGACCTCAAGACCGTGAGGTGGCTCACGACCTCAAGACCGTGAGGGGGCTCACGACCTCAAGACCGTGAGGTGGCTCACGACCTCAAGACCGTGAGGGGGCTCACGACCTCAAGACCGTGAGGTGGCTCACGACCTCAAGACCGTGAGGTAGCTCACGACCTCAAGATCATGAGGTGGCTCACGACCTCAAGACCGTGAGGTGGCTCAAGACCTCAAGACCGTGAGGTGGCTCACGACCTCATGATCGTGAGGGGGCTCACGATCTCAAGCCCATGAGGAGGCTCACGGTCTTGGAGCTAAAAAGGGGCTCATGGACTTGAAAGGTCAAAGTGAGCAATCGGTCAACACTTTCAACCGAATTCAATCATGTGATGGTTCAATGTTGCTCAAATCAAACACTAATGATAATCTAAGATAGTAAGGAGTTATTTGATTAAGGTTTTTGACTATGATGATGATCAATGGGGTGAATTACCAAGATACCCCTGAAGGGTCAATTGAGTTATACTTTACTCAATTCAAACCCTAATTACATGAGAATGATGTTTTTAGTTATAATGACTCTATCTAACCTGATCTAGTCTAATGTTATCATCAACCATTAGTATGATGAAAGAGAGAGTACTCTAGAGAGAGAAAGTACCCTAGAGAGAGAAAGTAACTCTAATCATTTAATGGTGATGTTTTTGGCTATGATAGCCTATGATGACTCAACCCAACCTGTTTTAGAGTGATGTTGATATCACCTAACCTTATGATGAGAGAGAAAGTACTTCTAGAGAGAGAAAGTACTTCTAGAGAGAGAAAGTACCTCTTTTAAATGGAAACTCAATTGAAGCATCCCCAATACACAGAAATGAGCGTAATTAGGGTATGATCCACCTATGTGAGATCATAGAAACCCTAATTATGATAAATGATGAACCTTTAACTAATCCAAGAGCATCAATGAAGGTGTTACTCATACATGATGATGTTATGAGTTTAATTCACCTGTAATGTGAATAAGTAAACCCTAATTCAAGGGTGATGACATGTAATATGAATAGTAAACCCTAATTCAAGGGTAATGGCATGCTTTTGAGCAATAAACTCTATTTGATTTAAATTAAAGATTTAACTCTTATGACAAGAGTAGGAAGTACATTCCTTATTGTTATATTACCTTTATCAGATGTATTAATCATGCAGGTTCTGATATGAAGGTAATTATATCCAGGTATGGATGTTGATGTTATATTCATTGAAGGCATGTTGTAGCCTTATGACTAAGTAATGTAATCTGATGCCTTGCTAGTGGCATCCTATGCTGATAATGGGCTATGAGAGCCATGAATACCATCAAGGTCATGCTTTAGAGATGACTTGTGATGAGGATAATGAGAAATGATGATTGATATGAGTTAGGCCTGTTACATTTAGTATTCTTCTTTTATAGCTGCTATGCTACTGTTATTGTTTGAAGAACAATGTATGCTGTTAAAGAATACTGAATGTACCTAACTAATCAAGTATAATGTAGAGCCCTGATCATAGATCCATCATTGTCAGAAATTAAGTGATGGTGAAACAGGTTTTCCATAGGGAACTCCTGGAGCACATACTTTTGAGTATGTGGGGTACATGGATGTGTAGAACCTTACATCCTAGTGTAGGAAAGTGATGTAGATGTAGAATCCATCCATCCTTCACTATAGTTCCATACCGTATCAGTGGTAGGTAAACATGAAACCTCCTGATGACGAAGAAAGCACAGATATCCGTATCAGTGGTAGGTAAATATGAAACCTCCTGATGACGAAGAGAGTACAGAACGCCACTGTGACTCTAGAATAGCGAAGGACCAGTTTACCCTGGTGAGCTATAGTAGTAGAGACACAAGATGTCCTACAAGTGATCCTCTTATTGACTGAGGAAGATGAAGGTCATGAGAATCCGGCTCTCTTAATGACCTATGTATGATACTGATGCGGCTTCTCAGCGATCAGTTGGAGTATGAGTGGTAAGCCTCATCTCCACAGGGCATAATGTTGTTTGTAAAACATAATCAACCATGTAGTATAACTTGTTAGAGATGACTCCAAGTTAGTTGATCGATGTTACATTGCAATAATGTTGATATTCTCCATATCTCCTAATTTGTAGAGATCTTGTTATATCTGCAACTGTTATAGAATGCTTTGAAGGCTTTACTGTTTAAAATAATCTTTGATGTTATAATAAAGCTTCTGGCGAAGAGTTATAACTCTCGCTGGGACAATTATGTATAATTGTCTCACCCCGTAGACTTCAACTTTTTAGGTGGACGTCGGAGACGAAGAAACCAGCCTACAAGTGATCAATCTCAGCAGCAGCACCAGGGGCAGCAGTAATCTCAGGTGGAGATTTGTCCTGCCATGTGGTGTAGTTAGAGTCAGTCCTATGTGTCCTCTGTACTCTCAGGTCTTGGAGTCTTGTGTTATGTGATCTTGAGATTTTGTATCTTGAATGTATATAATTACTCAAGAAGTAATTATCCTGAGATGTAAACAGTTACCTCTCTTTATGAAAGGAGTTTTTATGGATACAAGTTCTTATCTCGAAAAGTTTTAATTTTCCGTGATTTTTGTCTTCCGCTGATTACCGATTCGCTTCCGCTAAGTTTTAATCGTGTTTATGTCATGGTTTGGAGATCAGAGCCCACAGTGTGCGATGCTCCTGGATTACACGGACGATACTTCTCTCCCATCCTTCAAATGTGTCATGGGAAGATCTGATGGCACTCCTTTTATGTGGTAATGTATGCTGCTCATAGCGCATACGAACGGTCGTTGATGTCCTCTGAACGTAGGCGTCTCAACGTCTACATCTCTACTTCATCCACACGGATGGACTAGAACTCCACGTCATGCTTCCTAAGCTGACAGAAAGGAGTAGTCTCTGTACGATGGCGTGCTAGCATCGCGATGCTCTTCTTTCTCTCTTGAGGATGGTGACATCTAGGGTTTACATACGTGAGTGTAAACTGAAAAGCCTATCTCAATGTCTTCTAAAGAAACATAGACCGTCAAAGCCCCTTTAAATATGAGACAAAAGGAAGCAGGGTTTCCTAAACCCTTCGATAAACAGTAAGACTGTGTTAATTAAAATGCTCATGGATTAATTAAAATATTTTGGAATTAATTAATTAATCAATTAATTGTATTAATTGATTAATTAATATCTGACTCCATGCAATTGATCGGGATGGCTCTATGGGCATACATACCAACAAACTCCCACTTGCACTTAGAGTCAGTCACTCCAATTAATTTTCTCAAACATTTTAACATATTCCAATATTATTCTAATGGATTACATAAACATTTTAGTAATCAATGTGATTCAGAACAATTGCAATCAAACCCACAATTATACTCCTATTTCAGCACATCCTATGTGTGTGACCCAGTAGGCTCCAAATTACATTGGCAGTGATATCCATAATCATATTATGATTTCACAAGCAATGATTGGTATCTAGCAAGACTTCATTGCCACCCAAGTAATTGGAGAAGTTGGAGAACAACTTAACCTATCATTCATGACTGGTGTTACAGTGATTGTATAGTTCCTTTGTCGTTGATATCTAGATTAAACTCAAGTCATGGAACCATCATCCTCTTCAACGTTCAATCCATGTTTCTTGAACTAGAGCAGATTGTCTGAGATATATGTAAGCTCAATATCACATATTGACTCACATCATCATGGCCATGCATTTCTCAGTCTCGCTTATCAAGTGTCAGGTCTAAGAACCACAATCACCATCATCACTATGAGATGTGACTCTAACTATCAATCATGGTATCCATGTGTTACTCTCAAGGTGGGTCTATCTGATGCACTGTTCTCTAACAAGTATCTATGTATTTGGTTTGATATCTCCATATCATGGCTAATGAGATTCTTCCATCAACCAACACACATTCTAATATTATGTGTTATTGATGTCTATGGATATTTCCACCATAACAACCGATTAGGGACACAATAAGAATACACACTCTTAGCATACATATGATCTCACTGTTTAGGTCATCAACCGGAAGACACATGTCATTGAGTATATTATTCTGTAGACATATGTAAGTTGTGTGGTCATCTCACAATATAAAACACAAACATATAGATTGGAAACTTGCCCTTATTGATATGATCAATATAGTATTACAAATTGTTGACATAGGATCCCATTACAATCATCAAATGATAGTCTATATGGGCATACATACCAACAGTTTCCCAAATGTTTACTTGTGATTTATGCTTCTAAACATGGATTGCTTATTATTTGATGCTTGAAAACACCTAGATTCTTAGGGAAAATGAATTGTATGTGGCTATCTTAGGAATTGCTCCTAGGTCCAACTAGTAGATCCCTAGCTAGCACCCTATCCTCCTATATATAAATCTCTTCTCCTACAACTAGGTGTGACATATAAGTATCTAGTATAAGAGTGATTAGTGTAATTGCCTAGAGTTTTCTAAAGGCTAGATGGTGAGTAAAATGAGGTGAACCACTTTCATCTCTACTCCCCTTCCTACCCTTGGCTCTTAATTGCCCTTATACACTTACCCTAGAAACCTAGACTTGCTTAGTCCTATTAGAATTACACCTAAGACCTAGTTCAATTGAGCCTTGTAAGGATTGATGGGGGAGTGTAATTCCCCTACACACACTCCATACCACCCATGCCCAACTAGTACTTTAGGGTAATTCAAATAGCACTTATCTTGTTGTTTGGTTTGGCAATATAGATGAAAAGATAGAATTTGCATGTTGTATCACCCCTCGACTTGGATTCATGTGACATTCCCCCAAACTGCCCACTCTTCCAATAACTTATTTAAAATCTTAATTGACTTTTATACTAGTTCATGCTTGCTTAGTTTCTTAGCTTAATTACTTCTTAGTCAATTGCCTCACCCTTGGTAGTTAATCCTTACTAGAGTAGTTAGTGATCTTTTGAGCTTGCTAATGCTAATCTTGGTATTTAGTGATAACCTAGGTCCTTAATTGCTCTATTGTCTAACTTGCTATTCTAGTGTAGTATTGTGCTCTTGCTTAAGTAGTTGCTCTCCTTGTTAACTAGAATTGCATGCTTAGTGTTAACTTAGGGTTTTTCCTGTCTTGTCTCCTTTCTTACTTTCTTGCTTGATCCATTAGTGTAATCAAATCAAAACCAACTTATTAGCCTAAAACCCCTAAACTCACTTTAGGAACATAGTTCACGCTAACTAATCTCTAGTTCCCCTCTCTCCATGTAGAGTCAACCCTTATCTTACCTCTTGCCTATACTATAACACGACCCCATGTACTTGTGGGCGAAGAACGATAAGTCTAAGTGAGTGTGTTAGACTAGGCCTTATAATATCAAAAGATCCAAAGTGTGCACACTAAAGGCACATCTAATCCACATTCAATGGGTTAGGGATGCCTCAAGTGAAAACACACCAACTCTCTATCATGGAAATCATGGACTTTGGTCTATTTGTGATGCTTTATTTGTTAAGTTGTATATACTATTGATTTAAAGTTTTACTTATTTGTCCTACCATGCGGTGAGGTTGTAAACTACATGCAAGGACAAGTATGTCTTTCGATGTGGTCTTTTGTTTCATATACATTAAATGTATTAATCTTTAAAAAATTTAAATGAATTGTATGAGTGTCATAAAAACAAACAAACAATCACTAGAATCATAAATATATTCTATAACTAACTTTATAGATTTCTAACCCAATCCCTCGTGATGCATCAAGCAACTCAGACATTCTTGGATCACAGATCAATAGTTTGAAGATCATCTTCCTCCTCCCGAATGAGAAGGAAAGATGTGCCTATTTCCCCTTTCCTGAATTCTCAAGCTCTCTCTTCAATCACCTCCTCGCCTTGCAGAGACTCCTTCAATATGTTCTTCTCTCCATTCTAAACCCTTTAAGTCTCTAAAGTCAAGGAGTAGCAGTGAAAGGAGAAGATTCCAATCCACCCCTCTTACGACTCTATGGCATGACCATGAGGAAATCTAGGCCTTTCGTCATACCTATATAAGGGCATGGGGAGCATGGAATAGTCTTGTACACTCAAACCACAATGTTATTTGCAACGCATAGAGTCTGAATGACATAAAATATTGATTAGGCATGACATGTGGGTGACCTACCACTATGTATCAGGCCTTAAGAGTTTACCCTTTTAGGGTAGATCCAATAACGACCCTATCTGGAAAAGTTTCCATTATTAAGACTATAAAATGTTGCACTCTCAAAGCTGTAAGCCTCCACCCCGATTACCAACTACATATCCAACAACCTCCTCTCCCCAACAAACCCAACCACCTCTATCTAGTTAATTTGGCTTGTAGCTTCTTGAGACCACCTCAAAGCCATCCTTGACCTTGTCTTACAGTACCTTTTGGTGAGGCATCTTCCTCAACATCATTGACTCTTATCATCCGAGCGGTTATTATCTCACTAAAAAATTTCACATAAATAAAATCTCTACTTTTACCTTAACCAACGTGCGACAGTCCCACCCATAAGTGGATGGATCTCATCCTAGCATAGTTTAGGAACGAAAACAAATGACAATATATTTAAGAAGTAATATGATCAATGTAATCGCACAAGAACTAGTCAAAACTCATAAAGCTAAGATTGCAAATCACATAAGGCTGGATTAAGATTTTAATAAAAGATGATGAAAACGTCTCGATTAATGGTTTTTGCCACCATTACCTATCATTCACTCTCTTGCTGCATCACAATGAGTACAAATATTTATACGTTGAGGCAAGATAAATTCCCATACTGATGTTAGGATTTAAACGAGACATATACCACTCTAAGCCTGCTCTCGTGCTACCTATAAGTCATACATTTATCCTCTCAAAAAAACATCTATCTAAAGATCTAATCAAAGGTCTACCATGGAATAAATTATACCCTAGATCTTATGTTTGAAGTTCTTTGATAAATACGTAAAATTGTCGGTCAAACTAAATTTACAAACATAAACTTATCATGGTCCATACAAGAATAAATGCACCTTTTGTTGTTATGTTCTTTACAACAAGAAAAAAATTACAGGACAAGATTCAAAAAGTCAAGTGACTATAGAAGGGGGGATGGAAACGTGGTGCACATCAAATGGAAGGGAGACGTGATGCATAATTAAGAGCTCTATGTTGAAAGTCATATACTTGGCTTTCCATTGTGGTTTGTTTTACATGATATTCTCCACTTATTTGTACACATACAACTCAATGATTGACTCACGTGGTGGGGCCACAAACTCCCCCTACATAGCAAGTCCACAATGTGACTTTTTCTCATTGCGTGACGCCATGTGCTTCCCGTCCATGCCTTTCCTTTTTAATAGTATAACGAAGTCAAAAGGGACTAGGGACGCAAGTAAATGCAAGGATGAACAGAGTGCTGAATTTGGATTTAAAGGGGAGAAGAACGATGAGGATATCAATATTGAGGGGGTGGGGGATATGATGGGATGCAAAGGGATTGATGTTTGAAACCATGTCGTTGTTATTATTAGTATACTGTTCCATTGCGGGTTGTATTGGCGGTGCGGTTGGGTCAGGGCAAGTTGACGGAAGATGGATATTATTGTCGTTTGAGCTAAGGTCGCAATGAGTATATGCGATGATGGGATAACATTTAATATGCGGGGGACATGCATTATAATCTGGCAGCTATGCTTTTGTGTTCCAGCCGGGTGGATAAATATATAAAATAGGCGTTGCATGGGAAGATGTATATGCGACAATGGATATGTATATATATATATAGTATGCGGATAAAATTAGAAAAGAGCAGATTTTTCTTACAATATCTCCTCTTTCTTTTTCTCTTCTCTTCTCTTCTACTATACTGTACTCGTGCTTGCATTCAATATATGAAGCAAAAAAGAAAAAGAACAAGTTTCTCTCTCCGGTCAACTTTCAAAAGAGAAAAACGCAGGAGAAGAGGAGGTCGTTTTCCTGATATCTCCCTCTTTTTCATCTTGTGCCAACTTGGGAGGGAGGGAGGGAGGGAGATCGTTTTTAGTAGTAGTAGTTTGAACATGAGACCACCACAGGTCCCGCAACAAACTCGCACCTGAGCCTGCCACATCACCTCCGCCTCCCCTTCTCATTTTCTCTCTCTGCCCTTCTTCTCTCCCTAGACTGGCTTCTTCTTCAATCCACCCATCGAAACCCAACGGTACCGTCCCTTCACTCGCCCGCTCGCATCACACAGTGTCCCCCCTCTCCCTATTTAAACTCACCAGCCAACCACCACCACCAAGCTTCCTCTCTGTTCCATTCCATTTCATTCGTCTCTACACCACGCCCCAAGCCACCGCCGTTATTGCTGCTCTTCCGTCTCTCTCCCCCTCCTCTCTACCTGTTTTATCTATTCATCGGCACCCGCCCGTTTGATGCTGATGCCAGCGGCGGCCTCCGCGCAGCCGTGCGCCGCCCCGCCGTCGGCGTACGCCTGCAACCCCAAGGACGCACTGATCGCCTGGTACAAGGGCGAGTTCGCGGCGGCCAACGCCATCATCGACGCGCTATGTGCTCACCTTGCGCAGATCGGCAGGGGCGCTGCCGCGGGAGGGGGAGGTGGGGGATCGCCCCCGCCTTCATTCTCAGGGTACGAGGGCGTTTTCGCCGCGGTACACAGGCGGAGGATCAACTGGATCCCCGTGCTCCAGTGGCAGACCTACTACTCCGTTGCTGAGGTCGCGGACCAGCTGCGAAGGGTTACTGAGGACCAACAAATGCCGGTGAACAGGAAGAGGAATGATGCTCAGGCGCAGCCGCAGCAAAAGCCGTGGCATATGGAGCAGCCACAGAAACAACAGCAGGTCGTCACGTGGATGGATGCGCATCACGGAGAGGAGCAGGAGGTGGAGGATCGGAGCCGTGATTATATTGTCGATGACCAGATCAAGGTTGTGGAGGAGACGGAGATCGTCATGAGTCCGACCACCACCACCTGCAGCAGCTCCATTGCCGCCGATGCCGATAGCACTGACGACTCCAAGGCCGATAGTAACGGCGAGGGCGACGAGCATCACAGTCCTAATCCGGAACCACAGGCTGCAGCTGAACCAGAGATAAATCAAGAGGAGCTAGTGCCGCCGCCGCTGACACAGGAGGATCACGACGAGGAGGAGGAGGAGGCTGATGTTAAAGACGCTACGGCCGTCGCAGCGGCGGAGGAAAACAAGGAACCTGCGGAAGAAGAATATTCCCATTCGTTCGATTCCGCTTCTGTGGATCCGGTCCAGATTCTCGATCCTTGCCCACCTTCCAGCAGCGATGGCGACGGCGCCAGCGCAGGTGAGTTGTTCTTACTCTTGGGCTTCCGACTACCCGAACAATAATACACTCATAAGTGATGCTTAAATTCATGGTCATTTAGAACGGCATATAAAACGGCCGAGGAGTGAGTCTTTTAATTCAATATACATTGCAGCAATGATCATCGACGCGAAATTCTCGTGTTGGCTTGTATTTTTAGTTTAACCCTGACCCGCTAGCTACCACACTCTCCATATATCTATCTGTCAATTAGTAATAGCGTTTGTGAACATCCAAGGATTCTTGAATAGAAGCCCCATCTAAAATGTAGTACTTAATTCCGTAACTAATGACGATCCACCGAACCGGATCGTGCTCAGTGAGAAGGGAACACCACACACAGTCTCTGTTCCGCGTTGGCGTCCGTCTCACGCGGTGGTGGCATACGCTGAATCAAATCGTCCGGCACCGGTTAGGAACTGAGACTAGAGTTGTGTGCCCGTGTGCACTTCTGCCACCAAAGGTGTGTTTCTCGTTTGACCTTAATATACAGTTAACAACTCCGTGATGAAGATATTCCATCCAACTGTTCAAATGAAGCCTGCCCAAAGTTAATTAATAAACATTTCTACTCTTCATTGACACAGACACATACATATGTTCACTCCTTTCAACGAGTGAGATACCCCAATTGACAGTTTATATATTATTAAACTAATAATACATAGGGGCAGACAGAGTATCTGACGATTACGCTCACGATTAATAATTGCAACTCATAAATAGAAACAAGAGCCTCGTGTCGGTTGCCGCGGACGGAGGCAGGAGAGGGACCAAGCTCCGCCGGAGGCAGTAAAACTTGTGTGGGGGACTCTCTTCTCGAGCAGTGGGAAGGAGTGGAGTAAGAGGACGAATCAATGAGATGCTCCGATTAAATATTTCATTTCTTTTCTATAGTCAGTAATAGTCCCAACAAGAAAAGGACGACTGAGTTCCCTTTCCATTGAGCCCGCGTGTGGGGGCATCATCTAAGAAGAAACCACCAGGAAGGATCATACAGATGGGCAAAAGACTTCACCTTTTTTCCCCACCTCTCACCTCACTTTATTGCCAATGTTATTCTCAAGCAGAAACATCCATAAGTTTTTGTTATGTTTCTACCTTCCACATTAAAAGATTGGCAACATGATAAGAGAGGACCCATCGAGGAGAAAAAAAGGGATGGATGTCAGTCAATATTGTGCGTCTTATGCCATTCTCCTTGGTTGTATTTTGTCATTCTTTTCTTCAACGCTGGAAACACACTGACACAGTGGAAGTGGAAGTGGGATCCGCGGGAGAGACCCGGAGGCCCGACTATACTCTAGTGCTGTCCCCGGCTGTTGATCTACTAGTGACCACTGCACTTGCAGTTGTAGGCACGCCTGTGATTCTGTGAATCCCGTCGGCCGGTCATGTGGCTGCACCTTTGTTTTTCAAACAACCAATTATGACTTATGATATATAAATGACACTTTACATATATATATATATATACATTTGCTCAAATCTGGAAACTAAACAGTCGTATCAAAACCATATATTGCATATAACAAGAAACGGACGATTCCTTTTCCACTGAGCGTGGGCGCATAAACTAGGGAGGAGGAAACCACGAGGAGCGATCATACAGATCGGCTAAATGCGTTGGCTTTTTTTATATTTTTTCCTTCCCCTCTCTTTATTGTCGATATTATTCATTCTTCATACCAAATTTTTTCCTTCCCCTCTCTTTATTGTCGATATTATTCATTTTTCATACCAAAACTTGCGACAAATATCGTCGTCTACATTTAGAGAGATTTCCTGACCATGACAGGATAGGACCACTAATGACATCTTACGCCGTTCTGCTTGGTTGTACTACGCACACGAGAATCCCTCTCACGGTTTGCAGGCACAACACACGAGTTGTTTTACCGGTTGAAGATTTAAAGTTGTGGGCCTTTTCTTGCCGGAACGTGGAATTGGCTGGGAGAGACCGGAAGGCCGGCTATGTAGTCATGGGAGCCCGGTCGGGGTAATGGGACATCCTGCTGCTTCTGATCTAGTGGGCACTGCACTTGCAGCTGCAGGCACGCTTGTGATTCTGCACATTACAAATAGTCGTTCATCTCCAATGTATTGTTACAAAATAACTATTGGCTATATTATGAAAATTAAGAATCGGAAACTATAACAACATCGCATGAAGACCATATCTCCGCAAACCTGTAGGGTCATGTCGTGTGTCCTTCCTTTCCTTCTGGTGCATTGAAGTCGAGGTAGAGATCTGGATTCTTAATTCTTTAAAAGGCCCATAACACGTGCGCGGCTCTACAGCCGTTAAACACAACCACCATCAAGCCCGCACATGTCCTCACGCCACTGCCAAAGGCCGGCCGTGGTTCTTGATCGACGATTGGCAAGCACTGGTAGTGACAGCACGGCCAATCAAGAAGGTGGTGGAAAAGTGATATGCTGAACTTTCCTTCCCAGAAGAAAACTGAAAACGATGAACGGTTAGCCAGCCAATCCCGCCGTTGAAGAATCTGATCATATTTCCTTACCTGAGAGATCTTTGGAGTCAGCGTGGTTCCAACCGCAGCCAGCAGATGTCGTTTTATGAAATTGAATATTCGTTTGGGGGTTCCTATTCGCGGGGACAGCGGCCTTTCTTTCCACACCAGATTTATCTTCGGTGGTGTTGATTGATAACGACCCGCTGCTTGAGAAGGTAGACAGTTTCATCCTGCTTTGTGGGAGCACTTCATGCTTCACTTCCGTGTTCGACACATGCACCTTACCCCGCTTCGTACAATGTGGTTGGCTGGCTACTGCTCATCGTGGCATGTCGGATAGAAGCTTCCTTCCAACTGCGTTTCTATTTAGTTTTCGAGTATTAAAGGATTCGCTGTCCTTGACTGTCGGAAGATTATGGCTTGCCTAAAAACTATGCATATGCAATACTCTGTCTTGCTATTATTATGGATCCGATGCATACATGTTCCAAGACCCAATCTGCTTTGCTGGCCGTCACTCCTATAGTGTACAGCAACAGTCCATTTCATGTACCTGTAGCTTTAGCTTTGTTCAATTTGAGTACGTCTTTGTAGCAGCAGACTGCACTCACTTACCTCTTTCTGCGAAAGATGCCAAACTGTTCCCTCAATTCATTTTCAAAAGTTGCCTGATGGAATGGCATTCCTTTTCCCTTTCTAGGACCATTTACGCACCAAATACGGGCCTTTTGCTTTCAAATTGTCTGTCTTCTTCGGCTGGTTTTTAAAAGCATTTTGGTGTTGTATACAGATGCCCCTCCTTTTTGCTCCCACGACGAGGAGGAACAGCAGCCACACTCTTCTCCCATGGTGGAAGAGGTGGCCAACGGAATCATCTGCGCTGGACGCCACGACGACTGCAACGCGCGCAGGGACAGGATCAACGTCTGCAAAGGGTTCGTCGCCAAGGAGCACAGCAAGGGCCACATGGCGAGTCTCTCCCCAATTCCGCATTTCGTCTATTCAATGATTGATTTGCATGTCGCTTTATGTCTTCTTTGTTAGGCATTTTACGTATTTAGGGATAACCGGTGTTAGTTGTGTTTTTAGGAATAATTGAGTATGTTTTATTATTGTTTCATTCAGTTTATGTCTAGGGTCCTAACGGTGCAGTTTGCAGGTTAACATCGTCAAAGGACTAAAGGTGTATGAAGACGCCTTCACAGACTCTGAGCTTGCCAGACTTGCGGAATGCATCACCCAACTCCGGGATGCTGGGCAAAACGGGCAGCTTTCAGGTCAGAATGAAGTCTGTTTAACGCATCGTAAATATCTAGACGATGTTGATAAGCTAACACTAAAAATACCTGGTGGTTTTTATATTCAGGTGAGACCTACATTCTATTCAACAAGCAGCTCAAAGGAAACAAGAGGGAGATCCTCCAGTTTGGGGTTCCTGTGTTCCAACCCACTAGCACAGACGAGGCTACAAGTAAGAACAATACCAGAACATAGCCGTAATTGAGTTTTGGCTGTTACACAGTAGTAGCATTTCAAAACTCTGTTTCGCAATAGCGTGTTTACCAAGCTTGGTATGTCTCTCGCAGGCACTATCGAGCCCATACCGGCACTATTGCAAGACGTCATCGATCATCTGATTCAGTGGCGGTTGATACCCGCAAGCAAGACGCCCAACGGCTGCATAATCAGCTTTTATGACGAGGTCGCTTTTGGTTGACATTCGATAGCTCTTTATGTAGATTTGATTCTATATGTTTCATGTTATCATATCTATTTCACGCCCCTGTTCCTTACTGAAAGCTTTTCCTCCGTTCTTTCTTTATTCCCCACAGGATGAACATTCCCAACCTTACTTCAAACCGCCACACCTGGACAACCCACTCTCCACTCTTCTTTTGCACGACACCACAATGGCTTTTGGGAAAGCTCTAACTTGTGAGAAGGACGGCAACTACAAGGGCTCCCTCAAACTCCAACTAAGAGAAGGGTATGAATCTAATAATGTCTCCTTTTAAATTAATTATAAGTAAGAAAAAGGACTCAAAGCCCTGATATCTTTTGGTCAGGATATTGTGCATCCCATGCCATGTGTTAAGCATCTATCTCCTGTTACGTAGAGAATCATATATTTAGTCAACAGTTATTGACGTTTTTCTTCTGCACAGGTCGCTTGTAGTCATGCGCGGGAACAGCGCCGACATGGCACGGCACGTTATATGCCCATCTGCGAACTCGAGGGTGAGCATCACATTCGTCAAGGTCAGGCCCACCCTGGCCAACACAAACCAGGCCGTTTCATCCTCATCCCCTACCAAATCTGCCATCCCCCTACTGCTCAACCCTGAGATGGAAGGGGCGGCCATGGGGAGCCCTCACAGTTTGATTCCAGCGTGGGGTGTGGGAATGGCCGTGCAAGCTCCTATCGTCATGCTTGCGCCAGCCAGGCCGATCCCTATGAACGCCATTGCCAAGAGGACTAGCCGAAGTACGGGGACAGGGGTGTTCTTGCCTTGGGCTCTGGGGTCCAAGAAGTACATCAAGCAGCTCCCACCGCGTATCCAAAGGAGGAGGCTGCCTGCTCTGCCACAACCTTTGGCGATGCAGCTTGAGAAGGCGTCACAGATCCGATGCATAGCGATGTGATGCTTTTGTCTAAATTATCTGTCTTATTGTTAATTATATAGATAGAGTTGTTCTTAGAGATAGAGAAGCGGCTGGTAGAGAGATGTTTTTATTTTTTGTTCTCGGTTTATTTAGAGGATGAGGCGGGTTAAGAGTAGATGTTCGGCATCTTCATATGAAACTTGACTTGCTGTGTGTTCATGGTGGTTTTTTTGTTTGTCTTTCTTCACTAAAGTTTCTTGTCCTACAAGGACGCTTTTCTTCTTCTTTTTTTGCTTGTGGATTGTGATAGGTCACTGATCTTAACATTTGATCTCGAAGAGGTGTTTAAAAGTGAAAGGGATTCTGTTGGATAAGCGACAGATTTTGCAGTGTCTGTAGAGTTAAGTTCAATATCAAATAGGTGGTAGGTTATGTCTGCTGCTGGTGTGTACAATCTCTTGCGCAATTGATGGAAAACTGAGTGCTTATGGACCCTGATATACAAACTACTGTTGAAATTTGAAAATGAATGCGGATAGCAGCCTAATAATGACTTTATTTCCATGTACCTTACTATGTATTGATATGTATGAATTGATTTGAATTTAGTGATTTATTACCATAATGTCCATATTAGCCGTTTCAGAAAATTATAGTGTGAAAAAAGACAGTACTCCAAAATATTTATAACAATACTCGAACTTACAATTATCAGTACTAAAAACACTAAACATCATACACGAGTATCAAAAAAATTACCTGATTTTTTTTATGACCATTGCACGTTACTCGTAGTTTTGGAGATTTTAGTGTGAAAAATATAGTAATAAACAATACATCTACTAATACTAAAAAAATATATGTAGATGCATTTTAAAATATACTACTCTACACATTACAATACAACCGTTAATGGCAACTTTAGGCCTAGTTTGGCCGCCGCTTTTATGAATCCCGGTAATTAGTATATTAAACTGATAGCATGTCACCTTAAGTAGCAATCACAACTACCGGCAATTAAATTGTTGGAACAGCAATAGCGTGCTTTTCCAGTCACGCCGGAGCAGGAGGTACTGAGAATACCGCCAACCTGCCAAATTTTTTATCGCAATTTTTAAGCTTTCTTCACACGGGTAGGCAACGAACACCGCAAGGCGCGTACTCCGTCGACACCATGAATACTACTGCCATGTATCAGAATACTGCATTTATGAAGGAGGCGGCCAAACTAGGCCTTAACACACTGTGGGCTGGCATTGGGCCGTTAGCGTTTCTATTCTGTGTCCTACACAATGCTTTGTGAAATGTTTATACGGACAATAGACCACATTGATTGACGTTTTCATACCATCAAACTGTGTTCGGCGTCGTTTCATCGAACTATTTCCAACATCATTCAAAATATGTGTTGGAAAAAAAAACTAAAAAAAGGTGCCTGAACAACATTCATATAAGAAAACTCGAACGTCACTCTCTGCCCAGTTAGATATATATTGTTATAAATAACAAAAGCCTTCTGGAAGTGTGAGTAATAAACAAGACTGTCCAATTTCTGGATGGCAAAAGTTTATGATCTGAAGCACGTAATTATCAAACTAGACCACGACATCATGATGTTTATATTGGTTACCGGAAAAAAATGGTGTCATAATCAAGTGCCCTAAATTTGTTAAATGGAAAAGGTAAAAGTAATTGATGATTGCCTAGCATCCTGGTTTGTGTCCATGGACCTTTTCGTGCAAAAGTGTTGGAGGTTGTCACGCTTGTCTTGTAGTTACTTAAGAGATCACTATCATGGACGGATGAGGTTTGATAGGTGTATGTGCCATTGGTACAATCAAACAACAATGTACACCGGTTTCATAGGTGTATATGTGATATGTCATTGGTTGTTCAAATAACAATACACTAAGAGGGGTTGATTGGACTATAATCCATCAACGATGTGCTCATAATTCAAGACTAAGAATAAACATCAATGTATTTAGTTTTGAAAGTTTGGAGACTTGTCTATATGGGGAATAGTGTCCGATCTTCACAAATGATAATAATTTGAATTACATCCGGGAGGATGAGTAGAGATGTGGGCGTTGAGCGTGCACATTTGGAGGTCTTCCACACGACTTGTACGCATCAAGGAGAAAAAAACATAGTCTTGGGAAGCCACATCTTCACGGGAGCATGCTAGTGAAACGTCTTCATGATGAGGTATATGTCACATCTCTTAGTTTTTTCAATACATTGTTTCCAATGAGATCCTTTTGTGGAGCTTTGAGATGAAAAAAAAATTCTCCCATTGGGGTTTTTGTGTCCTAGTACCCAGCATGTATCATAGAGAAAGGATGACGTATATTGTTGATTTGATAAAAGTGATTATATCACTTGCTCTACCAAGAGTTAATGGCCATCACTTACAATTAGACATATACCTAAGCATGGTAAAGAAAAGAAAACACAACATGCCAACATAAAACGGCTTCCATGGAATAAATAAACAAGTAGGTGACGACACATAGACCCGTAATTTAGTTGCATGACTTGTATAACTCAGAATAAGTAGGTAGAATCTATATCCTTCTAGCCCGTTGAAAAACAAGTATGATTTATATCATACTAGGGCTACAAGAGAAGAAAATGAATAAATCCAAACCCCCCTCCCCCCGACCCACCAAATGTAGCTTATAGTACCGCCTACACTACACCACAGTACATTACACGATTGTTTGTATAAAGAAAGTAGGTCCCTTTTCGGAGGTGACAACATTTGAACTAGTATTCATTTTAATATCTTCTAGGACATATAACATAATGTATAGTGCTCATCCCACATACATATGAAGTTGAGCAGGACTAGTACTCGTCCCACATACATATGAACTTAAGCGGGGCAAACCGTGTGAACTGCATGAACGATGTAAAAATAATCTTTCTCTTAGAAAATAACCCACCTCATGTAATAAATAAAGACGTACACATAAAACCAATCAATAAAACTACCAACGAGCAAAGAAATAAACATGTAATGCAACAACAATACATTGTGATCAATACGAAAAGGACAAACATATTAATTCAAACATACACACAACTTTTTTATATATTATCACAAGAACCGTTCCCATAGATGGGTCACTTTTGTGACCTTTCTGACAGCGTAAAACCATCGAGTCTCGGGCGCCACCGTCCACCTAAAAATTGATTAAAGCGCACAATTAGTTGGCCTGCACGACAGATGCTATTTTTAAGAAATAACTCTTAGAGAGAATCAAACCCGAGATCCCTCACAAGGGTTTCCCAAGATCGTCCACCCAAATTATTCCTCGTTGGAAACATACACACAAATTTGATTCTAATAGACAAATTTAGAATTTTGACCATATAAACATTGTGTGAATAAATACTAAAGTAAAATTTCCATAAAACCAAGTATTATGCTTAATATATTTAAAAAAACAGATACCAAGAATACAACAAGTGATATTTCTTTTGTGACAAAAATTCTAAGGGAAACCATGTCAAAAGTTTGTAGGGGTATATGAATTGTAGAGAGTCTTCTACCATTAGATTAAAGGACCGTAAAGGAAGTATGTTTAACATATATAAAATAACGTTACGAGAGACTAATCTCCCAATTTCGACCAGAAGGGCTACAAAGAAGAAGAAAAAACACAATAAAATAGGTGGGAGATCTAGAGAAAAAAACCCATTAAAAGGTGTCCAACAATATTGGGACAAGCAATTTCTTTAAGATCAAGTCTTCATCTTTTAAATGTGTAGAAAAATAGGAAAATAAAGAATAGAGATGGTGAAATACGATTTATCCATGTAATTGAAATAAATAACTTCTCAACCCAAAATGAATTACCTAAAATGACAAGAACTAGATAGAAATAGGAAATCTAGAAAATTGATGAACAAAAAACCCAAAATCAAATTCCAAAGAGATTTAGAAAAATCATACATTTGAGAAAAAGGTGACCTCTCTCTAGCCCACAAACCCTATCACATCCCTATCACACGTGGAGACAAATAAGACCAGAAGGCATGCCAGAAAATGCAAAAAGAGAAGTTGTCGCAACACAAATATGACAACTTGTACGATGCTATGATTTATATATGACATTCTCAACATTACTATACTATGAATCATGCTAAAGGCAGTTAATACAATACTGTGATTCATGCTAAAATCCAACACTAGTTGTTCAATACTAGCTGCATTCTCAACACTACTGCAAATACTGAAGAACATGAGCAAATGATTCACTAATGCAAAAAGGAACAAATGATTCACTAATGCAAACAAGAACAAATGTTGTTCAATACTAGCTGCATTTTCAAATCACAAACATCAATTAAAAGAGCAACGAAAGGACCACAATAGTTTTCACCGAGATGGGTTGACCAACAAACAATAGTGGTACTCAACACAACAAACTTTTACATGGAAAATCTCAACTTCTCAAGTCACAGACAAATAGTTAATGACTACAAAGCCATTTCACTAACATTATAAACACTAAAACTAGTTGATATAGTTGATAGAAACACCACTTGAAATTGAAGTTGATAGAAACACTAAAATCATCTAATAGAAATGCTCCTATCCAGTTCATATAAACACCACTTGAAGTTGAAAATGAAGTTGTGTTGTGCCAGCTGATAGAAACAATGTTGTTCCAGTTGATCTCCCCTTTTAGACTCCTCCAGCCAAAGCAACACCCTCCAATAAACAATTAAGTTTCCACATCTCTGATTTCAAATATAAAACAAAAACCATGGCTGACACTGATGTCAAAGGCTAATCTTTAAACATTTTCAAATATAAAACAAAAACCATGGTAAAAATGTTTCTGATCTAAACATTTTAACATGTTTCAAATGTAAATACAATTGACACCTCAAAGATACATGACTACAACATCTAGGTAGATTTTCAGATGAAATCTAGTATTATGGTGGTAGACAGAGCAACAGTTTCCAAAGTCAAATATTCAATAAGAACATGCTAGTAGAGCAATGAAATAAAGATGAGAAGGTACAAAGAAATAAAATAGTATAGCAATCACGTACACATTGTCAATTTGTGTCATTAGAACTGACATACATGAACAACTGTGTATTAATAGTCTTTACCTAGGAGAAAGACTACATGCATACATGCTAGATGATGGTGGGATCAACATCTTTGTTCAAAAAAGGTTAAGCATCAAGTAAAGAGTATTTGAATCAACCAGAGGTGTTGGTGTACAACATGTGAAACAATCAAGTGTGTTGTTCACATCAAAATCAGACTTGCACAAAGTATTCCAAAACAACCCTTAAGTTGAAAAATCCAACTCATCATAACACCATTCATATTATTACTCAGCATAAATTCCACTCTACAAGTAAGATCTTAATCCTTTTCTGGATAAAAAGATCTTATAAGGAATGATTGGACTACCCATATCACCAAGGTGCACCTCCTTTTCCAGGAGCCCATTACTAACAAAATCCATAGTTAAGCGTGTCTAGCTTGGAGTAGTACTAGGATGGGTGACCCGTCGAGAAGTTGACCCCGGCTTGCGCATGAGTGAGGACAAAGTACACAATTAAGGCTAGTGGTGGTCTGTGGGGTCATTCTTGAAACTCTACTAGAGCCTAGGGTAGTGGGTCTAGGTGTTACAAATGGTATCAGAGTCAAAATCCCTTCAGTAGGCCGGGCCCACATGGGCATGTGGCATGCCAGTCTTGAGCTGTGCGGTCCAAGCATGTTGGAAAGGGCTATCTATGGTGATGTAGCCACCCTTGCGCTGGTATTCTGTGATTGGGAGTTGGGTGTCCATGGGCCATTTGAGTGCGCACTGAAATGAGGAAATATCATGAGTTCATATAGTTGAGCCTTGACGAGGATGTCAAGAATCTAATTGGGGGAGATTGTAACGTCCTAGGATTTGAGGCCTCAGATAAAAAGATCTTATAAGGAATGATTGGACTACCCATATCACCAAGGCACACCTCTTTTTTCGGGAGCCCATTACTAAAGAACTCCATAGTTAAGCATGCTCAACTTGGAGTAGTACTAGGATGGGTGACCAGTCGGGAATTTGACCCCGTCTTGCGTGTGAGTTAGGACAAAGCGCACAATTAGGGCTAGTGGTGGTCTGTGGGGCCATTCGTCAATCATGAAACTCTACTAGAGCCTAGGGAGGTGGACCCAGGAGTTACAACTACCATTTTTCTTACCCCCAGAAATGGAATACGAATTTTGAAGACACATCAGTGGCTCTATAGTCTCTAACTAGAGGTGTCTGTTGTGGGGGTTATTGAGTCTACCTTTGATGCCAAAGGCATATTCATATGCAACTGTAGAAGCAGCGATAGATAAAGTATCTTTATTTATTCACTTGATGTTGGGTAATTTTGTTCATGAGTCTTACTCCAAGATAGAATATCAAAATCATTGACCTTGATTGAGATATCTTCTCACAGATATACATCTCACTCAGTTGTAATGGATATCATTAATCTCTTCTTTTTTCTATAATAGATTTAAATTCATGAATGGGATTTAATACAACTGTAAGATCTGGGGGACTGAGAGGAATCTATTTGATTAGTAGAGGGATGATCATTATATGTTCTTCTATCTTCAAATTCCATCAACAAACCAATGCATGCCTCAATGACCTTACCAACATGTCTTGAAGCTTTTGCCCCATAAATCAACCCATGATGCCATCTTATCTATCCATTTTAAACCTAGGATCCAAAACAATAGAAATTGTCATAAAAATATGAATTTCATCCTAGTACTTTATATATTTGCAAAACAAAGATTTGATGAGAGATAGTTAGACCCATATAAGTCCTCAATAATTGAATTAAAAATCTACAACTTGTCACAAATATTAGAGGAAAAATACCACTCATCAATAGTGGGTAATGATTCATATTGTACTTCTATCTGACCCAATCTACAAAATGTGCTCTTGTATGATAATGCGGCCTTGAGCATGTGGAAAGTGGAATTCCAACTAATAGGACAATCAAGAGTCAACTTTGACTCATTAGAAACCTTCAACTTTTTGTAGTATTCTGGAACTTCTCCAACTTATTTGCAGTGCATACCCAATAAGCAACACTATCACAAATATTTTAAGTCCACTTTCTATAACCTTAACCCCATCTTTACCAATCGAGCTTGATATATGCACACAAAAATGCATATGAAATGACTTACCAAACAATAACATTGAATTACAAGGCAAGGCCTCCCTTAGTTCCTTAATCATTGCATCATTGGTGGAGCAATTATCTCAAGTAATAGTAGATAGCTTACAATTTGGACTCCACCAACCCATTAATCTATCATTTAGAACTTTGCCTAATGCTTCCTTGGTATGTGGACATGGCACATATGAAAATCATAATATAAAAATATGTAATGGCCATTTTTTTTCGATCTAATGGGCAATGATCAACATAAACCCCTTCTTTTGATGATTGGACGTCCACATATTAGTAATTATTCCCACCCTGGACTCATTTCTATCAACAACTTGCATAATCTTATAATTTATATAGGAACAAGCTGCTTTGATGTCACATTTGACTATATTCATAGTAGGAATCTTTAAAAGAGGTTGGAGATTATAAGTGTATCTCCTAAAACTAGTGTGTTCTACCATGGTGAGATGATACTCATGCCTCACAATCATTTGCATGTGATGTCTCCTTAGAACCTATTGATTTAATGTTTGTTTATCACAACTTGAGATCTCTTCATCAATTATTCCCTTTTGAGTAGGACATGACATGTTAGTGATTACGTAGGTGATTGACTCCACTTAACTGTCACGTGATAGAAGTTTTCTACAATGTATGCATTCTTCTTTCATAACACTACCTACAATAGCTGCCTGCGGGGGTCACAAAAGTGGCGCTCGTGCGAGAGTGGTTGCCTCGTCATAAAAAAAACACTACCTACAATTTTCTTTGTAAATTCAATCCAAACATTACTCCATGACTTCCCATGCCTCAAAGAACATTCCTCACAATCATCACATATTTATTTTATGGGTCAACAAGGTTACTTGCTATAGGAGTTTTTCCCTCATCAACATGAGTTACAAGATCATTAACCATGACTTAAAAGTAGAATTTTCATAAATAAGATGAAAGAAGGAAAAGTGGAGAAGGATGAAACTAGGATGAAAACTAAGATCATATTAAACACTAAAAGAACAATTAAATTATTTCCAATGGACATATTATTATCCAAGAATAACTAATTATTTAAAAAAACATATTATTACCCAAGAATAGATTATTATTATCCACGTCGCATACAAAAAATACCCTAATGATCTTAGTGATTATTAGGAAACAATAAAACAACACCTCAAAAGTCCTTCATGCAATCCTCAATGAGAGTTTACTATTAAAAATATGTTTAGAGTCTACTTTTAAAGAAGGTCAAAAGCACTCCAAAGGGATTTGAAATTGTCCCTCAGAATAGAAATGATGGATTTATAAGCACTACTGAGTCCAGGAACACTCAACGGTTTAATTCAATTTGCAATGTATACACACGCACAATGGGGGAGTAAATGTATAGAAAGATTCAACAAGAACATGCTAGTAGAACATGAAATAAAGTCAAGGTATAGAGAAATGAAAAATATAGCAAGCATGTTCATAGTGCTGAAATAACTTAGCACTATGAAAAATTTATTAAGGAACTCATCATTGGGTCTGTATCTATATGTAAAGCATTTGGGAATGAATTGGAAAATAGAAATTTGACAAAAACATTATCAGATCAATACACTTGTGTGCAGTTATGAGGAAACAACATCTAGAACACACAATAGGTAAAGGGAGGAGGTTTCTTTGACTTTACCTACGAGTGAGGGAATGGGACATAGTTATAACTAGAAACTAGAAACTCTAGAAAATGGGTTTGAAAGAAGGGTTGAATATACAGTGGAAGAGCAAGTCATAATGCAGAAATAGAAGACAAAATGGGAAGGGTGGGCGGGGAGTGGGAGAGTACAAATAGAAGCACATATAGAAATGGACTTTTGTATTACCCAAACAGTAGACAAACACGACTGACTCTGAAAGCCAAAGCTCGAGGAGATGAATATTTTAGCATGTAGAATTCAGGAAGATGGAACATTGATGGGTGCTTGGCCCAACCAAGATCAGCAAATATCTCCCACCCTCTTGCCTTTACTTTACATATGTCCAATTCTCCTTGCACTTGTTGGCTTTCTATGTCTGGGTTGGGGAGTGGTAGAGATCAGATCAATGTGTGGGATCGCCGAGGTGGTTTCACTATCAAGAAACCAGTGATTCCTTTTTCTTACACGGTGGTTTTGTTGTGTTGGAGATCATAATAGTAGCAATAGAGCTTTGTCCTTGCTCAATAGGCGTTTCCTCTAATTTGTTCCTAACATGCATCGTAGGTAGATGGAGGATCTCGTGGTATAAGTTGTCAATAGAGTTGGAAGATTGGGGTGAGGGGGAGGAGGAAGAGACTCTAAGTTGAGGGAGAGATGAGGACCGATTACAGTCAATATAGGTAGTAGTCGGGGAGGGGAGAGGAGGGGTGAGCATGCAACAGTTAGGTTCCAAACACCATTTGCTTTTGAGTTCTCTTTGTCTCTAAGGAGTAGTCGAGGTTTCGAGGAGGATGACTAGATGGGGTCATGAGACTATGAGATTTAGGATTTGGAGTATGGACTTGTGTCACAGATAATGGGTGCACCGAAAGAGAAATTGAAAGGACCCGTATGATGCCACTTCCACTGGGCTCACCCAGTCCTGCCTACTGACCCAATAAACCCCATATTTTTGGGTTGGGTTAAATTGCCAATCCTAGTGGCACGTGCAAGTTTCCAAGGCTAGAACTTAATGTGCGCTTGTTGCATTTATATTCAAGTGCTCTAGCTTGTGTTGATGATGATCTAGTCTAGTAGTTGTTGGTCAAAAGTTTCCTCAATGTCAATATTTAGATAGCAAACCAAGTGGTGCTTTTCCCACCAGGCTCACCCAAACTTGCCCACTGACCCAGTAAGGCCCATATTTTTTACACCTAACTAGACAAACACACAACATTAATATATACACACAACATTCACTATTACATGGTGCCACCTCAATCTGGAATCATCGTCGACCCTCGATTTTTGTTGCATTTATATTCAAGTGCTCTATTGAGTTCTCTAGCTCACACTCAGTTTAAAATTACAATTGGGCTCACCCAATCCTGCTCATCAACCAAATTAAGCCCATATTTTTTAGACCCGGCAAGGTAAACATGCAACATAAATATCTACACATATTCAAGTTCTCTATTGAGTGCTCCAACTCATGCTCAGTGGTTTTTTTGCCCATGGGGATCACCCAATCCTGCCCACTGACTCAATAAGGCCCATATTTTTGAGACCCAACTAGGAAAACATGAAACATAAATATCTACACACAATATCTATTGTTACATGGTGCCACCTCAATATGGAATCATCGTCAACCCTCAGTTTTTGTTGCATTTATATTGAAGTGCTCTATCAAGTGCTTCAGATTGCACGTAGTTTGGAATCACAATCATGCTCACCCAATCATACCCATCAACCCAATAAGGAGTGTCGCTCATGCTCAATGGTGTTTTTGCCCACCGGGCTCACCCAATCCTGGCCACTGACCAAACAAGGCCCATATTTTTTTAGACCAAACTAGGCAAACACGCAACATCAAAACCTACACACAACATTCATTGTTATATGGTGACACCTCAATCTAGAATCATCATTGACCCTCAATTGTTGTTGCATTTATATTCAAGTTCTCTATCGAGTGCTCTAGCTTGCACGTAGTTTGGAATCACAATCATGCTTCCCCAATCTTGTCCACCGATCCAATAAGGCCCTTCGAGACCCAACAAGTCAAACAAGCAACATAAATATCTACACAACATTTACTATTACATGACGCCACCTCAGTCTGGAAACATAATTGACCCTGACTGTTGTTGCATTTATATTCAAGTGCTATATTGAGTGCTCCAGCTTGTGCTCAATTTGGAGTCAGAATCGACTCTCGACATTTTTTTGGTCGGTCAAAAAGTGTGTTACTATTAATACCAAAACTTTGGGCACTAAGTACCCCATTACATCTATAAGAGCTAAAAAAGCTCATTCAAGGATCAAAATCCCCCCACAAGAGGAACAATGTGATTTCTAGACAAAACAAAACTAAGAAGACCGATCTAACTAAACAATCTAGGTTCAAGCATTCCTACCAGAAGAAGACTATTACAAGCCATTATTACATGCATTCATCATACCCACAAGTAGTAACAACAGCTTGACATAGAACAAAAACTAGTTTTCCTGCCTATAGCCAGCCTTGAAGCTTCTGACCTTCTCAGCTACCAAAACTCCAGGTTTCTAAGTGGGTGAAACACCCAAAAAGGAACCACTAGCATCAACTCAATAAGAAGCTGAGCAAGCCGCATGAGAAGCAAGTACCAACACATTTTAACAACAGAGTGTGAGAGGGAAAAGCAACTCCAATTCACTCCTTCATGGTTAGCACAACACCAACTATCTATTAAGACTACCCACAAAGTGTGGTACTATGCTAAGATTAGGGAGATCCTTCTAACTAACATCCCACCACACAACCATGTTGCTAACCTGCAAGGGTCCTTGATCATCGGTAGCTGCTATTTACACAGAAACAAATGAAAACACCTGATTGCATCGAGGCACCTCGTCGAACACCTTGAGGGTGTTCCAACCTGTACAACAGCAGAGGGGTCAACAGGCTTACGCCAGGTTAGCGCCACAACACCTCATCCACCCTTCAACCAGCAGTGAAACTACCAGCGTGATGACAGATGAGGTACCCTCTACTATGTTGGGGATCCCAGCTGAAAGATGACTCATTTGAACAGGCAACAACCTAAGCAATCTTATAGAAGGGATCAACAACAAAGTAGATCAAGTTCAACCTTTCAATGCTATGCGCATTACCAACTGTCTTATACATCCACCCACAAAGAGTGATAATACACAAAGAAATAGAGATCGCCATCAATCGACTTCCCTGACATACATCCTTGTTGATATCCTGCAAATGATCTAATCCATCTCAAACCAGTCGGACCAACTCCTATTTGCCCAGAGGAAATACATCGAACACCTGGAGGTGTCCCATATGCAGCAGCAAAGTAGTCAAGGGGGAGGTGGAGGAAACTCCTTCTACCCCCATTTTACCCATACCACACTTAACCATATGAATGTTCAGACACCGATGCCTGCGGAGAAGAAATCAGCCAAACTTCAGATCCTCAACAAACACGTGAGTCAAAGACCAAGGGACCCTGTGGAGGGGACCCCAATCGCCAGATTTCGAATAGCCAGAGGGCATTCCATCACACAGCAACCGGGACCAACAGGGGGAGAGTGGAGATTTTCCCCTGTGGAGGGGACCATCGTCACTGACTAGCGGGGAAGTACCACCGGTAGGGCAGGAAGGGTACAGACCCAGGCCACCCAGTGAAGGGATCGATCACCGCCATGAAGATAGTGATGGGGGGGAAGCCATCTGTTGGACGAAAAGGACACAAGCATGCGCCGTTCAACTGGGAGCCCACCTGTTGCCAAGGTCATCGAGAGCAGATCCAGCCGCATCAGGGGCCACTGTCTCCCTGGGTAAACCAGGTCGTATCTCAGAGCAAAGAAGATCAGATGCGGAGAAGGATGAGCAAGGAGCCCATTCTTTGTCGGCATCGCGGAAACGTGCGAGCACATGATCTGTGGGAGTGGCTCTTCTCCATCCATCATGCTTCAATGGAGTGGAGTCAAAATAACATCGATTTGCCAACCCTCAATCCTATCTTGACTCCGCACAGATTTTCTCATCCCTCTTCATTCCTGGATACCGAACAGGGGATCGTGGCGGAGACGAAAAGGACTCTGCTCGCTCGATAGTACCTTTATCCAGAGATTGTTGCTGCCTACAATCAAGGAAGTCATGCTATGGCCGATGAGGGCCAGGGGGAGGAAGGAACCGAGGTGGCACTCCCCCCAGTGGTGGCCGCTGAGAGATTCTAGAGAGAGGCGAGAGCAAGCCCTAGAGAGAGGCGAGAGCGAACCGCCATTTTTTATATGTACATGAATATCTACATGAAGTTCTCTTGCTGCATTTATATTCGAGTGCTCTTCTGCAACTTGGTGATCTACCTTCAAATAGCCCTTTGTGTATATCTACCATATTGTGGTATCCCATTTTACCAAGGTGGGACTATTTATTTTAGGTTACAGTCCCAACTTGTTGTAGATATCTTCATCATCTTCCTTGAAGGAATGGACACCTGAATGATCCAAGAGATGTTGTTGATGTCATTATCAAGATCCAATGGAATCTCTAAAAAGGTGTTTACGGGCGATGCTGGTGAAGGCCTATTAGAGGAGGATTCCCAACACTCGAAACTTGTTAACGAGCCACAAAGCTCGATCAATAGTCTCAGTGGTGTCCTTCAAAAATGCTCGGTGGGCCACTCATAAAGGTCAGTTCAAGCAAATGAGCAAGCCACCTTCACCTTGAGTGATCGACATTCTTCATAGGAGCCTTTCTATAACTTCACTTTCCCTGTAATGTTGGCTACTAGATCAACTATCTAGATTGGCATCATTAGGAGCACCGTCTCACGGAGGAGCTTAGACATACTGGCAGTGGTGGCGCAAGACCCATTGTTGTCTCCTGTACGACTTCAGTGAATGTGGTGCCCCGAGGCCAGCTTTTAATGATGAAGTTGGACACATTGCGAAGGATTTGTTGTGCATCTTACTTACATCGCTTCTTGTGACATTGTTGTACCACATTCTAGAGTATATTGTGTGTAGGGCTCTAACTATTTGGTAAAAGGTGTGATTGATGCTCTAGGCAAGTTTTTTTTGGATTTTTTAGCGTATTGGATTGTAGTTTGGAATTTATCTGCATAAAATTTATGTTTTGTTTGTGAGATTTGAAAATTGGAGTAAATATTGGGATTTCTAGACAAAAAGGAAATCATGTAATTAGTTTCTATTTGAATTCTCCCAAACGTAAAAATCTAGCTGTGACTAATCGGTGGACTAAGAAAAAACTAAATCATATACTTTAAATATCTATAAAACCAAACCTAAAATTTATGTTTATGGACTTTTGACAATGCATCATTTTACAAATGAAAGACGGAGCATATGCAAGATTTTTGAAAATCCAACAAACCAAACGTGCTCTCTATGGGTTGAGCCTTATGTGTCTTATTCCACTGGGCCAAACCTAGTAAGCCCATGTGAAGTCTGTATATTTGGGACTTTGGACATTTAGGTTGTATTTGTTACATGTAGGGTAGAATAGTGGAAAAATTAACAAATACTATATTTTATTATGGTGATGGAGATGGGAAATATTCCATTGTCAACCAATGAGAAAGTTTAATCTAATTTTGTCCCCATGGAAAAGTTTAGTAATCATGGACTGCCAATTTCAACTGAGGTTATACTTTTTCATCTGATATTGTTTACCCTATTGAAGGAAACCTTACTTATAATTCTATTACTAATATTGTCTCTTGGGATAATAGTTCATTTTCATCTCTTTTTGTCATAATATTTGAATTTATAATGAAGATCATTTACAAGCTAATGTGTCTTTTTTTGAATTTGAGAATAACCTTGGTTGGTTAAAAAAGGACATGCTAACCTAGTAGTTGAACAGTTGCACTCTGATTTCTAAAGTCGTCTTAGTCATTTATACCATTTCTATGGTCATTCTAACATGGAGTTTTTGTGATGCTTCCACTGTAGAGAGAAGAACAATAATTATTAGGCAACTCATAAGATCCCATAAAATTAATCTTATTACCATCAAGAAACTAAGACACACCTTTCTAACTTTCAATGAGATGTCATTGGTGTTAAGTTTGTCACCTTCTTGTATCCAAATCCCTTATGAGGGTCTGAGTAGTGGACTTCTTGTGGGCCTACACCCATAATATTTTGAATCATATCAATAGTCACTAGGGCACATACCCTGGTACTATAACATTTTGAAAAATGTTAATAAACTTCCTTGGTCCTTTAATGGTGTTTACAGAAGGCCAAATGTGACAAAAATGATTATTGGTTGAACTTTTAGTTTTTCCACCATCTATAGTGACTTTCTCAAGATTTTGGGAGGTATTATCAATCTCACCAGATCTCAATTGAAAACAAACTAGACCCAAGCTCCTAGTTATTGTCACAATTGAAACAATCATAAATTCAACAACCTCATTATGAACAATATCCTTATTGACCTCTTAGCCATCAATCTAAATTATACTTTGAATAGAGGTGAATCATGGTCTAGAGTGGACTATTTTCTCAGCTCACAAACATGGGACTTAATTTATCCACTCAAATTCTCAGTGGCTTCTTATCATCCTATATGTGACCACATTCCAATTATTCTAACACCAATATTTCTCCTTGGGTCCAAACCATTCCATTTTGAATGATTTTGGACTAAGCACCATTTATATTCTAATAATTACTTTCTAGATACATGTTACTTTTGACACTGGACTAGGTTACAATATCCATCAAAATCTGAAGTGATTTTTTGGAACAAATTGACCGGCCTAAATCGCACGTCCAAAAAGGAGCGGATCCAGAGTAGGCATACTCTTAACATAGTAACCCGACACTCAAGCCCCCACAACTATTATACGGGGTCTGACGTAGTAATTGGGGTCGAACCACAGAGACAAGGTTGGCAGGTGTTAAACACATAGGGTCACACACTCATATACTCAGGATAACAGATGGTTTAAAAGGGTGTTCCCAAAGGAACGATAGTACTCAAACCAAAGTAAAAGTAATAAACCATAGAGAATAAGAACAAAGTGTAACAAAATAAGATGTAAACAAAGATATGGAAGGGAAGCTTGGATTGGGTTTCACCTACTAAGAAGTCTCACCAACATGCAAACATCATCTCTCCCCCTCATATACTCTATCAAGATTACAAGCAATCATAAAGGTGTCTATTCCTCTCTCTCTTGAGATGAGGATAGATCTAAGCCCAAGGAAAACCTCTCTCTCAAGATGACTATCCAAAAACTACAAGGAAGAACATATGATCATAAGCTTTAGCATTACAACATTTTCATGCATTCACACTACTCCATAACATGAGATATTAGTGATACTACTCTTTCGAGGTACCAACGATCAAACATCACAAGATGGTAGCTAAGCATACAAGTGAAACAACAAAACTAGTGCATGGAGATAATCTTGACGAGAGTATATATATATATATATATATATATATATTCAAAAAGGAGAGACAATATACATGTTGGGAGAGCCTTAGTGGCTACTACCAACCCAAGTTAAGAATTTAGCCACACATGGTTACGGGCAACATAACGGCAAAACAAAATGATAGATACATCAAGTTCCACGAAGTGAGGAGGGAAGTACAGTGAGGTGGAAGTGATAGATCTAGGTAGAGAGAGAAGAACATGATACAACACAATACTTCTTTAGATCCAGATCTAGAAGGTCGATGGCGTGGATGTTCTCCTTCTCTCGAAGAAGATGGAGCCTTCAATCTTCTCTCTCCTCAGCTTCCACCTTTAGAGATCTAAGACAGATTGGGAATGAGTCTGGAAAATGGCAACACATCATGGTCCTTTCAGATCTGATGATTTGATAAGATGTTTAGGTGGCCTATTTATAGGCATGCTCTAACAACTTAACTCCTCAACTACGGTCGAGGTTTGGTCCTGGTCGAAGCCTGGCCTCGGTCGAGGCTTCATTACCATCTTCTCCTCGGTCACGACCTGGTTAAGCCACCTTCTCAGTCGTGGCCTAATTGCCTCACCCTTTGGTCAGACCGCGGTCTAGGGCTTGGTCGCTGTAAAGAGTGAGGCCAGAATGGGGATCCAATCAAAATGATATAATACAAGAGCTATGTAATAATAAAGCAACGAAAACAAAACTATTACAAATTTACTTCATGATTCATTCATACAATTGTTCCTCACCATATTAGATGATTTTACAAAAACTTGAACTAAGTACAACTAAAGCCAGTAGCAGAGGGTAACTAAGCCATTCCAAGCTATCCTTAAGTCAATGTCATGTCGGTGATCTTTTTGAGCTATTGTCTTCCAATGTACCTAAACCTGGGTGGAAAGGAACATCACCCAGAACATAGGAAACAACAGAGAGGTCAGCAAAGGCTGAGTATGTACACATAATAAACTTTGGGCATTTTATTGGGGTAAAAGTGCAAAAAGAGATGTTCCCACAAGAAGGGGGCTATTTGCAATTAGGTAAGTTCAAGAGAAATGTAACAAAATAAATGAGGCATATGAAATTTAGATTACAAGCATGATAATAAAGAGTGTCTTGCCATAACAATCATCCACAAATTCATATTAAAACAATAAACATTTGCATGCATAACAATGTAGACTAAATATACCTAAAATAGGGCCATAACACCATAGGATCATGGCCTATAAATAAATAAAGGTGGAAATGCACACCCCGGGCAGAAACACACGCCCTATATAAGTATGGTTGTACATAAGTACCACTATTTTAGATATTCTAGTCAAACATGTAGCATGCATAAAATAGAGAGACAAGACTAGTAATTTAGTCATTTTTTAATAAAAAGGCAATCATAGAAAGTGAGTCCAAGAACCCATATAAACAAGGTAGTCCAAAAACTACATAGATATAATGAGTCAACATCAAGAAATATAAATATCCAAGAAATTGTATTTTCATTAGGAATAACAGTTCAAGAGATGCCTCATTAAAAGAAAAGTAGGTTTTAGTCAAATAATGCCCAAAATATAATAGAGGATGTACATACCTTATGATCAGACCTATATATTCAGTAACACCTCCTAAGCATAGGGTCAGGGTTGTCTCAACCTAGTCACAATATATGTGCATTCAATTAATATAATATGCATTAAATCCCTAGCTTAGAAATTGACCCTACGTTCGGTTGGAAATCTAGATGAGAAACTTGTCCCAATAAATCAGTCGTATTTTTCTGATCTAAAAAACATATTTATTTGTATTATTTGGATAAGCCAATAATTACTTATGAATTTTACAAGTTTAATTCATTTCTGGCTAATTACTAAATTGAATTGTCAATTGACATTTTTACCCCTGAATAAGCATGCGGATTATCAAGGCTCGTTGTCACGCGGACTATATAGAAATACACAGTAAGCATCGCTCGGGTCAATAGAGTCAAACAAAACAAAATTCCTATTTTGCCCTTGTGGGCGTGACATGATAATCATTGGTCCCATGGGACAGATAGGACTTTCACCCGAGGTATTCATCTACCTCACGCGCCATGGACTCCTGTTGGAGTTGAGATCGATTAGAGGGTGCACGACCCTGGCTTCTTCTCATGACAGGAGAACAACCTGCTAGCTTCGGCTAGCCACTGCGGAACCAACGGTCTACTCAAGACCGAAGGTCACCGGCAGCTGAGGCAACACAGGCGGTGACATCAAGGGACAGTAGAGCTGAGTCATAGAAAGCAAAATACAGCGTGAACTGGCCGGTGGTGCTAGGCCTTAGCAGGAAGGCACCTCACGGTGACTTTCGTGAGACACGGGCGTGCACAGACCTGAAACCCATAGACATCGGCGAGACCAAAGAAAACAAATGGAGGACCACCATTGTTCACAGAACCAGTGGCGTAGGCGTCGGAACAAACGGGGGTCCTAGACACCCCGCGGGAACCCCAGCACAATCCTCACATCTGGAATGAATCTATGAGGGGTCCCAAGGTCCAAAACCAAAGCGAGAGGCATCAAAGCTCCCTCCGGTGGTGAAAAAAAATAGAGGAGAACAACAACGTTTGTCAACCCAACGACTCAGTAAGAACAGAGACGAGATGCCTACATGATAAGAGAGGGAAAGGCCTGTAGATGGTTACCTCACGGTCTATTGGATTGAGAAGGCCCAAGTTGCTGGGATGATGAGGAGATTGCCAGAGAGGGAAGCTCGGTCTGGTAGAGAGAAACCATGAAATTTAGTTCCGATTGACTGGTATGAAGGGTGAAGGAGGGTGAGGCGATGCTTTCTATGTGGTTAGAGTCTTCTTGGCGATTGATTAGGTGGGGTTTTGGGGTAACTGGTAATGGCGGCAGTGAAGAAAGAAGATGGGAAATTAGCCATTTGATACATGGGGTGAGAGAGAGTGTGAGTAAGGGTTTATGGGATTCGGGAGAAGGAGACGGATCTGATGGAGAATAAATCGTGAGCGATGGTTGAGGGATGAGAGAGAGTGACTTGTGACACCATGCTGAGTCTAGCTGTCCCACACGCACGCAGAGGAAACAGAGGTGGGAGACGAAGTCTCCTGCCCGGTTGGTCGACCCAGTAAACGCATCCGTGAGGCTGAAAGTGTGACATCTAAATGAAGCGTACTTAGGTAAAATGAGTGTGACTCTCAATCAAATCCGAAAAAAATATCAACATCACTTACATCTTATTTTCTAATCTTTCTTTTAGGGGTGTATTTGATATCTGTTTAAGCTCAAAATATATAGGTTAGCTAATTTGAGTGTGAGGAACATGAATTTGGTCTTATATTAGAATTAAGAGACTATTTGTGTTTCCATTAAGCCCTAATACATTAGTCACTCAATTAGGGTTATTAGCTTAATCTAAGAGAAAAATATGGTGAATCCTCTTACATCAAATCCACATTCCTCACTCTAATATACCACTTTTATTCTAGGACATAAGTATTGGTTGCGTCTGTAGTTTAATATTAGTATCCACTACTTCCCATACTTCAAGTTTAGGGTTATCACATATTAATATTTCATGTTCATGTGATTCTAATGACTCAAAAAGGGTTATCAGATCCTAATATGGTTTGGCATATGTTAACACAGTGAAATATAGATATCGAAAGGTAGTTAACTGAAAATGAGGTAAAGGGAGATTGGATATCCAGATAATCAAATAGGGGCCTAGAAGAATGAAGGGTAAGCCTATGTGCCTGGGATTGAGTATGTTACAACACTCCACCCCTTAAAAGGGATTTCATACCAGAAATACATCCACTTGAGGTATGATATACTAAGTTATACATTTAACCAAGTTATAAATTTCTAGTGTACTTAATGTAGGGGGTCATAACATACTATTCATGTCACACTTATGGTCTACTCTCAAGGTGAAACTATATGTCTCCATGTGTCATGCATCCATTAATTTGATTATGTTACATGTTGGGCTAGAAAAGTTACAACATGACCTAGGATTATGTTGACCACTTTGTACCGATCAGGACTACCTAAATATTATCATAATTTTGCATTCTTTGATCATGGTCCACATCATTTTCCTTGTTATCATCATCATCATCATCATCATAATCATCATCATCAACATCAACATCAACATCATCATCCTCATCATCATCATCATCATAATCATTATTATTTATAATAGCCACTTTATGTATGATGTGCATATATGTCTTGCTACCTTCCAGTATTAGGGTTATATCTTAAATCAAATTTTATATATAGATTTTATCAAGGGGGGTCAAATTATGATGTGTTACATGACTAAGACAACACTTATACTTTAATAGGCATATTAGGGTTGAGGTGTAAGTTTAGGGTTTTAATTTCCAATGAATTTTCTTTTTCATAAATGAGCACTATAGTGTGGTGTATGCAACTTATTGGATTTCTCATTCATGAGCTAACTTTACACATTACATTAGACATGTTTTGATTAATGTGTAGTCAATCCCTTTACACTTCTATTTATCATGGTCACATGGGAAATGTTTAGAAATTCCATCACACTTAGCATGTTCACCCTAGCCTATACTGTATAGTCATCCTTGCCATTTAATTATTAGCAATTTTGGGGTATAGGATATTAATTTGAGCTTTTAAGTGTAATTTTTTTCTTTTACCCCAATCTGAATTAAATATCCTTCAAGTATAACTCAAGATAAAATTTTAAAATTTATTATAATCATCTAAGTATCATTTAGGATGGTATGATTAGCAAGGCTCCTCTAGAATTCCCAGTTTGGTAGCCTCTACATATGTTTGACATTATTACTAGGAGTTATCCAAGTTTTACTTATTGTAGCTGTTATTACTCCTGATTATTCCTTAAGTTAGTTTGATCCCTAACGGAAATTTTTTTACGAAATTCCACCCCTTAAAAGGTTCAAAGTATAACTTAGTGCATAACCTAGAGGTGAAAAAGGGTGGATCCACTAGGTCTTATATATAAAACTAACCATGTCAGTCTTAGGCCTAGGGTATTTGGGTTGAACATGTCACCCAAGTGTACTTCACTAAAGAGCTTCTCTACTACTCAACCTACTTGTGGTGGTGACTTGGTTCTAAAAATCATCGATGAGATCATAAAAAGAAAAATAAATCTTTTGTACATATAATTTAATAATGAAAATATGTTTTAGCGATAAAGGACTGGCGATGGAGATGCAAAATTGGTGCCAAAATCAATCTGAGAACCAAGTCAGACACCTTCCTCAACCTAACACGTACACTACTATCCTTTCACCACTTCCTTCTACAAAAGGGGTATGATCCTCCTAGCACCTAAAAGGTCATATGACTATTCTCTTATATGTAAGCGTGAGAGAGAGAAGGGTTTATATTACTCACATCCAATCATCAGTTAAAACCTACCAAAGCATGACATCCACCATTACCCAAGTCGTTCTTAATCAGAATTCCCACTACCTCATCCCGAGCCATAAGGGAAACATGAAATTACCCAACATGATAGGAAGAGAATTAGGGTTTTCTCAATAGTAGCTCCTTTACATGATAAGGTAACCCATATCGTCAAGCTACTCATCTCAAACACTACATAAACCAAGTGCACTATTGGAGATGAGAGAGGTGATAATTTTAAGTATGCTTAATAAGACATATAGCTCCATCAATTAATTCTAATACACAAGAATAACAATCCCAATGAGAGTGGAATTTAGCCCTTGAGAGGATGGCATCAGGGCATAACTATCCTAAGATACAATGAGGACAAAGCATGCTATAACATCAGTTGATCTAGTTTAGAATAACACTTAACATCAAAGGAATCTTAGCCCTAATCTTAAATTAGGATTTTGTATTTTCCATTCATGCATGCTCAGTTTCCAAGTGGATGTATGTTAGGCATGCTAGAACAACATCAAATGAAAGAGGTCTCATGTGATAACTAGGGTTACACATAGCAACAAGTGTCTAAGTCAACCTACACATAATGTAGTCTAGGTAGCCTCCCATAAATCAGGAGATATTAATATATCACTAGAAGAGCCAATTCTAGTGTTGTGTCCATTACACCCCCATAGAGAGGGTAGGGTAGTCATGGTTTGTCTAGTACTATGCTTCAACAACTGATGTGTAAGGAGATGTATTGACCAATTTGAGAAGGGATTGAAATACTATTTTGTATACCACTACAAAGAAATATGCCTAACAATAACCTATAAAGGGTCGCCTAAGTACCTAATTAAGGAACAATGTAGGATAACTTGAAATAGTCAAGTTACCGACTGCTTTTGGCTCTGATACCATTTTGTAAAGAGTGAGGCCAGAAAGGGGATCCACTCAAAATGATATAATACAAGAGCTATGTAATAATAAAGCAGCGAAAACAAAACTATTACAAAGTTACTTCATGATTCATTCATACAATTGTTCCTCACCATAATAGGTGATTTTACAAAAACTTGAACTAAGTACAACTAAAGCCAGTAGCATAGGGTAACTAAGCCATTCCAAACTATCCTTAAGTTAATGTCATGTTGGTGATCTTTTTGAGCTATTGTCTTCCAATGTACCTAAACCTGGGTGGAAAGGAACATCACCCAGAGCATAGGAAACAACATAGAGGTCAACAAAGGCTGAGTATGTACACATAATAAACTTTGGGCATTTTATTGGGGTAAAAGTGCAAAAAGAGATGTTCCCACAAGAAGGGGGCTATTTGCAATTAGGTAAGTTCAAGAGAAATGTAACAAAAGAAATGAGGCATATTAAATTTAGATTACAAGCATGATAATAAAGAGTGTCTTGCCATAACAATCATCCACAGATTCATATTAAAACAATAAACATTTGCATGCATAACAATGTAGACTAAATATACCTAAAACAGGGCCATAACACCATAGGATCATGGCCTAAAAATAAATAAGGGTAGAAACGCTCACCCTATATAAGTATGGTTGTACATAAGTACCACTATTCTAGATATTCTAGTCAAACATGTAGCATGCATAAAATAGAGAGGCAAGACTAGTGATTTAGTCAATTTTTAATAAAAAGGCAATCATAGCAAGTGGGTCCAAGAACCCATATAAACAAGGTAGTCCAAAAACTACATAGATATAATGAGTCAACATCAAGAAATATAAATATCCAAGAAATTGGATTTTCATTAGGAATAAGAGTTCAAGAGATGCCTCATTAAAAGAAAAGTAGGTTTTAGTCAAATAATACCCAAAATAAAATAGAGGATGTACATACCTTATGATCAGACCTATATATTCAGTAACACCTCCTAAGCACAGGGTCAGGATTGTCTCAACCTAGTCACAACATATATGCATTCGATTAATATAATATGCATTAAATCCCTAGCTTAGAAATTGACCCTACTGTCGGTTGGAAATCTAGACGAGAAACTTGTCCCAATAAATCAGTCGTATTTTTCTGATCTCAAAAACATATTTATTTCTATTATTTGGATAAGCCAATAATTACTTATGAATTTTACAAGTTTAATTCATTTCTGGCTAATTACTAAATTGAATTGTCAATTGACATTTTTACCCCTGAATAAGCATGCGGATTATCAAGGCTCATTGTCACGCAGACTATAGAGAAATACACAGTAAACATCGCTTGGGTCAACAGAGTCAAACTGAACAAAATTCCTATTTTGCCCTTGTGGGCATGACATGATAATCATTGGTCCCATGGGCCAGATAGGGCTTTCACCCGAGGTATTCATCTACCTCACACGCCATGGACTCCTGCTGGAGTTCAGATCGATTAGAGGGTGCACAACCCTGGCTTCTTCTCATGACGGGAGAACAGCCTGCTAGCTTCGGGTAGCCACTACGGAACCAACGGTCCACTCAGGACCGAAGGTCACCAGCAGCTGAGGCAACACAGGCGGTGACATCAAGGGGAAGTAGAGCCGAGTCACAGAAAGAAAAACATAGTGTGAACCGGCCGGTGGTGCTACGCCTTAGCAGGAAGGCACCTCACATCGAGGTTCGTGAGACACGAGCGTGCACAAACCTGAAACCCAGAGACATCGGCGAGACCAAAGAAAACAAACGGAGGACCACCTCCGTTCACAGAACCAGTGGCGTAGGTGTCGGAACAAACATGGGTCCTAGCCATCCCACAAGAACCCCAACACGACCCTCACATCTGGAGTGAATATGCGAGGGGTCCCAAGGTCCAAAACCAAAGCGGGAGGCTTCAAAGCTCCCTCCGGTGGCGACAAAAAAAACAGAGGAGAACAACAACGTTTGTCGACCCAACGACTCAGTAAGAACGGAGACAAGATGCGTACATGATAAGAGAGGGGAAGGCCTGCAAGATGGTTACCTCACGGTCTATTGGACTGAGAAGGCCCAAGTTGCTGGGATGACGAGGAGATTTCCAGAGAGGGAAGATCGGTCTGGTAGAGAGAAACTGTGAGTTTTAGTTCCGATTGACTGGTATGAAGGGTGAAGGAGGGTGAGGCGATGCTTTCTATGTGGTTAGAGTCTTCTTGGCGATTGATTAGGTGGGGTTTTGGGGTCACTGGTAATGACAGTTGTGAAGAAAGGAGATGGGAAATTGGGTGTTTGCAACATGGGGTGAGAGCGAGTGTGAGTAAGGGTTTATTAGATTCGGGAGAAGGAGACAGATCTGATGGAGAAGAAATCACGAGCGATGGTTGAGGGATGAGAGAGAGTGACTTGCGGCACCATGCTGAATCTAGCTGTCCCACACGCGCACAGAGGAAACAGAGGTGGGAGACAAAGTCTCCTGCCCGGTTGCCCGACCCAGTAAATGCATCTGTGAGGCTGAAAGTGTGACATCTAAATGAAGCGTACTTAGGTAAAATGAGCGTGACACTTAATTAAATCTGAAAAAAAATATCAACAACACTTATATCTTATTTTCTAATCTTTCTTTTAGGGGTGTATTTGATATCTGTTTAAGCTCAAAATATATAGGTTAGCTAATTTGAGTGTGAGGAACATGAATTTGGTCTTAGATTAGGATTAAGAGACTATTTGTGTTTCCATTAAGCCCTGATACATTAGTCACTCAATTAGGGTTATTAGCTTAATCTAAGAGCAAAATATGGTGAACCCCCTTACATAAAATCCACATTCCTCACTCTAATATTCCACTATTATTCTAGGACATATGTATTGGATGAGTCTGTAGTTTAATATTAGTATCCACTAATTCCCATACTTCATGTTTTAGGGTTATCACATATTAATATTTCATGTTCATGTGATTCTAATGACTCAAAAAGGGTTATCAGATCCTAATATGGTTTGGCATATGTTAACACAATGAAATATATATATCGAAAGGTAGTTAACTGAAAATGGGGGAAAGGGAGATTGGATATCCACATAATCAAATAGAGACCTAGAAGAACGAATTGTAAGCCTCTGTGCCTGGGATTGAGTATGTTACAGTCGCGGCTTCATGCCACGAGCATGTGGACCATGGGTGTGAGGATATTGAGGTGATCTTAGAGACCTCAATCACACTAGGGTGATCCCTGATGGTCGAGTGGGTATTGGTCGAGGTGTCGACTGTGACCTTGGCTCGATGTGACCCTGCAACCCAAGAAAAAGTGTGTAAGTGATATACTTGGCATAAAGTGCTAAAATAAGTGAAAAAAAATCTATAAAAGGTATGCTAGGGGAGGTATAAAATATATACAAAAAGTTTATAAATGAGGTGTTATCAACTCCCCCAAACTTAGAATCAAGCCTATCCTCAAGCTAAGTGCAGGCTCAAACACATAGAGAGAAAGAGAAAATTTGTGTGACAAAATCTTTGCAAAACTTAACACTACCGAATAATCTCATTCTTGAATCAAGACTGTTGTGGTATGTTTGCTCAACCCTAAAGTTTCATTCCTCCTCCTTTACAACCAGAGTTGCACAACTTTGACTTCTTGCCATTGCCTTTGGTAGAAAAGGTCTCTCCTTCTCAACGTATCACCCCTTCCTATGTTAGGCTACCATTTGTACCAATACAACATCTCCCTGAGGGGTAGCTTTCATACTCTTTCTTTATTTTCTGTTGGCCATATTCTAATGTGTTCGGGTAAGCTTTAGGCTTTAAGTATTTTCTTCCTCTCCTAAACAATCTCACCCACAACTGTCGTAGGGACAATGTTTCCCTTCATGCTTCTGACGTAGAGTTAGGTGGTTGTGTGAGTTTCATTTAGGATTGAAGGTGGGTAAGTTTAGCTTTGAGCTTCCACTTACGGGCATGGCATATTTGCATTCATGAGTGCAGCAATACACCATTCGTGTGGAAACTTTTGGCATCTTTTAGGCACAACTCTCATAGTAATTTTTTTCTTCTTTTCTTTTTGGCTTTTTATATCTCCTCTCTGTCTTGGGTTAGTGGGATTTATGCAGTCTTCTAGGCAGCCAAGCCTCTTTTAATCCCAAAGTGGGGATAGATAGACTCAAAAGAGGTAGTTGTTTCCTTCTCAATGGAAATGAGGATTTTCTGGTTGGGGCCGTTAGTTTAGGGTGGTTGGTCAGGGGTATGGCTTTGTGAAGTTCTCTAGTTTTCAAGGGTTTCATAAGCTTAAGGTTGCTACACACAATGTCTTATTGCAAGAATGAGATAAAGCTGTATTTCTATGCTTCTCGTTTTAATTTTATATGCATTGGTTGTTCGTATTTTTCTCTCTATGAGACAATAGCACTACAGCCATTAGCAAGAAAATAGATAAATTTCTAAGGTAACTACACAAAACTGTGGCTTGTACCCAAATTTCTTTAAGCAAAAAGCAAGAACAGTTTGGTTGGAGCTTAAAATATGCACAAGTAAAGTTTTTGAAAATTTTGAATGGTAAGATGGTGGAAAAATTGTACCCCTCTAGCCTGTTTATGACTCCTTCCCCAAACTTATCCTTCAACCCGACCCGGGGTGTCAAAATTTGAGTGAGATGTATAAACAAGCTTTCTTCATTCTGGTTTGTCAATTTTGAAGGCCCACTTGGACTCTAGGAGCATGCTTGTGTACACTCCTCATAGAAGATGGTACTGTTCGTATTCCATCCCATCCACCTTTGTATCCAGATTGGCTAGGGCCATCATCCAGGCTAAATAGAAGAAGACACAGTCATTTGACAGAGGCACCTATTGAGGGCTCCTATGACAGAACTGTGTCTTCTTGAAGTTTTTGCCTGATGTGTGCTTGTACCCTTTTTCGTGGCTTTTTAGCATCTCGACAATTGCTTCAGCGCATGTGGCAGCCTTTTTTTTATTGGTGTCTTTGCAGTAGTCATGTTTGTCTTTTTGTTTAGTGTGAAGACTGCGCCTGAGCTGTTGTATAACACTACAGTCCTTTTGGTAACGTTGACTACCAGCAAAGTCCAATGATTGTCATGAAATATTGGCAAGAAGATGTAGTCTGGGAGGGACATCTCTAAGTGTTGTTGTATGCATTCTTTTTTACCTGATCTCTTATTCTTCATAATGTCATCCACCAGTAGGAAGTATGCCCATATATGTGTTTGGCGTGTTGTCACCTAATAAAGCTTGGTAAGCTGACATCGTGTTGACTGATAGGAACCCTCCTATTTTCAATGTATTGTGAATGTCGTCCTTCAGCACACAAATCTCGTCCCGTTCAAATATAGCTTCTGCTAGCATGCCATCTTCTTTCAAGGACTTCATTATCATGGTTAGGGATTCTGCAGATAGGCTTACACAGCTCCACATGTCGAAGTCCTTGAAAGTGGATACTATCTCTCCGGTCGGCCCATTTGGTTTTTCTTTAGGTGGGTCATCTTCTTCTACTTCGCCTTCCTCTGGTTGCCCTACTACAGGTTGTTCGTCTTTATCTTTTACCACTGGAGGTCGTTCAAGTTCTGTTTCTGACATGTTTTCCGCAGCTACTCCAGTGTCGATTTTCCAACCTTGTTTCCATGTCGCTACTCTGGCTGGTTCTCTTGGGTCAATCCACATGGTCTTGATTTTTCCCCTCTAGGTTACCTTTTTAGGTAGAGGGATCTCTTCTTGCAGTCTCTGCGATATTGCATCTAGAGGCATCGTCGAGTTGCTAAAAAAAGCAGTCGTAGATAACCTCCATTGTGTACATACTGCATAGCCTATGTAAATCTTCTGTGCGTAAGTCTTCCAGCGGGATGCCCTTATTGATGACTTCCATCATTCATAATACGATGAAGGCGCAATCCCATGTTCCAGCCTCTTCTTGTGGGACCTTCTTGTAGATTGAGAATAATTTCCATATTCCCTTAAATCTATCGTCTACTGATTGTATCACTCTCTATAGACGCAGTGACACTTTCAAAATATCCATGGCTTCCTTGTCTTTGTATATTAGAGAAGTACTATCCAACTCGACTACACAATAGTTGAACATTGTCGTCTTTTGCTCATATACATCGACGAAGATCAGTGCCCAATGATTCACATTCCTTATGGGTAGGACCACTAACTTTGTTTCTTTCCTGCTCACCACCTGTTTTAGCTCAGTCACATCAGCAACATTATAGTCTTCATTGTATAAAAGTCCTGCTAGATGTGTGGTGTTGTTAAACACTATTTGTACCTTGTTTGGATGTAAGAACTCTTCTAGGAGGGTGGCGCATAGTACTTTGAACATCTTCTTGTGTACACATACCCTTTTCATGAAGATTCCTCTAAAGTGTTCCCTGGTGAGATATATGCCCTTGTTGTGGTATACAATGTCAGTTCTGAGCAGACTGTCATCTAGAATATCTTCCAAAATATGGACATCCCTACATGCCATCCTTGATAGTGCAGTCATGTCCATATCCACCATTTTGCAAGGTAGAGGAGGAGCTACCCCTAGTTCTACTTTCTTGACTAGTGTGCTCTGCTTTCTGGCCAGCTCATTTGTAAAGAAAGTGACGAGCCCGCCTTCCTCGTCATCTGAGGTGCCATCATGTGCTGCATTTAGGGGTGCTTCTCCGATTGGATGCAATCTTTCTGTATTCATTGGCGTATGGGCGGTCACCTTATCTGCAATGCCTGTTGAAGCCTCCACATCTATATTGTCTTTAATGTTGCTTTCCTCAGATGATTGCCCTAGTTCTACAACATTCAGTGCTACTAGCATTTCCCCCATCTTTCCATCGTAAAGATAGTCGTTATGTTCGTTGTGGACTGGGGATTGCAGGAAGCCACTGCACATGTCCATCCTAGACGTCAGATCATCCAACAACTTATTTATATCTCTAATTTCTCTTGACGTGATATTTTATGTCGCTATGCTCTTTGCTCTGACGATGATGGCCTGTGTGGGTTCTTCTGATACAACCTTTCCTGTAGTTGGCGTAGTTTGGTCTTCTTCTGGTTCCCCCTTACCCTTATCTGATTTTGTTTTGTCCTCTTCCGGACTGCTGCTCAAATCGAACCCCCTTGAAAATGTAGTAGTTTTCTTTGTTTCATTGTCTTTGGGAGTGTCCGATTGCGGTGGTGCTTCCTTTGCTTGAGGTTCAGTTGTTGATGCAGTCTTTACATTGGTGCTTTTTTCTTTTTTGCGTTGTATCTACACCTATCCCTCCCACATTATCGTCATCATTATCGTTGGGGTTTGGAGGGATCAATGAAGCTTGCGATGTTGAGGGTCCTGCCACATGCTTTCTCTTCTTCCTTTGCCACTGGCTGTCGATCTCTTTACGTTCGGCTTCTAGCTATTGGCGATCTTCATCCAGGCGTTGGCACTCCCTTTGGAGGTCATTCATTGCCGCCTCGCATCTACTTGTTAAGTGCTCTCTGTCAGCCCATAGGGCATCCCTCTCTCTCTTGAGGGCTACCATTTCCTCCATGAGGGTCTTCAACACTTTCATCATAGCGTTCTGGGTGTTTAGCACCCCTTGCATGAACTGGGGTAGCGCTTCAGTCCTCTCGTCCAGTGACTGCATCTATGTGGTTAGCATACACAGGGTGGAGGTTATGTTTGAATTAAATTCAGATGTTTGATGCATGTGTTTCCACAGTACATCAAACTTGTTACCCAGTGTATTTTCAAAGGTTGGAGGATGTTGTGGTTGTGACTCCACGTATGTCATGGATACTCGTGGTTCCTCTAGTTGTGGAGTTGGAAATGTAGGGCTAGGCACTCTATCCTCTGGCTGTCCCGACGTTTGAAGGATCACTTCTAGAATTGCCAGTTCGGGTACAACTTCAAAGTCTTTATCTTGTTGGTCGGGTTCTTGTTCGCCCACTGCCTATTGTTCTGTTGTTTCCACTTCAAGGCATGGAATTTCCTTCGTTGTTTTATCCAGTATCACCTAGACATCTTACTCTGGTATCACTTTGTCAGGCTGGAATCCCTTACTCACTTTTGTTTCCACAAGAATGGGGGTGAGGTTGCCTTTAGAGTTGTGGGTTCGTCTAACACTTCTTTCTTCTTCTCCCTTATTGCCAGCTTTTTCTTTTCCTCTAGCTTCTTCTTCTCCATCTCTATAGATTTGGATTTATCACCCTCTTCATCAATTTTTGATGGCTTCTCCGCAGTGGTGTGGATGGCCCCTAAGTACATCTTGTCAATGTCATCTTAGGTGGGCCGCAGCTTGTGGGTATCATAATACGCCATTTTTGGGAGGGGAAGGTGTCACACCCGCATCCCATGATTACCCCTAATCATGAGATTAGGGCATAAGTTTGAGGATTATACTTAATAGAAAGTTCACTCCCTTACTTTTTTTATTTCCTTTTATTCTAAAATCATTGTTTTCTCGCTTCCAATCATATAAAAAACTTTATAAGAGAATTAAACTTTGATTACTCTAGTATGATCTCAACATTAATGATACACATCCATACATTCATTCTGTTTCTCACACTTTCATGTACATATGACATGATAATCATATACATTCTCTCTTATTAAGGAAACAAATATATAAAACATAATTTACAACTCTCTCACATCTATACAAGGACCTAGAGTGACAAGGACAAACTAAACTTAACTAATCTCATACTTAACTCATGTGGTAGATCTACTCTGATGCTTTGACCTTCTTCAAGTCCATGTGGTTTCCCACAAAATTGTGAGTAGAGGAGTGAGCCTACTCGCTCAGTGAATGAGTACTTCAAAGAAATAGTCTAAAGCACTTATATAATTGTAGATATATTGCAAATCAACTAATATCAATTATAACAGTAGTAATCTTTAAAGAGACTAATCATTCACAAACATAAATATGGCACAATACTCCAGACATCTACAAGAGTGAATCAATATATGAACATTCTTGATTAATCTCAAAGAGAACTAATAAATCAGAAACATACAAAGGATAATTGAATAACTGTACACACTTGTTTAACCTCTCATTCATCTTATTATGCCCTGAACCCACATGAGGTGTACCACAACATATGAAAGAATCACAAAAAGATACGATCTCACTGTACAAGGCTTAGAAGTATGCTCGGGTTCCTAAGCATATCTCTTGAGTAAGACCCGGTCTGCAGCGGGCCTCGACATGTCTGCCTCTCGGAGGCTAATGCGAGCGGTCGGATATCTTAGACTCCACCTCTCAACTTGGGTACTCAGGTAGTGAGTCAAAGACCTTAGGCTTATTGTGCATCAGTGGACCTGCTGACCACTGATCACTCAACATGTAACACATGTATCACCAGCATCCTCAGTTGGCATTGGGTACCACACAATTGTAAGGAGTCTACCCTACTGGTCAAGACCCCCACACCCTACTGGTGCGATCCAACTTACCTAGATTTGGACTACCTCCAGTCGAGAAATTGTTTCCTCCTCACAACACAAGCCTCATCCTACGAGGATTCTACAATGTTAAGGGCATCTACATGTCTAATTCACTCTTTAAATTCACAATTCAATCATGACGTCAACATATCTTAGTTCAGCTTTATAAATTGTTCATTTCGTAAACCATCTGATAACATTTCCCACAACTAAACTGTAAAGCATCACCACATCTCAAACTGAGAAACATTGATATCACAATACTTGTTTCACTGAACACCCTATAATTAGGCTTTTATTTACCTCATTCACTTATCACATAATTCACACAAGGATTGAATACATCATAACATCATTCAATAAGAATTGCTCTCAACAGTTCACATATAATCGAATATATATATGAAACCCTTTTATGAATTGAAGTAGGGTTTCCATGCCATTTACTAAAACATCATGCATCAAGAATAACACTGAATCAAGATGTCTAATTGCAAACCTCAAATTTTCCATTCATTTAGGGTTTTACCCTCTTACTGATATATCAAGCAAACATTGATATCATCGAATGAAATCTAAGATGTTATCTGACATATATGTAATACGCATACAAATAAAACAATCATTTGTAACCAAGGAGATTCATCTAGCAAACTTCCTTATTCAATTATACAACAATTTCAGTCATAGCCAAAAATCTTAGATTTCAGTTTAGTCTTATAATCTCTGCAATTACTTTAAGAATTATCATTTAGATGGATTGTACCCATTTCTAATATGATTTCATCATCTGAAATTTGTCACAATGATAAATCATTCATTTCATATCAACTTGCAAAAGCCAGATCAAAAAGACCATTTACGATTTGTACACACATACTAAGTAATTGAAATTATTAATGATTTAACTCATTTTCGTGTAATCTATTATTTAAGGAAAGTACCCACTCACCCTAAGATGTGAAAACACCTTAAAAATGTAGCATATCTCTAAAAATCTTGAATTCATAGTAAGACCCTAGAAAATTAGCGGTTTCTTCTTCCTTTCATCCCTAAAGAAGGTCTGTTGTAGGTAGAAGATGAAGATCATAGGTTAACCAATACCTCAAATTTATTGGATCAGAGATTCTAAGCAAGGAGAAATGAAGATAAGGAAGAATCGACTGTTAAAACTACTTATCAAGTCGAATCTATAGCAACCCTTTTGGATTTCCACCGTTCTTCACGTTCTTCCCCAAATATTACCCTAGAAATCACCTTCCAAGTCACCCTTTCTTATTATCTAGGATGATAGAGGATTGAATCACGATTCCAACGCACTTTGTTTCGTTGAAAACAGATAAGTATTGCTCGAGATATGATCATTTTACGATTGGTTGTCCTGGGCGGCGGCGGTTGCGGTTGCGGTCACGGTGTCAACGCAGCATCGCGATCGCAGTGCTAGCGTCACAGGTCATGGTTTCGATGCAGCATCACGTTCACAGTGCTAGTGTTGTGGGTCGTGGTGTCGACGCAACGTTGGTCGCGATGTTGGCCACGGTCGCAGTGCTCAGTATATGTTTAGTAAAAAGGGCATAACTTTCTTATTTTAACTCTAATTTGGTTCATTATTTTTTTGTTGGATTTATAATTAAATTCTATACAATTATAAAAAATAATATTCTTAAAAAAATTATCTATTATTTATTTCCTCTAATATCATTAAATCTCTTCTTGCGCACATGTATGAGTTAATGTTATATTAACCCCAACTTGAATCTTTATAGTAGGCTTAAGTCATGATTATGAGTTACCCAAATATGTATTTAAGGTTCCCAAAGTAAAGACAAAGCAAAACATAGCATATTACTAACAAAAGTATGACAAGCATTAAGATTATCTTAAAACTCTAGGATTACTAGCAAAGCTAGGAACAGGTTGTAACAGAAGGAGTTTCTTAGAACAACTTTGTTTATAATAGAGTTTGTCTCCCTTCTATGCCAAGATTCTCGTGTTGATGAGGGACTTAATGTCGATCTTCATTTGTCCCTTTGTTACTTTGTACTTCATCAACATGTCTGCACTCATGAAGTGGTGGGCTATCTTTGCGATCTGGCCTCCCATGTAGAAATCCTTGGTCTATTTGGATTCCCCTCCCACGACTGCGGATAGCCTTTCAATTAGGATTTGTTCAATGTTTACTGGCTTCTTATTCAACATTGACCATATCATGAAGGGGTCTCCCTTAGTTACTCCTCATGTCTCTGATCTCGTATATATCGTATTAGTAGTTATCTTCTGCATCAGCCTGATGAAGCATGAGGTGATCAGGGTAGCCTTGGAGTTCTTGGAGTTATGTTTGTCTTCTCCTATCAGTTCTTTCCACATTTTGTGGCTGATGTATCTGACATTTTCTTTTTCTCCAAGTGTGGAAGAGCATCCTTGTGCTTTCACTGTTGTTCGTGTGAAGATGGTGTTGAGCATAGACTCTATAATTGTGTGAGACTTTCCTCCTAGTCTCACCTCCAGTTTGAAGTCCCCACCCCCTTTTTGTGCTCTTCTTCCTTTACGGGGACTTTCTCCAAAGAGGATAGAAATTATACTATTAGTTGCTTCACGGATGGGGTTTCTGAGGTGCATAGGGTGCATAGGTTTGCACCCTCCAGGAATTGGATAATTCTGTCATAGACTCCTATTTTCTTGAAGTTTTCAACGTCGAGATACCTCGTAGGCATGAACACCTTGATTATAGCATCCAATCATAATTTGACTAGTACACAACATCCTTTGGCACAAATACTGGCCCATTCTGATTTAGTTTTGATCCCTCAGTCTTTTCTTCTTCTCTATGGGCCGTTTCTTTCTCCTTCCCTTTTGTTTCCTTTGCAATAGTTATCTTCATCTTTTTTATTGCGCTTCACCTCCTTGGGATGAGCCTTCCCTTTCCCCAGGCTCTTCAGTTCATCCTCTATAGGCTGGTATTCTGACGTCTCTGTCCAAGATGTACCCTACAATGCCTGTGACTCTTCTGGCATCTGATGACCCAAAATGTGCTGATACTTCACCATTGTCAGCTGTAGTTGTGATATCCTTACTATTGCAAGGCTTGTATTGCTCTTTTAGGCTACTGCTATCTTGTCCACGATCTGTTCTATTTCCTTCAATGATGTTGCCCTTTTGATCAATGATCACCATTTGAGCCCGACATTCTGAAAAGTTTCAAATTACATCATTAGCATGGGGATATTAATCTTTAACCCACCTTCATTAATTATTTTATTCTATTATCATGTGTATGTATAATTATGTTGTATTTTTTATTTCTCTCTTGACACCGCAACTGCAGTCTTTAAACAAAAGATGGACCTCGACGGCGGTCCAGGCCGTGACCGAGGTATACTTGGTCAAAAGGTGTTGGGTTTTGTGGAGAAAACATGTGTGGCGGAAGTAACAGAAATTCCACACAACCCAAAACAGGATCTCATCGACAACAACGTATTTGGAAAGAGTGTTTGCGGGATATACTTTATCGCGTAACAAGTCCGGCGATGTCCTGCTGCACGATGGTGTGCAATGATGCTGGCCTACATGGACGGAACTTCTCTCCTGTTCGTTGAGTGCATCACAGGAAGATCCGGTGGTGCTCCTTTGCATGCGGTGATGTACACCGCTCATAGCACGTACAAATGTTCATAGATGTCCTCTGAACACAGGCGTCTCAGCGTCTACATCTCTACTTCGTCCACGTGGATGGACTGAAACTCCACATCAAGCTTCCTAAGCCGGTGGGAAGGATTCGTCTATGTGCGACGGCGTGCTAGCATCGCGGTGCTCTCCTTTCTCTCCTGAGGATGGTGACGGCTAGGGTTTACGTATGTGAGCATAAACTGAAAAGCCTCTCTCAATATCTTATATAGATATCGGCCGTCAAGCTCCTTTAAATAGGAGATGAAGGGAAGTAGGGTTTCCTAAACCCATCGGTAAATAGAAACACTGTGTTAATTAAAATGCTCGTGGATTACTTAGAATATTTTGGAATTCATTAATTAACCAAATAATCACATTAATTAATTAATTAATATCTGACTCCATGCAATCTCTCGGGATGGCTCTATGGGCATATATACCAACAAAATCCCACTTGCACTTAGAGACCGTCACTCTAATATTATTCTAATCGATTACATAAACATTTTAGTAATCAATGTGATTTGGAGAAATTCCAATCAAATCCAAAATTATACTCCTATTCCAACACATCCTATGTGTATGACCCGGTAGGCTCCAAATTACATTGGCAGTGATGCCCATAATCATATTATGATTTCACAAGCTACGATTGGTATCTAGCAAGACTTTATTTCCACCCAAGTAATTGGAGAAGTTAGAGAACAACTTAACCTATCATTCATGACTGATGTTACAGTGATTGTGTAGTTCCTTTGTCGCTGATATTTGGATTGAACCCAAGTCATGGAATTTTTATACTCTTCAACATTCAATACATGTTCCTTGAACTAGAACAGACTATCTGAGATATATGTAAGCTCAATATCACGTATTGACTCACATTAGCATGGCCATGCATTTCTCAGTCTCGCTTATCAAGTGGCCGGAATAGCAAACTCCCGTAGGAAGGAAAAATTCCATCTACATCACTCATAGTCATCCTTATGTGTCACAGTGCACCCAAGCACCATCTTTATGTTAATCCTTATTCAGGAACATGGTGGATGATGTCAAAGTACACCGAACGACATGTGATAAGTGTAGTGACTTCAGGTCTAAGAACTACAATCACCACCATCATTATGAGATGTGACTCTAACTACCAATCACGATATCCATGTGTCACTCTCAAGGTGGGTCTATCCAATACACTATTCTCAACAAGTATCTATGTATTTGGTTTGATATCTCCATATCATGGATAATGAGATTCTTCCATAAACCAACATACATTCTAATCTTATGTGTTATTTATGTCTATGGATATTTCCACAATAACAACCGATTAGGGACAAAACAAGAATACATACTCTTAGCATACATATGACCTGACTGTTCAGGTCATCAACCCGAAGACATATGTCATTGAGTATATTATTATATAGGCATCTATAAGTTTTATGGTCATCTCACAATATAAAACACAAACATATAGATTGGAAACTTGCCTTTATTGATATGATCAATGTAGTATTACAAATCATTTACATAGTATCCCATTACAATCATCATATGACATTCTCTATGGGCATACATACCAACAGATTCCCACTTGCACTTATACCCAATCACTCATGAATCTCAATTGAAGTGATCGAACATGTCCGTCATGTTTTTGCTGTGAAAGTGCTTTTGTGAGTGGGTCAGCCACATTGCTTTCTGTAGATACTCTACAAATCTTCACATCTCCTCATTGTATGATCTCTCGTATGAGATGGAACCACCGTAGAATATGTTTGGAATGTTGGTGCGATCTTGGTTCTTTATCATGTACAATTGCTCCGTTGTTGTCGCAAAACAACTCAATTGCATCACCAGCGCTTGGAACCACTCCAAGTTCATAAATGAACTTCGTGATCCACACAACTTCCTTTATAGCATTAGATGCGGCAATATATTCAGCCTCTATTGTAGAATCCACAACCGTCTCTTACTTAGAACTCTTCCAGCTCACAGCCCCGTTGTTCAGGAAAAACACAATTCCAGATTGTGATCTGTAGTCATCTTTTTCAGTTTGGAAGCTAGTATCAGTGTAACCCTTTACCACGAGCTCTTCCTCACCACCGTATACCAAGAATTGATCTTTAGTCCTTCTCAAGTACTTTAGGATGTTCTTTACGACTGTCCAGTGACATTCACCTGGATCTGGATGATACCATCTCATCATGCTCAAAGCATACGACACATCAGGATGAGTACATAACATCGCATACATGATAGATCCAATTGTTGATGCATATGGAATCTTACTCATGCATTCTCATTCATCACATGAACTATGACATTGGGATTTAGAGATCATAACCCCATGGTACATGGGAAAGTTACGTCTTCTAGAACCCTCCATGCTAAACCTATTTAGCACCTTGTAATGTATGTGCTCTGGCTTAAGCCTAGAAGCCTTCTAGATCTATCTCTATAGATCTTGATCCCTAGTATACAGGTTGCTTCACCTAAATCCTTCATAGAGAATGTCTTCCCTAGCCAACCTTTTACTGTCTGAAGAGTAGGGATGTCATTTCCCATCAATAGTATATCATCCACATACAATATGAGAAATATGATTGTTCTCCCACTAACCTTTTTGTAAACACAATGTTCATCTTCATTTTGACTAGAGCCAAACTTTTTGACTACTTTGTCAAAATGTAGATTCCATCTCTGAGATGCTTGCTTCAATCCATAGATTGACCTTTGTGGCTTACAGACTTTATTGGCTTCCTTTGGATTGATAAAACCCTCAGGTTGTGTCATGTACACATCCTCGAATAAATTCTCATTAAGGAATGTTGTTTTAACATCCATTTGCCAAATCTCATAGTCATGATAAGCTGCAATGGCAAGCATGATCCTAATGGATTTAACTATGGCAACTGGTGAGAAAGTCTCTTTATAATCAACACCTTGAATTTGATGGAATCCTTTCGCAACCAATCTACCTTTATATGTTTGAAAATTTCCATCTATGTCGGTCTTCTTCTTGAAGACCCACTTGCACCCTATGGGTTTTACCCCTTTGGGTGGATCCACCAAGGTCCATACCTTGTTGGTGTACATGGATTCCATCTTAGATCTCATGTCTTTGAGCCATTTCTCAGATTCTGGTCCCTTAGTAGCTTCTAGATAGGAAGTTGGCTCATCTTCTATGCCCAATTCGCCACTATCTTGAGTCATGAGAAATCCAAATCTCTCAGGCTCAAGTCGTGTCCTACTAGACCTATGAGGTTCTTGTGTTACATTTGGAACTTGAAATTCCACAACAATTTGTGAGTCTTCATGTTCCTTATGCACCTCCTCAGGTTCTCTGCTTTCTTGTTGGTCTCGAACTTCTTTGAGCTATACATTCGTGCCACTAATTCCTTTGAAAATAAATTCCTTTTTAAGAAATACATCAGTCCTAGCAACAAACACTTTGTTGTCAGTTAGTGTGTAGAAGTAGTATCCCCGAATTTCCTTGGGGTATCCAACAAAATAGCATTTTTCAGATTTGGGTCCAAGCTTTTCAGAAAATTATTTCCTAACATAATCTTCACATCTCCAAATCTTTAACATAGACAAATTGGGACGATTCCCATTCCATATCTCATATGGTGTCTTTTGAATCGATTTGGAAGGCACACAGTTAAGTGTAAATGCTACAATTTTAAGAGTATATCCCCAGAAAGATATTGGAAGTTCGACTAAACTCATCATTGATCATACCATGTCTAATAATGTACAATTCCTTCTTTCTAACACACCATTATGTTGTGGTGTACCAGGTGGAGTCCATTGTGATACAATACCACAGTCTCTCAGAAATTCCTCAAACTCTTAGATTAAGTATTCACCACCTCGATCTGAACAGAGTGCTTTAATACTCTTACCAAGTTGCTTCTCTACTTCATTCATGAAAGTCTTGAACATTTCAAGAGTTTCTGAATTGTGTTTCATAAGATATACATAGCCATACCTACTGAGGTCATCAGTGAAGGTAATGAAGTATTGATAGCCTCCTCTAGCATTTGATCTAAAAGGTCAACATACATCAGTATGTATGATCCCTAGCAGATCACTGGCTCTCTCACTGTGTCCAGTGAAAGGAGTCTTGGTCATCTTCCCTGATAAACATGTCGCACATGTCTCTAATGATTCAAAATCAAGAGAGTCTAGATAACCATCCTTATGGAGTCTAGATATGTGCTTCTCGTTTATGTACCCAAGACGACAATGCCATAAGTATATTTTGTTTGAGTTGTCAAGTTTTAACCTTTTAGTATTTACGTTGTATATGCTAG